>JANEYF010002849.1:0-600000 GCA_029963845.1 Rhamnusium bicolor | reverse complement strand
ACGAGTCAATTGGACATTTTTTTTCAATTTTTACAGTCCTTCATCGAAAAAACTCTCACGAGAAACACAAACATACAGGGTGATTTTTTTACTAGAAATCGGTTTTACCCAAACTGAGTGAATTTGCTGTTATACTTAAATAAAACCTTGTCAAACAGTGTCTAACAATAATAATAGACTAAGTTTACACAGTTTAAGTAAAACTGGCTTTTAGTATGTTAAATACCTATGTACAGTTTATTTCAAACCCTTTTGCAAACAACATGAAAAAGTTCGCCAAAGAAGCCGAATTTTTTTATGTTGCAAATAAGTTTGAAATAAACTATACTTGTATCATTATAAGTTTCCACACTGTATAAGAAACCTTAATTAGTTCCTCACCTACTTTTTAATTTAATTTTTGCACCTTAAATTAGAATTATACTGTATAAACAATTAATTTAAAATTTACTTGGCATGTGCTTGTTGTACTATGTTAAATAGTTGTGTACAAAAACGCAAATATGATCTTATACACTCTGTATAACAACCCCATTAGCATTATAGTTTTGGCAGCAGGATTAAGGTCCTAAAACATGAAAACGCTTCACAACACCTCCAGTAATTACATTAATGCTGATGCTCATAAATAAATAGCGATCAAATTAGAGTGACTGTGCAATTAATTAATCAGCTAATTAGTAGACATCAAGGCATCAAAGAGGGCCAGGTTTCTGGAAACCACAGCTGCCTACATAAACCTGTTTTACGCTTAAGTCTCTAAATGCATGTTTCTCTGTAAACCTACAACGCAATTTGGGGCAATAGAAGGTTCGTAATTTAATAAATAAGGCAATTTTCATTTACACACTAAACCGTAAATACTTAACCGTATTAAAGTATCGATTAACGAATACCTATATATGTTGGCAATTAGTTATCAAATAGATTATACAGAGCGGTAAGTATTTTATTTTGGAATTTATGTAGATTTCTATTTTTTATATGGTTGATAAATCTCATACCTATTTAAAAAATGATTTCCAGAGTGTAACTTAATACTTAAAAATAGGTGGTATTTATATTTATATATATATTTTTTTCTTTATAAAATCATTTTTTAATATATGATTTTACTTTTTTCTAAAAAGATATAGATGACTTATTATTTCTTACAAAAGACAAAATAGAATATATGAATGAGTATTGTAATATTAGAAAAAAAAAAATGGAACTTCTTAAGTAATTAAAAAAAAAATAAAAAATTTTAAAATTAATAAATTCCAAATAAGATAAAAAAACTCACCCATTTTAATAATAAAAAACTAAAAAAAAATTTAATCCTATTTTTAACAAAATAAACAAAATACACAAAACATAAAAAAACCATACCAATATACAAAAAAAATCCAATACCAGTATAAAAAAATAAAATATTTAAACAACATAAATTTACACAACATAATAAAAATAGCCATAAACCAACAATACCACAAAATTTTTTTTCAAAAACTTAAACTAGACTACAACAAACAAACTAATATTTAAAAATAACTTAATGGTACTCATAAGGTAATGAAAACAATATTCAAAAAGTATAAAAAAATACCAAAAAACTAAACAAAAAAAGATCAACAAGGATAAATATTTTAAAAAAATAAAAAAAACCTAACTATAAAAAAACATACATAAAATATAAATAAAAAGACATATCAGCAATAAACAATATAAAAAAATTTAAGGAATTTTTATTAATAATATTGGTATTATTTTTACATTTCAAATAAATAAAATATCTTATTATCTCTATATTTAAAAAAACATATAATAGAAATGTTTTTGGTTAATAAAAAAATTTAAAGCAAAAATGTTAAAATATTTAGTGTGTTAAAATAACAATCAATAACACCAAACAAATAACAAATTTAAAAAATCTAATAATTATGTGTAAGTAAATAATGTGTAAAATAACAAGTGTTTTAAAATATTATATATTGTTTTGAATATAAGGAAAGTTAGGGAAAAAACTTAAATTATTATATTGAATCCCAAAATATATATATTAATAATTTTAAGAAAAAAAGTTAATAAAGTCCCAAAAATTTTTTAAATAAGGAGTTAAATTACAAAAAAAAAATTTTTAATTATCAAAAAAAAGTGACTATATATAGTTAGAAAGGACAAGGAGGAAATAAAAGAAAAGTATAAAATTAATAATAAATTATTAAAATAGTCTCTATATAAATAAATTCACATAATATTTTTTTTCTGGAAAAGGACAAAGGAAAAAAAGAAAATATAAAATAATAATAAATTATAAAATAGTTTATATAAATAAATTCATAAATTTAGGAAGGTATAAAAAATAATTAATTAAATAATAAAATTTAAATAATTAAGGAGACACTAAAAAATATTCACAATTTTAATAAAAATTTTATAAGTGTGTAATTTGATAAATATAAAATATAATTTAAAAGGAAAAGGAAGGTGAAACAAAATAAAAAGGGGGGGGAAAAAAAAATTAAGGTAAACAAATATTTTTTGAAATAATCTTTATTAGTTTTTTGGAAAGTAACTATAAGGTTATATATATATATATATATATATATATATATATATATATATATATATATATATATATATATATATATATATATATATATATATATATATATATATAATAAAAAAAAAAAAAAAAATATATATATAAAATATTAAAGATAAGAAAAAAAATAATATTAAAAAATAAAGTAGAAAAAAAAAAAAAAATAGGAAGGGGGAAAAAAAAAATAGAAATTGTTTAATTTTAAAAAAAAAAAAAATAAAAAAAAAAAAAAAAATAATAAAAAAAAAAAAAAAAAAAAAAAGAACTGGCATATTGTATTTTAATAAAAAAAAAGGTATAAAATTTGCGTGTGAAAAATCGTTGCAAATTTAAGTAATATTGCCTCTCATGATGTTTTCTATGTCAGCATTATTATGCTTATACTGAGAAAAAACAAGAGGCTAATAGTAACCCAAATCAGGTCTCGTATTTTGCTTCGGCCCAGCCAACTAGCTTGTATCACTTACATCACATACTCGGATATTTTAGAATACCTTGTTGTGTCACACTTTTATATCCTATTTGTATAGTTGCATCATTAGTATTTATAAATTTATTACAAAATTATAAGATGTCAACATTATATAACTGTAATATATGCTCATCATCATTACGTTTTTAATCACATTGTGTAATTATGGCATTAATTATTGAAGTAGCCATTCAAATTCTGCATACCAATAACAACCTTCTCTGGTAGTGGCCTGCCTGGTTTCTGACGTAGACGGCAGAATAGGAAAGGGAGTTCTAGTGAGTCAAAATTTTACACTACTCCGTAGACTGACATCAAAACAGGGTGTCTTTATGAAGATTTCCTGGAGGCATGATGCTAGTTTACCTTCTTTATTGGCGGATAAACAGCAGCAGCCGAAAAAAATGTCAGCAGCAGCAGCAAGGCTCGTCAGTGGGAGCATTCAATACTCTACATGACCTAATTTAATACATGTCAAGTTTCGTAAGAATCATTATTTCTAGGCTGACTAAGTGTAATTCGTCTGTTGAAAAATTAGAGACGTACTATAAATTCTATAGAGACTTTTTGAGTGTGATGTCATCTAAATTAGTAATATCTTCTTGGAATGCAAATGGTATTGGTAAAAAAATTCCTTTTTTTGATTAATAATTTTAACGAGGATCAAAATTATTGTTATGCTTCTTAATGAAACTAAATTGGCAGGACAAGGTAAGCTGCGTATCAGGGGATACACAACCATTCGCAATGGCAATAAGAGAAAGGGGGCGTGGCCATACTAATTAGATCTGACATTGCGTATACTCACACTTCTGTGCAAAACACCTGTGTAGACAATGAGAATGTCACTGTAGAGAGCTGTGTGCACATTGTTGTATGCCTTAAATTGCTGCCAAAGAAATCCTGATTGAGGTTCATTAGAAAATGCAACTTATTTGTAACCAGGAAAAATAAAAAAAATTCACAGAAAATACACTTCTGGCGTATTTCATCGAAATATCCAAGAAAATGAAAATTGGTGTTCGTTCTCATTGCTGAAAAGTTCGCTGATAATTGATAACTAAGGATGTCTCGAAGTTCCAGAAGTTAACTGCTTTCCTGGAAAGGAAATCAATGGGCTATATAGCGAAAAAATATCTATTTTTTCAAGAAGCGAGATCAGTGGATTTCTTCTTCGAGCACCAGATCAATCATTTTTGTTGATGATTAACGAATATAAAAAATGACATTTTATTTTATAGTCCGTATTTCCCAAACAATAATGTTTATTGTATATTGTGCTGGAGCTTGACGAAGAGACGAGCGCATTCAAGTGACTATAGACGATATACAAGACGAAGATTAGGGTTAGTCGGTTTTTAAAAACCGGGTTTGAAAACCGGTTTTTTTCGATAAATTTGTAAAATTCGAAAACCGGTTTTTAAATTTAAAAAAAAAACGGTTTTAGATGCTACAATTAATATGTAAAAAAAATTATTTAATTATAAACGTTAACATTTTGACTTGAAATCGTCTCTGGCATAGGCATAATTGTAGTAAAAGTTTATAGTAAAACTAATCCTCATGAGTCAGGCGAATGTTTGATATGAAAATCCACAAACTCATTCTATTATGCTTAGATTGCGGACGGAGGTATCGGTTTCCAGTATTATGCATATTGTATTGTAAATATCTACTGACACATTCCCCATCAACAGAAAAATAGAAATTTTTACATGATAAAGTGAATAATTTGATTTTATTTTTAAATGTTAATACGTAAGCTAGTTTTATTGGAAAATGTATGGCAAACAACAAAAAAAGTTTTGTTCTTACACTAGTCAAATTTAGAGGTGACGTAACTATATTTTTCCATATAACTCGTAAACGACCTTAAAAGCAGATATAAGATTAAAAACCGTTGCCAATTACTTGGGGATCAGAACTTCCTCACCGTAGTAAAACTCGACGTATGGTGGAGTCTATAATAAAAGTAATTTTTGACGTTTCAAAAAAGTCACATTTCGACGTTTCAAAAAAGTCACTTTGACGTTTTAAAAAAGTCACATTTTTTACGTTTCAAAAAAGTCACATTAGTGGAATGTCACTAATTGTTTTTAGACATTGGGACCGATTTTGCTCATCAATGAACTCAATCTCTTCCTTGACCTCTAGAATGTGTGTACCAAATTTGAAAGCTTTATCTAAAAAATTGTAGCGGCTATCGCGAACCACACAAGCACACAGACAGACAATTTTTTTCTGTCTGAAATTTTCTGTATCGTCATAATTCGTCGAGATTCGTCCAGAAATGAAATAAAAATTTTCAAAATTTTTTTCACGAATACATAACTTCCTCACTTTAAGGGGTGAGGAAGTAAAATAACCTAACGCAATGAAATTTTCATTATAAGTTTTAAATAATTAATATGTATTGTATATTATCACCTAGTTTTCCATATAATCACCAAAATTTAATTTCTATAATTTATTGTAGTTTTAAAAAAATCTGGTGGCCACCAGCGAGACGTCATCAAATATATTATGTAAAACGTAATAATCCTTTTTTTTACTGAACCAATAAACCCAAAAAATCCAAACAATTTAAGCACAACAAGTGTTCAAGAAACAAAGATATCAATTACCATGAATAGCGAGGACATTCAATGGCATAAGACTGTTAGATTCCTAGGGGTGACCATGGGAAACCTACTCCAAAGTCATTGCAAAATAGCCAAGTTGACACGAGCAACGATCTACCCAATGTGGGCAAGCACAGCTGGTTTAACTTAAGGAACAAGGAACAAGCTGACACTTATTCAGACAGACAAAGGACTACGATCCAGCAGATACACTAAGGCATAAGAGACCAAAGCTGGACAACTATGGGCCGATGGTGGAGGCGCCGTCTCAAAAATCTGTAACTTTTTTATTTGTTACTATAGACACATGAAATTCGGTATACAAATATAAAGAAAGGTCTGACGTTCAGTAGTGATGGTAAATAATTTTTATTTTGTTTTTATACATTTCATTTTATAATTGTATAATGATAACATACAGCGTGTAATTTATGTATATAATTATATGTAAATAAATATTTATTGTAATAGTTGCAAGACTTCTTCTTCAAGTTCCACAATCTTGCATGACACAGATTGTCTTAAGCTCGTTATATAAGGGTCTGATGTATACAATAAAGTGTGAAAGACATCTTCGTTAGTAGCTTTTCGGTAACATTTGCGAGAATGATGTAACCTGAAACGTTTATAATCCTTATTTCTGGATTCCTGTGCATCTTCAGACAACTGGCCAAGTGGCAAAAGTGCATTATATAGAATTATGTTTTCTCCATGAATGAGTACTTTATGTACAGAGGAGACCATATAGTACCATGGATATTTGCTCACATATAATTCGGCTGTTCTAAAAAGGATATTCACCAAACTTTTTGGCATTGATTGCCATACCACTTGACATTTTCTGAAGTAGTATGCGAAATCTCATAATTAATTCTTCATCAACTCCAGTAATTTGTGCAGTGCAAGCAGAATTGGCAAAAAACCTTCGAGCGGTATTTCCGTCATTACTAGTTCCGCTGATTTGTCGAGGTTTATCAATTAGTGATCCCAATTCTTTCCGAAACTGCTCCTGTACATAAGCTTTTCTAGATTGCTTTTGCCTTTTCAGGTCCTCTGAGGTTACTGACCATTTTTTAAATGATAACTTATATGAAACATGAAGTACTAACTCCATAAAACGAATCCATGCATGTAAAGATGAAAGTCCAAATCTATAATGCTCTTCATTCTCAGGTCTCTATTTAACACGTTCCAAATCGTTCATTTCTGTTGGTTTTGCAAGACATATATGGCATGTGGCACTTGATGGGGTATTTGTTACTACTTGTGTAACCTTACCATCTATCATTGTAAAGAACAGCTCATGTTTAATAGACATCTGCTGTTCATTCTTCACTACAAAAGAAGGCAAAAGAGTGCTTATTTGAGTTTCCACTTCATTGACAACAGATCTTGTTTTCTCTGAAGTCTCTTTTGAGAATTCTATTAAAATTGGCCTACAGTATCGAACAGAGGACGGGGTTGGATTCTTCCAAACGACGTTCTTTGTGACTTTATGTACAATTTGTAGTGGAACCAAGGATGTTACGAACAAGTTAGTATAGGATATTACGTCACTTTCACCAGACAGTATTTGCTTGTACTCACTTTGTCCCGAAGATCCATCACAGCCCCATTTACTGTATAATATTAATTGTGAAAAATTGGCCACATTCACAGAATCAATTCTGATTACATGTGTGATCTAGAAGAGACTGCAAACTTACTTTAACACCAATTTAAGTTACTTGCATGTGCTCTGGACAACATTCTCGCTTTGCTTCTGTAAGTTTGGTATATGATGGGAGTACAGTACAGTCTTTGTCTTGTGAACAGGTTCTAAGGTATGTATATTGGTTTTTCGTTAAATCTAAATCAATGAAAAGAACCAAGGCCTCTTGATTTGTGAAAGGCTCAACAGAAGTATTACGTCTTAATAATGTGTGTATAAAAACCTTCCTTTCTTGTGACGTAGAACGTAGTTCCTGTATAATTTCTGATTCCCATGTCTCACCAATTGAACGTAATTCCTGAGTATGTGAATGATAAATCTGATCAAGTCCAGAGTCTCGAAATAGCTTTACTGTTTTTCGTTTCTGTATCTTCTCTGCGGATTCGTTAAATGACTTACATGGTCTCCCTCGTGGGTTTTCAGATAAGGATGTTGATGGTTCTTCGCCTTCTTGGAATGGTACAAAAAATTCGTCATCTAACCATTTGTCGTTGCTGCATAAGAACACATCCCTCTTTCTTCCGGCTTTATTCCAGCATATCTTAAATTCGGGCAATAAGTGTTTCTGAATTTCGATGATAACACATTGCAACTGCTCTTCAGAAAGATCGAAATGCTCCTTAACATACCGTTCTGCAGTTGATATATGTTTTCCGTGCTCTATAAAAGCGTCATATATGTTACGTTTAGCAATTTTGAAATTGTTCATTGTTTACTGCTGTAGGTATAGCTGACAGCGGCAAATTATTGATTACTATTAATTAATGCTGCTTATATACATTAATAATAACCTAAAATTTTAACAAACCTAAGTTTATATACTTTCCTAAGGACAATTGTTACCGCAAAATACACATCCCGTGTATAGATGAAGAAAAAAATATTTTCTCTGGTATATTTTTCATGGCCAAAAAATATTTTTTTCAAATTATATCGTAAACCATTTTTATCGATATACCACTTTGTTTAATAAGTTTGACAACTACAAATATTTATTTGATTTTATCTAACCGCAAGTCACTCGTAAACATATTTTGTCAAACGTAGAATATGGTGGTGCTGCTAAAAAAGATCAGATGGGACCGTCCCAATATACGATTTCTAAAATCCAGGCATTCAGCTATGCTCTGATTTATTGCAATTCCATAATGTATATGTATTCTTTCTAATGTCGTATTTTGCAAATTCATAATTCTTACGGAACGAGTATTGCAGATTTTTAAGTGTTCGTCGCGCGCGCTTTTTTTGTATATTTTGTTGATTTGCAAGAGAAGCGCAAAAAAATCCGCAAGATTTTTTTTTTTTTTGGATCTTATACAGGATCGTTTTAGTTGCCAGACGGTGAAAAAAAAACTTACCCGGGCGAACCTTGCTAACAGTTAAAATTTTTCTTGAAGTTGAGAAAGTCATTCCAGTAACATGAGACCTTTATCATTTTTTTATTGTAGTAAGGGATAAGCAATATACAAATATTTTTTTATGTTTTTATTACTAGAAGAACTGCTTTGAAACGGTATACAACACATTGCACTTTATTTAATTTTTAAGCACGAAATTGTTTATTTAAAATAAGCATCAAAACAACACATCTAAATCTCTCCATATTTCTACTTTTGAAGTCTACTAACTGAACCCAGTCAACATTTAAATAAATTACCGAACCGAATTATAAAAGTTTGATGTATTAGTTATAAGAAAATTGAAGTTTGTGTTCCTTATTCGGTTTTTGGTTTTTGGTATTTTTGAGACGGCGGCGTCTCCACCATCGGCCCATAGTGCAACGGGCGAGTATAGCTAATATACTTTGTCTATTTCAGCATCGACTCAGAAGACCACGCGAGGAATCGTTTGTTGTTAAAACAGAAAAATGTTCATTTTCTTAGAGCCCTTCGTCACCCTGTATTTCGTTAAGGAAGCGTTATCGGACCCATCTTCATAGGTACTTTTCTCTTATTTTAACGTAAGAAATATGTTCCTGAATTTGTGCCGTGGATTTCTGAAACATCATCATTATATCATAGAGGTTATAGCTTAATAAGTTTTTAGTGACGAACTGACCCCGTCTGTAATAAATAATAAATTCCCGTAAAGATAATTATGTAAAAAATCTCATTGAGAAGCAATTTAAAATCCGACCCCGCAGCATTGCGTCGGTTCGAATTTAAATCCTTAATGGAGGGCGGAGTAGCGGCGGCCGATTTTTTACCATTTTAAATTCGCCCCTAATTTTCCACCCCTCGCCATTTAAATAAATAATAGCTATATTTATGATGTGGAGAGGCTCTTAAATAAGTAAGCGTCATAAAGCAAGAATACACTCTTGAAAATAGAGTCTTCCGAGTGTTCTTAAACTATATGTTAATTTCGATGAGAACACGTTAAAAACAAATAAGAAGCAAATAACATATGAGCTGATATAGGGGATATACGGTACATACATGTTATTATTAGACTTAATGGAAATTAATTTTAAACCTGCAAGAACACTCATATAATTCAAAAGAATTATTACAGCCAAGTGTATAAATTAAGTTAAAGAAATTGTACCAGGAGCAATAAAAGGAGGCATTGCTATTGACATCGATATTTCGGACTGCAATGTAACTTAATAGGTCTGATGGGTAAAAGGTAACAAATGCTTTTACTACATATTTTTGAAGCAAAACCTTTGATCCATATGATTAATATTTTCAGAGCATTTGCTTCATACTTAAAGTAAAAGCATTTGCTTTCCTAGAAGCAAAAGCTTCAACAATATGAATGAAACTAATTATATGAATAAAACTGCGTATTTACTATCTCATTTATTGAAGCAAATACTAAGGTAGATTGTAAACACGCAGTTTTATTCATATAATATGTTTTATTCATATTTGTTGAAGCTTTTGCTTCTAGCAAAGCAAATGCTTTTACTTTAAGTATGAAGCAAATGCTCTGAAAATATTCATCATATAGATCAAAGGTCTCTTACTCATCAGACCCAATAAATGTGTAGGTACCTCAGTAGTAGACTTCGCTTTGGTAAAGCAAAACCTAATGTGCGAATTATGGTATTTTTAAATGAATATAGAGGGGGTCAATTTTCTTTTAAAAAAGTTACAGACCAATAAACAAAGAGATGTCGAAATCCCATGAAATACACATCTTCCATCACCCTTTAGTAGAATCTCGATAAAAAATTAAAATTTCATTGGAAAACATTTTTTCAAATTTAAAATCTAGTTGACAAAAAAATATCTTATTCAAAAAGTGACATTTCATTGAAAAATAAAAAATTTCAATTTGAAAAGAATTTTTTGTTGGTTAGATGAAGATTCGTTCAAAAAATTATTTTTTTTTTCGAAAAACTATGTACAAAGAATAAAAATGAACATTTAGGCATAATTAAACATTAAAAAAGTAATCTAAAACTGGTTAAAACATGGCAAAGTCTGAAGTATTTGCTATGAAGCAAAAGCAAAATATTATTCATTGAAAATGAAGCAAATGCTTTTACTACTACCTTCTGCTTCGAAGCATTTGGTTTTGCTTTTACTTCTTACGTCAAGCAAATGCTTCTGTTTTATTCATCAGTAAGCCTGGCCAAGCGATAGTAGATTCAGGGTCGGGCGCAATACCAATGCCATCGCGCGCTTGTTTACGATGACGATGACATGACACACTTCAGTTGTTATCTGTCGGTCGATGCATAGAGTAGTAATAAATAATAAATAATGTTGAGCGTAAAGAATAGAAAACGACCGTACGCTGATAAAGTGAATAAATTTATCGGTGAATTTTCAGATTTATTCTATGATGGATGTAAAATAATTTGTAAAGTTTGTGATCAAGACTTAATGTGCTGGAATAAATACGGCTGCAAAATTCATGTCAATAGTAACCGGCATAAAAATAAAAAAAAATGGCATGTCTTCTTTGGAACCTCAGTTTATGTTTGATTTACTGTTAATGCTGATTGCCTGTGATGTTCCCCTGCGCATATTGGATAAACCAGCATTTCGGGAGTTCTGGAATAAATACAATCCCCAGGTGAATTTACCAAGTCGTTCATCGTTACATAGATATGTACCAAGTGTTCGTGAAGACATTGTAAATAGAATTAAATGTGCATTAAAAAAATACACGGCTGTGGTTATGTGTTGACGAGACGACAGATTGTAAAAAAAATTCTATTTTAAATGTTATAGTACGTGTACTCGACCCCGTTAAACCAACATTTCTACTTTTACTAGCTAGCAAAAGACTAACTGCGTGTATTGGCGAAATAATTACGCGGGTGGTGTTGGAGACTTTCGAAAAATTTGAACTGTCAACAAGTCAAGTGTTGATGTTTGTGACCGACGGTGCTGCGACAATGCGTTTGGTGGTCCGTTTTCTTCAAAAAAGACGATTGTAGGTTTTTACATGTTACGTGTAAAATGCATGCGTTTCATCTTGTAGCAGAAACGATTCGAAAATGTTTTCCAGAGGTAGATGCATTAATAGCAAATACAAAAAAAGTATTTCTCAAATCTCCTAAACGGCTTCGAGCATTTCACACACTGTATCCTGGTATTCCGGAACCACCAGAGCCGATTCTTACACGTTGGGGAATGTGGTTGAAGGCAGCTTTTTATTATGCTGAATATTTTCAACAAATAAAATCTGTGATACTACAGTTCAACCCTAACGAGGCTGCAGCTATTAAGGAAAGCCAGACAAGCTTACAAGATGTTTTCCTTGAAACAGATTTAAAAACTATTTATAACAATTATAGAGGACTACTACACGACGCAATAGAAAAATTGCAAAATACTTCGTTGTCGTTAGTGGAATCGCTGCAAATAGTGGACAACGTAAATACACAGCTACAGACTATAAATGACGCAAAAAATAAGCCCGTTATTGAAAAATTCGAGAGTGTATTAAGGAAAGATCCTGATTTTACCAAATTAAGACAAATTTGTGATGGTGCATCTACAGCTGCGTTAAGTGAGTTCACAGAGTGTTTTACTTATGCCTGTATTACTTCCGTAGATATTGAACGGTATTTTTCAAAATACAAACACATTTTTTCACCACAGCGAACATCACTTACTGAGACAACTGTAGAAATATATCTGATACTACACAGTTATTATAGAAGTGCTCCAGTTTGTGATCACGACAACCAAGCTACTTCATAAATCTGCTTAAGAAGGTGAGTTTTGTACATATTTTTATAAAGTGTACCAGTATTAATAAAATTTATTTCCATTTATTTTATTTATTTATTTATTTATTATTAGTTATCATTTAGATATACAATGTACATGTGTGAACGTTATTTAACAGTTTAATAATAATGTGCAGCACTAAGTTTACAAAATATAAGGAAATACATAAAAATGAATTTAAAAATATATAAAATATTTTTGTTTTTATTATTCTACTTATTCAAGTATTATGATATGATGCATACCCAGTACGTCTCTGTAGGATTAATGACCTTGGTCATGCTTATTCATCAGACTCATTGTCTTCTGTGCAGTGCAGCTTAATGAAATAAATTGATAGAAATTAAATAAAAACTAAAATATAGAGATACCGAAATGTACTGTCTGAGATATTAGGTAGCGCACAAACTAAAGTATACAGTGTGGGCCATTTGGGTGATACTTTTATTGGGATCTCGGAAACTATAAGAGATAGAAAAACGATTAAATGGGGAAAGTTTTAGATTATTTTATTACCAAGTAATCGCCACCTTCAAAACTATTCCAGCTGTTGGGAGTTTTGAAATATCGTCGAAAAGGTTGAATGTTGCATTTTCAGCTATCACTTTTTTATTTTTCAATATTATTTAAATCTGTAAAAACATTCCCGAAGCAACTTTTTCCGTAGAATTTAGCTGTCTAGTCAGATTTTAGTTTCAACGTTTCGATTATTGATGACTATCATCAGGTTCATTTTTCTTATAGACGCCATATTTGATTTTTCACTCATTAAAAAGAGCTCGATTTCAGCTTTTCAACGATGTATCACATGTAGACAAAAAAAGAGAAAGTCTTTGAAAAAAACAATATAACTAATTTTTCGGCTAATATGACAGCACCCCAAAATACAAATTAAAATACCGTAAACGTACTTTAAGTTACGTAACTAAAGAACTACTTGTTGATGAAGAGATAATTTAATATGTTGGTGTGTGATTTTAAAAATAACAGAAATGCTAATATGACTTCAAATAGTTATTTTGAAAATTTATCGGAGAGACAACAACCCAATAAAAGATATTTCTCAAAACTTGCGACAAATTTGAAAACTTTTGGAAGTTTTGAAAAACCGCGTGTTAAACGTTATGAAAGAAACATGATAACCATGACAACAATATAATAGATTATTTCAGCGCTAACCCAGCATCATCCAAGAGCTTCAGGAATGCGATCTTCCTAGAAGAATAAAATTTTGTAATTGGTATGTTAATAAATGCCAAGAAAATGCCAACTTTAGTAATCACGTTGTTTGGACTAATGAAATATATTTAAGTAACTACGGTGTCTTTAACAGGCATATTTACCATCACTGGGCTACTAAAAACCCTGGACTGCGTGCCCAACGCAGATTGCAAAGACGATTTGGCTTTAATGTATGGTGCGGCATTTATGGTAAACATATTTTCGTGTTCTCCTTAGAGATCATTGTAATAAAACAATAATTTTATACCTTCATCGAGCGTATACATTATTTATTCTTTCGTAAAATTAGCGAGTTTTATTGTTTTTAGGAAATCGACTTATTGGACAATTCTTTTTAACAGTACATTAACCGGACAAAGGTATCTAAACATGCTAGAAAATCAAATTTTATCGGTAATTAGTGCAATAGTGCCAGAAAATCAACTTCACGATATTTAGTTTCAACATGATGGTTGTCCAGCCCACAATTCCTGGGATTTTAAAGACTTATTAAGGGTGACATTTGGAGACAGACTTATTTCTACCATCAAAATAATTAATAATGAGATTGACTGTTCCCCTATTACCTCACTTATTAAATATAAAACTCCCAGATTAATTGCAAGGACACAAATATAGTTATGTTTCCTACCTCTCGTACAAGCATTTTAATTGCATCTCCTATGTATCAAATGTGCTTAAATTATAGTAATATCGAGAACAGTCTGAATATATTTATCTGTAAAATTGCTGATATAAAAAATATTTATGCATGCATTAAGAGGGCTAATCGAACCAGTGTTTGTAAGGTAATTTTTCAAAATTTATTTCTTCCATACGGTTTGGTAAAATTACACCAAATTTGGAGGATCAGTAGTTGAAAGTGTACTAGAGGGTACATGTATGTCTATTTTAATTAATTTTCACATTATGTAGGGAAAATTTATACTGTAAATATAAGTGAAATTTGGACGTGATTAGCTCCTGAATTATGATATCAATCGGTAAAATTCGAGGTAAAATTCATACATCTCGTCTAGAATGAACCTTCATAATTATGCTCAGCAAGTTTCAAACTTTTATTCCATACTATTTGGTTAAAAAAAATTTTCTAAATAAGTATATTTGTCACTACAAATGGAGCAAAGAAGTGTTACCTCTATCGGGAATCGCACCTCAATGAAGTCGGTGAATAAAACGTCCAGTGAAGGTATAGTCAAGAGCAAAATTTTTCAGCGGCGCATGTATAAAAACTTTCTAGAGAGTGACACAGCTATCCGAAGCTTTTTCCCGACTAGGCCCCTTAAGCATGTTTAATTAATGTCTTTATATTCTATTTATTGTGTGATATTTTATTTTAATTTATATTATTCTGTTTGTATACTTACTGTTATATAGTTGTTATGTTTTGTGCTATTTTATTTTTTTATATTTTTGTGTATTGTTCACTATTTTGAATTTTTGCGTATATCTGATATTTTATTTACCCAGTAACTAGGTTTTATCACTCGTTGGATAAATTATTGTAAATAAAATAAATAAGTAAATAAATAAATAAAATAAAATAAAATTTCCAATGGTGGTCCAATACCATGGCCTGCTAGATCACCAGTTATTACCTCTTTGGATTTTTCCTGTAGGGGTATGTTAAGAACGAAACTTATACGTTTGAACCTCGTGAGACTGTAGCATTGCTTGAAGAAAGAGCACGAGACCTATTTACTAATTTTGAACACTAATGTAAATAATTATGTTTTAAATCCTTTTTTTTTTTGTTTGTCGTAAGATTTTTAACGTTAATAATACAGACAAATTATTTCATGAATTGTTATTAGTAAATAATTATCATTTATTTTAATTCTCTTAGTTTTCATTAATAATTATTATCAGTAATTATTTAGAAAAAAAAATTGTTTTTCCTCAAAAAAATAGTTCTTTAATTACGTAACTTAAAGTACGTCCACTGTATTATAGTATTTATTTTGAGGTATTGCAATATCTAGTCATTTTCTTTAACGAATTTGCCATGTTTTTGTCTCCAAGTGATACATCGTTGAAAAGCTAAAATAAGCCCATCACATATTTCAACAGAATCGGCGAACTAAAAATTGATTAGAGTAATTTCTTTTCAATCTGTGTATGTATTTTAAAAATGGTCAATCTGTGGTGTATCATTTTAAAAAACGTTAATGAATTTTATTATACTATAACAAGAATATAATTTACATCCCATGGAGGAATTCAACAAATACTAAAATTAACAAGAGATTCTAATGCGACGTAATCTGTATAAATTGACTTTTTTTATATGTTTTTGGTGATTCGACTTCTAAATTTATAATTGGACACCGGATAATTTCCGTGCTTGCAGGATCGGCATGGGCTAAGAGACAATAACAATTATTTGTATGGAATAATAATCAAAATACATAACTCGAGTGTTTTAACATTTCATGAAACCTTCCGTACTGTGTTCAAGGTATTACAAGACATGGGCCAGACTAGTTACATGAATCATATTTGGGATACTAATAATGGTATAATAATAGTTATCAAGGTATCAAGGGTGCTATAAAGATAATAACGCACGGAAGTCGATGTACATCGACATTATCTTATAACACCCGTCGTACCTTCAACATTTAATGTCCTACTGGTCTGTTATTTAATTCGAAAATTCTTTGTCATTTACGATTGATTGATTTGACATCTATTATGTTCAGGACGATTTCATTTATAAGAAAGGAATAATCAAAATTGTTTGTAAACTCCGTAACGATACAGCACATTTCGTTTGTCAATAACGCCATCGCCATTTAGTGTTTTGTGTTGTGTAGTGAAAATGTTAATGTGTTATAAATTTATAATACCCTAGGAAATTAAGCTTTAATTGCGATTGTCCACTAGTAAAAGATTTTTTTAAAATAAATGGAAATCCTACTTGATGCCATTCGCAGATCGGTTTCTGGTTTTTGCCTTCTTCAGTGCGAAGTAAGTACACGCCACAACCGCAAAGAGGATTTCAACATCACTAGTCTCAACGTACAAATAGAGTACCAATGAGTAAATGGAAACTCCATCTACCAGTGTCAATTGCAAAAGGTGCGAAAATTGCATTCTTGCATTATTTCTAATCCATTTTTCACGGAAATTTAACCACTGATGTTTACTACATATTATCAGTGGAGGTATACTCTAAATATCACTTAAAATACGGATAACCCTTAAAATCCATGACTTCGTTAACACAAATTCACACGTAATGATTTATCGCGTCCTCCGTGAATTGTCAACATATTTGTTATTATCTATTTTTATCTTCGCGCCGTTTGTCTGTCTATACAATCCGATGTGTGTACTTGAACTGAACTGAATAATTTATAACGGTCGGGACGGGATCTCGCTACGCACGCAGTGTCCTTTCCTACGGGAGCTAAGATAGGCTGGTTGTGAAGCCGGTCCGTGACTCACGGAAATTAACCGGTGTCTATTAAACTATTAAAGGGGTGAAATTGTTCCTACTTTTCCCTTATTGGCCGGTGCAATCTGGCTTATTGTTTACTTATTTTGATGAAGTTGTCACAATCATTGTTTCGGTTGTCTTCATTGTGACAGAAAGTGTTTATAATGTGTTTTCATAGTGTTTTCAGATTATCTGGTTGTTAATTTTGTGGAAATTTAAAGTTAAAATGGTTAGTGTTGTTTTATTTGTAGAAAGCACGCAGAAATTTGCTCCAACTGTTAATTATATAAGCAATTTAAAATAAACTGATGTCGTAGAAATAGGAATGTTTATAATTTTGTCAAAATACCTGCATTAAACGAAATAAAACTTACTGAAGCAACTGCATCTAGATTTATGTATTTAAGATCTTTTAGATATTGTGCTTTCGATCAATACACAAGATATCCCCTGAGAGCAAAATCTAGTGGGGTTATATCTGAAGAATTTGGTGGCCATGCACATACCTATCCATCGTCCAAGAAATGTCTTATTCAAAACGTTTTGCACATTTCTAGCAGAATGAGGAGGCACCTAGTCTTGTTGGAAGAATACTATTCAAAAAATTTAGCGGTAGCTGCAGTACAAAAAATTCCTGCAATATTTGAAGGTACAAAGTTCGAGTAACCGTGTTTTCCGTGAAGAAAATAGGCCCATAAATACGATCCTGGGATAAAGCGCACTACATATGAACCTTCGGCGAATCTCTTTCGTGTTAAAAAAATTTCATGCGGATTATGTTGTCCCCAAATTGTACAATTATATTTATTAATTTTTTCTGAGATATGAAATGTTACATTAGAATCTGTTTCTAATCGTTGAAAGAAATCCCGAACAGCGTCTATTCTTCTTTCATAGTCTGTTCGACGAAGATGATGCAAAACTTGAATTTTATATGCTCTCATTTTCAAATCTTTACGAACAATTTTGTGAACTGTAGAACATGGAAGATCAAGTTCGGCAACATACCGTCGAATTGACTTTTTTGGACTTCTAAGCTTTTACATTTTTTAAAGATCGCCTTGGTTTCCCACTTGACATTTCTTAATTGAAACCTGCAGTCCTTGAGAATTTCTTTACCAATCGACGAATTAAATTCATATGAGGCGGTTGTCTGCCTGTTTTACTTCTAAAACGTCTTTGGGCAACAACAATTAAGCCAATTTTGTAATATAAATTCACTATTTGTGCTTTATTTTGCGGCAAGGACATTTTACTTTTATCAAATTACATAAGTTGTTTGAGAGTAATAAAACAAAAATCTGTAGACTAATTGGTGACGTATTTTTTTAAATTATTTCAGTATGTTTATTAGGCAACAAATTATAGCAACTTTATTTTACACCATTCATTTATGATGATGGTGTATATAAAAACATGGCAATTATTTCGCCAACATATATAACATAAGTTATATTCAAATGGTCCGCCTAATCAAAATAGCTATCCGCACTTTATGAAGGGATTTGCAATGCATTCAGTGGTCAAAGCAGTCCCTTACTAGAGCGACTTAATTGAATTTGATATAGTTTGCATTAATTGCTACATGATGTATCATAATCGCTGATATACATCCTATTTCCATTTGTAAATTATATCACCAAGAATTAGCTGGGCCACGATTTCGATGTTAATACAGGCTTTTCAATTTGCTGTTTCATTATTTATCAAATTCATTTACATTTCATTACTACAAAAGTACATAGTTTATAAATTTATTTTAATTATTTCTATAATTGATCTATACCGAGCTACACACACGGTTAAAACAAATTTAGCGATTAGCATCATTAAACCATTATAGATAATTTTGTGTACAGAACACACATTTAATGAAAATTTCACATACAATTTTATATTTCATGCAACTTCCTGAAAATATTTTTCTGCTGTGAATTTTATTTATAAAGGAAGAAAAAAACTTTTTTTTTTCAATTTCAGATCGAATAGAAATTTCTACGATGGTTCTGAAGGGCCATAGCAAATTTAAAAAAAAACTAGAAATTTATACTTTAAAATTAGACGTGTCTACTTTAAAACTAGAATTTTCTACTTTTGAAATTAGAAATTTCTAATTTTAAAGTCGAAATTTCTAGTTTTGAATTTTTGACTTTAAGGGGTGCGGCGCCCAAAACAGTTTTATTTTTACCAGTGGCTTCTAGGTAAATGATGGCCTATATAAACCTTTTTTAAGAACATAGAAGTTTTATCTGAAATATTTTTTTGCAAGTCGAATAGACACGTGTCTAGTTTCAAAGTGACACGGATGAATGAAAATTCCAAGAACGCTCATTTTTAAGCTAAATTTGGATTATTAGGAAATCATGTCGTTAAAAACTTTTATACCAACGGCCATGTCTCAAACACCATAAACAAATGAAACAAACTGTCATGATATTCTTATTAGATTATGTCAAAGTGACGTGAAGTCGATTACGTTCATATTTTTTTAATTAAAATAAATATAATGAATAAAACTTTATTAACTTAAGTACTTCGGAAGTAGAAGTTTGGTGTACAGATTTTGCGTGTTCCGGTACTGATGACAGGGTAATAGCCAGAAATCAGTCTGCAGATGGCGCGGTGTGGTCTGATTTGCATTAATTAATTCTATGGCTCCATGGTTGAGCGGTAAAGTTACTTGCTTCTCCTCATCCTGTGGTCCCAAATTCGACTTCTGCTAGAGAACCTGTGATTTTTTTCGGGAACAGAAATTAATTCTAGATTGGATGTTGGGTGTGTTTGTTGTCGTTCAAATTTGTGGCGTTAATAGAAATAGTAATGTAGTAATTTTTACTATTTTTCATTATTATTGCATGAATTTTGGTTCTATTTTTATATTTTCGAGCTTCTTTCTTATTATTAGAATATTGCCTCTTGGATGTATTTGAAAATATAAGAATATATAAATAAATAAATAAATAACAGTGTCAAAGTAAACGAACATTTAATTCTATACAAAACAGTCTCCGAAATTTGCACATTATTCAGTTATTCATATTAGGTTGTTTTGTGACATATAAGCACTTGCGAAGTAACTGGTACGTTAATTATAAATTAATTTGATACCCTTTACGTATATTGCAGAGCATCCAGCTACAGTTTCAGTTATAACACGATTCCCATACTGACTTCGTGACATTGTTTAATATAATATATGACATTCGAGAAGATTCCTTATATGAAATTATGGCGCTGCCAAAGTGAATGCATTTGCGTAAATACCTCAGACAGCTTAATTTCCTACACTAACATATTAATTGGATAGTATGTGTAGATTACTTTAGTCCGAGGATCTATTTCAAGCAAGCGGTTCTAGTGTAAGTATTCTGCTTTTAAATTACAAATGCTACCTGAGAAATTTTCAGGTTTACCAGGAAATTGTACACAGGGTGATCCAAACTGGCTTCTTTTCTCATTACGATGATTAAAAAGTAATATCGGTGATTTTAGATTGTTTGGTATAGTGCGAACTAGTTCTGTGGTGTGGTGGTACATTAGGTTAGCGAATGATTAGATCAATTGACGCACAAAAAAAGTGTATAATTTCTTTTCCTCATTCCATACGATTCATAATTGTTTCATCATCACTGACATTACTTTTATGCTCAGTAGTACATAGATGAGTTGTTTTTTATATATAATAGCAGTTATTGTATCTTTGTATACCGATCAAGAAACTTTAGTGACATGTTGCTTCAAAGTTGATATAAAACCTAATTTAAGAATGACAGTATAAAATAATAACAATTCCCAATAATTATTTTATTATTTTTTTCTAGAAATGCATAAATACGAAGTAAATAAAATGTCAGATTTTTTAAACCTAATTTTCATAAAAAATAAATATCTGATGTGGTCAGCACATAACTTTCTTATAGCAGTATATATATATATATATATATATATATATATATATATATATATATATATATATATATATATATATATATATATATATATATATATATATATATATATATATATATATATATAATATATATATATATATATATATATATATATATATATATATAACTGAAATGATTTCAGTTCGAGTAACCAGAAGCCGCAGTAAGCAGTTATCGGTTAGAACCTGAAGATGGCAGATGAGATTCTGCCGAAACGTCGTTCAGACAACCACGGTCCCTCTCGGGGCCTATCACCTACGCGGGAGTATACCCGGAAAACGAATTTAACATATATATATATATATATATATATATATATATATATATATATATATATATATATATATATATATATATATATATATATATATATATACATCCTGATCTAAAAGAATCATTATATTTAATTCTTCACTTACCTCAATTAAATTTTAATAGCATACCTTGAAACGTTTTATTAAAATTTTTAAACAATTTATCAGCATCGTTCGATATTGTCAATAATAATTCATGTCATATATTTTAATAAATTTTTCTTCTTATTGACGTTAACATTTTTGTAACTAATTTAGAAATTTCAAATGCCAAACTGCCAAATTTATCCTAACCCCTTTTTATGAGGTCAAATGTGTAAAAAATTAAGTACTTGGAAAATATATTTTATTGGCTTGATATAGTAGACATGATTTATAATTTTTCAAGAATATATTTTTTTCGAAAGACAAATACAGAAAAGTTTCGATTTCCTGGACCTCCTTTCGGCTGGCAAATTTTGCTCATCACCGAATTTGTCATTGTCTTTGGCCTTTAGAGTATCAAATTTGAAAGTTTAATCTCAAAAACTGCGGCTGCTATCGCGATACTACAGACATGCAGACAGATTTTTTTCCCATAAAATTATGTTTTTTCATTATACTTAGTTGAAATTCGTCCAGAAATGTAATAAACACTTTTTAATTTTTTTCCCGAAATTGTACCCTTTTTCTTCTTTCGTTCACTATGTCTCTTCTGGTGGTACCATATTCACCAAATTTAATGTGTCACCTAAAATGTAGTTGAAAATTATAATTGCCAAATTTGGGAGTTCTCCCATTAGGATACACCATACACACACACGCACACGCACATGCACGCTCGCGTTCACGTACACGCAAAATTTATATCGTATGTAATAAATGAAATTTACCTTGAAGTATATATCCCACAACAAATACTTTTCACAAGATTTGTTCTAGAGAGCCTCGAAATGTGTAGAAATAAACAAGCCTTGCTATTTTTATTTAAATTAATACATAATTTCTCCACTTCTACTAGAAAAACTCTAACTTTTTCTCTACCACGTATTCATTCTAGACATGCAAATTTGTAACAACAATAACTACCTGCAGGACAGAATTGATATATTTAAACAAATATAAAAACAATAAAAAATTTTAAATTGTAAATATTTGTAACTAAACATTGTCATTTTTTGCAGTTGATTTTATTTATACACAATTTTTACTGTTTGGCACTACATTATACTTTCTAACTTTATTTTTATCGACTGTTCTTTTTGTTTTACTCAATATTCCGTATTTCATGTGTTATATTTAATTTTAATTTTCATGTCTCTTTTTTTGTGCATTGTATTATCTACTTTTTTCCCTATCCTGTAATAGATACTTTTACTGTTGGATGGTATATTTCTAAATAAATAAATAATATGTTTTCAACTGGTTGAGTTGCAGTTGAGTCGAGTTGCGCTCATTGAAAAGAACCAAATTTTAACATTAGCGCTGCGTCGCTTTACTGATGCGTTGCTGTTGCTAGCTGTTTTTGGTGGAAACAGTCCCAAAACTAGTAGCAGATAATGACAACCAAGACACGGACTGCCGAGTTGCTACTAAATAGTTTTCAACTCGTCGAGTTGCAGTTGAGTCGAGTTGCGCTCAATGGAAACAAATGTATTTAAATATGAGCGCTGCATAACTTTGCTGATATGTTGCAGTCGCGTTGCCTTTGCTAATTGCTTTTGGTGTTAGCAGCTATATGCAGCTCAGTAACAGTGATTGACTAGCGCCGCGGAATGTGTTATAGAAAATATTTTCTAATTTCTATTCCATTAAAAATACCTCAGAACTTATTATTATTGCATGAGATATATAGTATGCCATTAAATTATTTAATTCTGATTCATTTTCAACATAACTTTGCAATTCTAATCAAAGCCATGCAGTTTACAGATTTCTATAATAGCTCTTAATGCGTCCTTAATAACCTCACACGTAGAGGTAATTTGTCGCGGTGCCGCCATTTTCTTGAATTTGAATGTCACAGCGCTCATTAATATAGTGTAGGAGAGCGTGTGTATATATTATTATGTATATCACTTCGATGTTGCTATTTAACTACACCTCGGATATTCTAATAACGTTTAATTGGTTTTGATATACAGGGCACCATGAGATTAAATGCATATCCATATACTAGCATATAATTATTACTTTTTATCACTTCAGTTTCAAAATGTGATAGACTACATTAGTGTAATGTCACCATCAGACATTAAGCGAATACACTGTTTAATTTAATTTATTTAAGCGCAAATATAGTAAGATACTTTATCTTACTGAGTGTATATAACCCTGTTACATTTATCTTTAATTTTGTTTTTAAATTGGTCGAAAGTATTCAGTGTATAAAATTTATTTTATTAAAATCTGTGCCAACCCAGTAAACAAATACGTTTTTAAAACGTATTGTCAACGTGACATTGGTTGATAATTCGTGTTATGTTAGAAAATCAACCGTGCATTTATTGTTGAACAGTCTATCGTAACGTTAAAAATACATGATTTTTTCACGAGAAATGTTTTTTCAGTCCTTTTGACAACGTTAAATTAACGTTATTTAAAGCGTTTAAATAAAACTGTTCTCTTAAACGTTCACGAAACGTCCATATCAACTGAATAGTCCATTGAGGCCGAACAGAAACGTTTTTAAAAGGTTTTGGAGTTACGTATATTAGTAATACATTTTAAAATATCTAACATATTCGTTTCACATATACTAATATTTAACTTTTATAATTTTTTTATCTGAAACGTGTAAAACCGGGACATTTTAAAGTTGTTTGTATGTAAAAAAGACACGTTTTTCAAATGGTGTTTGGACATTATAAACGTCTTTCTAACGTATGTGTGTTTCCTAGGAAGTACTTTCGACATAAACATATCAAAGGGCTACTCTAAAACAAGTTATAATCTATATATATACATATATGTGCTATTTTAATCCTATAATTTATTTTACCTTTAATTTACTCAATTTCACAATTTAAGTATGCTGAGCGCCAACCAAATTAATACATTAACTTGGATTTTAGATTGAAGTACTTTGAACATGAAACACTTATCTCAAAAGAGCAGGTTCTAGGGCATTATAAATTAAATTGAGGCCAAGATTAATACCAAAT
Source organism: Rhamnusium bicolor (assembly GCA_029963845.1). NCBI lineage: Eukaryota > Metazoa > Arthropoda > Insecta > Coleoptera > Cerambycidae > Rhamnusium > Rhamnusium bicolor. Next base: position 575,323 of record JANEYF010002849.1, on the reverse strand, counting down.
GATCATATAATGATTTCCAACTTTTTACAAAATAATTAACAATCTGTCTCCTTAAATTTACTAATGTTCTGACATTGGTTTTAAATAGAGTTTATCATATACCAAATGATCATATAATGATTTTAACTTTTATAATAATAATTACCAATCTGATTCCTTAAATTTACTAATGTTCTGACATTGATTTTAAATAGAGTTTATCACATACCAAGTTCCTTATATTTCTAACACTTATACGCAAACAACATTAACTCCGTCTCCTTCGTTCACCCTTGAAGTTTTCCTCTTCTCGTATTCTCCAAACTTCTTATTATTTTCTTAAATTTAAATTCTCCCCATCTGACATTAATTTTGACATTCACTTTTCTAATATTTAATTTCTTCACAAACTAAAGATTTTCTAAAGGTTTTCTAAAACAATAATTAAATAGCCGGAGACTAACCTTTTATTACTGGACAATAAATATTTTGATTTCCTTATTAATTTTGCATTCAATTATTATTATTTTCAATCTTCTTCCAATTTTATTAATTATCTTCTGTTTCGTTATTTATTCTGCTTTAACTTCTTATACTGCACTTTATTTATAAACGCTTTATTTCTTTACTATCTTGTATTTTTACCTGTTCTTCATCTCTTGTCCTTTTTTTTCTCTCACTACAAAAAAACTTCCCCTTCCACTCCAACTTTTGTTCATCCCCACAAATTTTCTTGTTTTTCCTAGTTACCCTGGATGACTAAATCATCTGTGCTATACTATTTGAAATTTATATTTCATGGTTTCCAAACTGACTTCAAGTAACTTATGATAATTGCATGCTTCCTCAAATTTATCACTTTCACTTTTATTTTAATTACAATCTTTTGTTAATTATCTGTATGGTATGTACTTCTATATAATAACAATATAACTTAAATTCTAATAACTATGTTCATTTAATATTTTTTTATTTCTTGCCTCATGGCTCTCAACACATTTTGTTATTTCTTTACTATAAAATATTTTATGGTTATATCAAACAACAATTTTCAAATTTGACCACAGTATTATTACTAAATTACATTTCATGATATTACTGCTCAAAGTAATTGCCAATTTAGGTGATTTCTTATCTGTCCCTTTTAAACAACTTATTTTTAATGAACCATGAATATTGTGACAATATATATATATATATATATATATATATATATATATATATATATATATATATATATGTTGTTTTTCAGGTTTTCGCGGGTGGTGAATGTTAAATTCGTTTTCCGGGTATACTCCCGCGTAGGTGATAGGCCCCGAGAGGGACCGTGGTTGTCTGAACGACGTTTCGGCAGAATCTCATCTGCCATCTTCAGGTTCTAACCGATAACTGCTTACTGCGGCTTCTGGTTACTCGAACTGAAATGACGTTTTCTGGATCTGGCAGTTCTTTATATACTCTACCAATGTTACGCTCTGTTGCTCTCGACACACTCCGGGCGTCATGGTCTGCTGCACCCATCTCCTGATTTCGAGCGCGGCTTCGTGTAATCGGTCCTGTTCGGACGCGCATGCGTGTGTCTGTGCTTATGTCACGGTCTGTTGCACCCATCTCCTGATTTCGAGGGCGACTCCGTGTACTTGGTCCTATTAGATTAGCTCTGGTTGATTCCTCTTCGTGTGTTCGTTGCGTTATGTTTCTTGCTTCCTCATGGACAGCAGCATGCAATACCAGAGCAGGCTTCCATGTGGTAGGTAGTCTTTGGGTGTCATCTCGTGTATTTAGATTGTGTGGTCTTTTCTCTATTTCTATGGCCTCCCTGATGATTCTTGACTTGTAATGCTCGATATTGGCTAGTGTTTTTGTTTTGTCGAAATCAATCCTATGTCCTGTAGTTTTGACATGTTGAGCTAAAGATGATGTTCTCTCGTCTTTTCTAACAGCGTTTATGTGTTCTTCGCGTCTTGCACTTATTTTTCTGTTGGTCTGTCCTATGTATGATTTGTTGCAATCTTGGCAAGGTATTTCATATACCCCTTGACTTTCTAGAGGAATTTTGGTCTTTGGATTTCGAAGAATGGTACTGATTTTCTTGTCGGTCTTAAAAGTTGTTTCTATTTTATGTTTACGTAGAAGTTTGCTTATTTTATCCGTTGTTCCTTTTATGTATGGCAGATAGGCTTTTTGCTATGGGTTGTTCGAGTCCTCTTGATTTCTCGGCCGAGATGGTTTTGACAACTTCTGTATTCTTTGTTGTGTGAACCCATTCTTTCGCAGCGCTTTGTGAAGAGTTGACATTTCTTCTTTGAGGTTGTCTGCATCTGCTAGTCTCTGCGAGCGTGTGACTAATGTCTTTACTACTGAGTTTAGTTGTGCTGGATGGTGGTGTGACTGTGCATTTAGGTATCTGTCAGTGTGAGTGGCTTTTCTATAAACTGTGTGGCCTAGACTTCCGTCTTGCTTCTTCTTGACCAGTACGTCGAGAAATGGTAGCTGACTGTCAGTCTCTACCTCCATGGTGAACTTAATTTTGTCGTGTATACTATTCAGATGTTCTAAGAAGTTAGTGAGATTCTCTCTTCTATGAGTCCAAATCACAAATGTGTCGTCGACGTACCTTAGCCATAGGCTTGGTTTTAATGGTGCAGATTGTAGTGCTCGAGTTTCTAAATCCTCCATAAAGAGATTGGCAATAACTGGCGATAGGGGGAGCCCATCGGGGCTCCTTCGGTTTGTCTGTAGCGTTGCTCATTGTATGCAAAATATGTATTATTTAGGCAATGTTGAGTTAGCCTAAGAATATGATCTGCTGGATGATATTTTCGCTTGATAATGTCGATTGACTCCTCTACGGGTACGTTGGTGAACAAGGATATGACATCGAAGCTCACTAGAAGATGTTCCGCTTGGACGGTCTGATTTCTTAATAACTCAATGAAATGGTCTGCATTTTTCACGTAGGATTTAACTTCCTCGGCAAACGGTTGTAGTTGTCTGGCTAAGTGTCTTGCTAACTGCTGTGTGGGTGACCCTATTGAGCTAACAATTGGTCTTAGAGGAGCTCCTTCTTTGTGAATCTTTGGTAGACCATAAAATTTGGGACATCTTGAAGACTTCTCTCGCTGGATGATCTGGTTCTGTATCTCTTTGTCGATTGGACTGGCTTTGATTTTGGCTTTTGTCGTCTTCTCCAGATAAGTAGTAGGATCTGTGGTAATAAGCTGATATGCAGTGTCTCCTAGTAGACTTTCTATTTTTTGTATGATAATCGTCGCTGTTCATCACTACTGTTGCGTTTCCTTTGTCTGCGGGTAAGATTATGATGTCCTCATTTTGTCGTAAGGTCTTCAGTGCTTCTAATTCCTCGTGTTGTAGATTCCTCTTTGGTATACGGGCTGTTCTTAATATACGTGACGTGTCCTGGCGTATAGTTTCCGCTATGTTTTTATCTAAATTGCCAATGGCCGATTCTACACCACAGATTATGTCTTCTACCGGTAGACGTGCTGGTGCTATCGCGAAGTTAAATCCTTTGGCTAATACATTCAACGAGGCCTCATTGAGATGGTAACTGGACACATTGTGAACTACTCTTGTAGGTTCTAATTGCTCGGATTTCTTGATGGGCTTTTGTTGTAGTTGAAGGCGGTTAAATTTATTCTTTAACCTCTCTGTAGTTAAATCATTATCTCTTTCTTCCCTGAAATGTGCAAGTTGGTCAATAATGGTCCATAATGTCGGGTCGATAGTTCTGCTTAAATAAAGATGCTGGTCTAGTAACTGTGTATTGATGTTGTCTAATGTCCGTCTAGTGTCGTGGATTGATTTTCTCATCAGGGTTAGGCTCGTTTTTCGGAGAATTCTTTTTGTGTGTTGATCCTTTCTGTGGAACGTCAATTCCATGCATTTCGGAATGATATTTTCATCCCGGCAGCGTTGCAGAAATGCGAGATTGCAAAGAAGTTTCCTTCTTTTTGATAATATTTTCTCGTAGTTTCTTGTCTGATGAAATGTCTTCTCCCCGTAGAGACATATTATGTTGTTTTTCAGGTTTTCGCGGGTGGTGAATGTTAAATTCGTTTTCACAACAAAGAATACAGAAGTTGTAAACAAAGGAACAACGGATAAAATAAGCAAACTTCTACGTAAACATAAAATAGAAACAACTTTTAAGACCGACAAGAAAATCAGTACCATTCTTCGAAATCCAAAGACCAAAATTCCTCTAGAAAGTCAAGGGGTATATGAAATACCTTGCCAAGATTGCAACAAATCATACATAGGACAGACCAACAGAAAAATAAGTGCAAGACGCGAAGAACACATAAACGCTGTTAGAAAAGACGAGAGAACATCATCTTTAGCTCAACATGTCAAAACTACAGGACATAGGATTGATTTCGACAAAACAAAAACACTAGCCAATATCGAGCATTACAAGTCAAGAATCATCAGGGAGGCCATAGAAATAGAGAAAAGACCACACAATCTAAATACACGAGATGACACCCAAAGACTACCTACCACATGGAAGCCTGCTCTGGTATTGCATGCTGCTGTCCATGAGGAAGCAAGAAACATAACGCAACGAACACACGAAGAGGAATCAACCAGAGCTAATCTAATAGGGACCAAGTACACGGAGTCGCCCTCGAAATCAGGAGATGGGTGCAACAGACCGTGACATAAGCACAGACACACGCATGCGCGTCCGAACAGGACCGATTACACGAAGCCGCGCTCGAAATCAGGAGATGGGTGCAGCAGACCATGACGCCCGGAGTGTGTCGAGAGCAACAGAGCGTAACATTGGTAGAGTATATAAAGAACTGCCAGATCCAGAAAACGTCATTTCAGTTCGAGTAACCAGAAGCCGCAGTAAGCAGTTATCGGTTAGAACCTGAAGATGGCAGATGAGATTCTGCCGAAACGTCGTTCAGACAACCACGGTCCCTCTCGGGGCCTATCACCTACGCGGGAGTATACCCGGAAAACGAATTTAACATATATATATATATATATATATATATATATATATATATATATATATATATATATATATATATATATATATATATATATATATATATATATATATATATATATATATATATATATATATATATATATATATATATATATATATATATATATATATATATATATATATATATATATATATATATATATATATATATATATATATATATATATATATATATATATATATATATATATATATATATATATATATATATATATATATATATATATATATATATATATATATATATATATATATATATATATATATATATATATATATATATATATATATATATATATATATATATATATATATATATATATATATATATATATATATATATATATATATATATATATATATATATATATATATATATATATATATATATATATATATATATATATATATATATATATATATATATATATATATATATATATATATATATATATATATATATATATATATATATATATATATATATATATATATATATATATATATATATATATATATATATATATATATATATATATATATATATATATATATATATATATATATATATATATATATATATATATATATATATATATATATATATATATATATATATATATATATATATATATATATATATATATATATATATATATATATATATATATATATATATATATATATATATATATATATATATATATATATATATATATATATATATATATATATATATATATATATATATATATATATATATATATATATATATATATATATATATATATATATATATATATATATATATATATATATATATATATATATATATATATATATATATATATATATATATATATATATATATATATATATATATATATATATATATATATATATATATATATATATAATATAAATAAAAAAAAAATTATATAAGTAATAATAATAATAATAATTTATTTATATTGAAACAAAGTAAAATAACATAGATATACAAGAGAAAAGATCAATGAAATATAAATAAAGACAAAACTCACAAGAGCTAAGCCCGCGCATTTTATACATATTTATTAATCCAAGAAAAACTAATAATCTATAATATTTGCAGGTAGTACATATAAGGACAATCACAATACAATTCTAAAATTACTAAACAAAAAAAAGCGACAATTAAAAGTAAGTAAAACTGTTCATCTAATATTTACAATATAGGGAACATTACATTATTTAATTTATTTACTTATGTATTTATTCATTATTTTTTATATTTGTTTTTTTTATGATTTTTTTCTCTTTTACTCTAAAGGTAAATCTCTTTCTCTCTATTTCAGATTACCTGCATGCTGGTAAAATTAGTATGATTAGGCATTTCAAATAAAATAGTCAATAATTTGGTGTAACTCCGTCCTGGGTTTCTGGTGTATTCATTGAAAAATTTTCTAATTGAATAGTACTAAGGAATTAATGACTTGATATGTTGAAGAACAATGTTATACAATTTTGGACCAATGTAATTATGCCAACATTGTCCTATTGTTTTACTCATTTTTGGTACCATAGTAGTATTTGTTTTTGATCTAATTTCGTGAACATGATCAACAGTTTGACAGGTATTCTTGTCTTTATGGTAATAGATTACAAGACTTTGAGCATAAAGTTGTCGGAGATCAAAAACATTTGCCTCTTTGTACAGTTCATTCCTAGGGTACGTGACGATCTTGTGCAATATGGTTTTTAATATCCACTTCTGGATAATTTCAAGATTTCTCAAATTATTGTCAGTTACACCACCCCAAGCAATGATCCCGTACAAAAGGTGAGATTGAACCAGGGCAAAATACATTATTCTTAAGTGTTTGCCGTCAAATAACAGTAATACTTAAATTTTGGTAGTATGCAACTAAGTTTTTTAATTAAGTTGTTTAAATGGATATACGATTTTAGGTGGCGGTCAATGGTAATACCAAGGTATTTCAAAGCTTTTACGGGATTTTATTTCAATATTTATGTGACCGTTAAAGACGAATATGCTATTAAATTTTGGTAGATTTTTTTGGGGTATTTGAGAAGGGTAAGTAGTGTGTTTTATCATAATTTACTGTTAATAGTTTACTACCGAAAAATTCAAAAATTAATTGTAAATCTTTTTCCACTTTATTTTTGAACCAGTTAGTGCCTGTATAAAGTAAAGCAGTATAATCTGCAAAACTGATGGTCTTTGGTTTAGTTGGCAGCTTAAATAAATCGTTCACATATAATGTAAACAAGACTGGTTCTTATACGGTACCCTGTGGAACGCCATATCGTATTAGTTCAAGCTTGCTTAATTTATTACCAATACTGATACACTGGTATCCATCGAAAAGGTAGCTTTTTATTAATTTGTGGCTATTACCCCTGAATCCCAGGCTTTCTAAGGTATTCAGTAAATCCGGGTGACTTACACCATCAAATGCTTTGGCCAAGTCAACAAAGACGCAAATAGCTGAAGTTGAGTTATCAAGTGCTTTATACATTAGAGATTAAGTCAGCCGTTGCATCCTGTGTTGACTTGACCTCTCTAAATCCATATTGCGAGTCTGAGATAACATTGTATTTTTTTAGATAATCTTGGATTCTCTTGTTTAATATTTTTTCAAAAACTTTGGCAATGCTGTTAATTAAAGAAATATGCCTATAACTTTTCACTAAAATTTTATCACCAGACTTGTGAATTGGTTTGACTACAGCTACTTATGATTTTGGAAAAAATCCTACTTGAAACGTTTTGTTTATTAAATAAGTAAGGGGACCTACAATAAACTCAAAAATTTCTGTTCGTATTCCATCTTTGCCAGGTGGTTTTTTTAGTTTCAGTTTTAATATGACACTTCATGTTCATTAGTTGGAGCTAGATAAAAGGAATTTAATATTTTTTGTGCGAGGAAATTTTTTATTTGTCGTTTTAATATTTTCTGTAAGATACGCACCTACATTAATGAAATACGAATTGAAGATATTTGCAATTTTTTCTTTATTTGATTCAACTATGGAATTATTATTTTTAATTTGTGTAATTTCAATTTTACTGTTTTTATTTTCGTTAATAATATTCCATATGTTCTTCGGTGTGCCATTGATTTTTTCAATTTCAGCTTAATAATACCTTTATATTGCTATTTTAATAAGTCCTTTAACTCTGTTACGATAGGTTTTCCACTCATTAGTAAGCAGGTTATCTTCCGGGATTCTTTTTTACCTTCTTGTACATATAGTTTTTTTACATATTGAGTTGACTAAATCATTTGAAATACAAGGACTCCTTTTTACTTTCTGTCTTTCAATTTTAACTTTTTTTACTAGATTGTTCAATATATTTTTTTAAAAATATTAATAAATTGTTCCATATTTAAATCTACATAATTCGTCGTATGTAAGTGACCAATTCTCGTTAGATATTTTATTTTTTAACTTATTGTAATCAATATATATTTTATAATAATTATTATTTGTTTCAGAATTCGAGATATAGCTTATACAAGGTGATTCGATCTGCATTATTACAGGATAGTGGTCAGTGATAAGAATATTTGATATTATTGCCTTAAGTAAAGTTATATGTAGCTTTGAACGAATAAAAATATGATCTATGCATAAAGAGCTATTTAGTAGACGAGTTGGTTCATTTATGGCTGATATGTAATTATGTTCATATAGGGTGTTCAAATCTCGGTTCAAATACTCTTGGCATATCTGAGGGTTTACATCCAATATGTCTATATTTATATTTCCTACTATTATATCTAAATCATATGTGTATGTTTTGTTTGTTAAAAAGAGTCTTAAATTATGAATAAAGTCAATCGGACAAGTTGAGGGGAGCGATATACAGAGGTAATTTGAAGCTGCTTCTTGTTGAATTCTATTATAATTTTTAAAAGTTTAATGTTATCTAGTGGTATTGTTTCAACACTATAATTAAAACAATCTTTAATAAATACTACTACCCCATCGTTCTGGTTTACAATGCCCTCATTTTAAACAACTTTGTATCCTGTTATGTGAAATAAATTTATATTGATAATTTTCCAACTTTCTGTTAGTATATGCAATCAAAATCTCTATTGACATTTGCTAAAACTATTTGTAATTCGTCAACATTTTTGGCAATACTTCTTATATTATTGTGAAATGGAGAAAAACATTATAATTATTTGTAATACGTAATTAATAGTAAATATAAGCGAACCGGTACTCACTAACCAATAGAGCACACTTTATGGGATTGGCCCTCTGTTACTATTCATACTATTTTTACACAATTTCGAAGTTTTCAAACGCATCCAGCTCCTCAGTATTTGTTACATTCCTAATTAATCTGAAATTGCTATTATCTATTTTATGGTTGTTCTCAAATGCATGTTGGGCAACTACACTTATCTGTTTTACTATATTTCAGATGAGTCATATGTTCCTTGAATCTAGTTTGAATGGATAGTCTAGTTTGTCCAACATAGTAAAGATTTTTAAAGATATAGATATTACAGTAGTTCATTCATAAAACTAAACATAAAAAATAAACTACAATATAAAAATGCTCTGCTTAATTTGAACAAAGGGCCTTCCAAGGGGTCGGATACGGAAATATGAATAAAAATAAAGTTTTACAGAGAAAGCCAGTAACAATGAGCGGGATACAGTTGGTAACAATCGTGAATTAAATCTAAATTACGTAGAGAAGTTGAATGGAACAGGATTGAGGCGAATTCTTTATAAATAATAAAGAAAACCTATTTAATCAAGTACTATTAAAAGTTGATAACTGTTTAAAAATGGATTGAATGAATTATTTAAAATGATTTTGTTTGTGAAAGAACAACATTACAGTAAATTACAGAATTTATACGACGGTCTTCTATAAAAATTACATGTGTCTTACTCATTTAGTCATTACTTATATACCAATAGAAACCATGATAGCCCAAGTAAAATATTTCCGTTCACGTAAGAGCTTGGCCGGTGTGATATTTTTCTTAGTAACAATGTCGAACACTATCATTTTAATTGTTTTTTGGAGGACGTAAAGTAAATAAGTTTCCATCAGTATACCATATTTTGTTAACATTATCGTTAGTGTGAATTCGATCAATAAATCCTCTGCTTCGTATTAGTCATAAAATTAATAATCATTTCTATTAATTTTACTTCCTCACCACTCAAAGTGAGGATTCATGAAAAATATTTTGAAAATTTTTATTGCATTTCTAGACGAATCTCGACGAATTATGACGAAACACAAAATTTCAGATAGAAAAAATTTTCCATCTATGTGTCTGTCTGGTTCGCGATAGCAGCTACAGTTTTTGAGATAAAGTTTTCAAATTTGGTACACACATTCTAGAGGTCAAGGAAGAGATTCAGTTCGTTGATGAGCAAAATCGGTCTAAAAAAAATATTAGTGACATTCCACCAATGTGACTTTTTTTGAAACGTCAAAAATTACTTTTATTATAAACTCCACCACACGTCGTGTTTTACTAGGGTAAGGAAGTTCTGATCCTCAAGTAATTGGCAGCGGTTTTTGTGCATAAATTCTTTTAAATATTTTCATGTTAAGATCTTTTGTTTATTATTCTGCGAACCGTTAATTTTGATGTCCCGATTTCCAATGAAGTTTTTCTAATGTTTACGCTTGTCTGGAGTCTGTTATCTGAATTGCTCACTACTGACACATTTCATCATTTACCGTTAACATTTTTTGCAAGCGTTATTATCATATTTGTCAATTAAGCTATATTTTAAAAGCAACGCCACTTAATGTTTTTTGTCTTCGTGGCTCACTCATAAAAGAATATTTGATTTGAGAATTTCATGTATCTGTTATAATTTTTAAACTGATTTAGTTACTGAAAATCCAAACATAAGTTAGAGGTAAATTATTAAACTTGTAATGGATAATGATTTTTATTAATTTACATGGTTTTAAAAAATCCCCACCATCACAAATACAGGCTGTAACAAATTCGCTTCTCACTATAGGCATCTCGAAAACGGTAATAGATACAGCATCGCTTAAATTGGGGCGAAATTGTAGAATTTGGCGATCAGGAATATGCCGTTGAGAAATTGAAAATATCGCATGCTGTTCTTGAGACTTGAAAACAGTAACATTTCGATTTTCGTTTTTATTTTTTTCCAGGCATTATTTGAAGAGATTTCGAAGAAATTAAAAACACTTTTTATTCTTTCCCATTTAGCGTAAAAAGCTTTTTTTTATAATACGTTTCATCTTTTCGCGACCATCTCAGGTACGTTATTTTAAATACGGACCTGTATTTTTTATTGCACTTTTTTGTAGCATTTGAACCTCAGACTTTATTAGTAAATTAAACTTTTATGTAGCTAAACGTTTCATAACTGTAAACCATATCAAATGTAATTTTTTTCCTTGATAATAAGCCAAGTTGTTACAGCTTGTATAGCTGACACTTGATATTTGCCAACCATTTCTTCAGACACTGGTACAATTTGAGAATACTTTCAATAAATCTAACCTTTAGTAATACTGTTACCAAGTTTCCAAATTTCGGTTAATCGACAAAAAAATTGCACAAGTTTTGAAATAATTAATTTTTTATGGCCCACCCTGTATTTTAAAATATTTTTTCAGGACTTTATATAAAGTTAGAGGTCAAAATAAACTATATTTGGCATTATCAGCATATCCGATATTATGTTACATAAATGGTAAGTTCTTCTATGGAGTGTTAGAAATAATCATTTTAATGTCAATAAATAGTTCATAAAAAAAATAATTCCAATCCAAAATTACACTAAAATAATCCATCTTATTTTATCTGATTGAAATATTAAATATATTATTATTCACTTTAACTGAGGCGCACTTATGTACATACAAATGATAAGAAATATATCGCATGCTCCAGAATATTAAATGATTGCCTTTATAAACAACAAGTTTATTGGTATAATTTAATCAATAAATATAAATGTTCAAGTGAAATATATTACATATTGTGCTTACAGGACACTGTAAAAAATCAAAGGAATATTAGATACATCAGTAAATTGGGGAATAAATGAACACACACACACAGACACACACATCCACACACCTCCACACACTCAAATATAATGTGTCAATCGCTTGGATCACGAAACCTGATAAAGGATAAGACAAAATTGTACAACGTACAATCCTATAATACAAAAATACAAAATTTGAAATTGAACTTACATGTAAAAAGTTCCATTTATTATTGAAATTTGTGTTCCCCCACTAAGGCTGGAAATTTTCCAGATTTTAGTATTCGAATATTCGTTCGAAAAAATATTCGAATATTCGAACTATTCGGATATTCGGATTATTCGAATTATTCGAATAGGTATTCGAATTATTCGGATATTCGAATATTCGAATTATTCGATTACTCGAATAATTTAAATTATTCGAATAGGTATCCGAATAATCCGGATCCTCGAATATTCATTATTAATAGGTATAGCACTGAATATTAGTGAATAGTGAATACTCTATTTGAGTATTTGGTTGGATAGACCACAATAATAGTCGTGACGTAATCCACTAAGCAGGCAATTTGATTTGCTTTCCATACCCACAATAGGGTATGTCTCCTGTACATGTGCTTTAAGGGTCAGAATTATTTAGTATTTTACTTAAGGACTGAGGAGCTATTGTTCACATTTAACTGAAGCTTAAATAAAATGAAAACAGAGCTAGTTTATTATACTTCTGTCATAACTATTTTTCTTTTTCGAAAAAAATAAAAGTGCTCTAAAATTAGAATGTTTTTAAAAAAGACGCAGATTGTGAAGGTAAAACAAATACATGAAAAGTCAATAGTTAAATATTTACAGGTTTTCTAAAATTTTAATTTAACCCCTGATTTAGTACAGTAAGAATAAGGTCGAGGCGAGAAAGAGATGGAATAGTTTGACTGGGAGTAAGACGTGCCACTAATGTGGTCTATTTATAGATTTGGATTTTAGAATAGGTACCTACTTATACTTACTATCTACCTACCTTGGTTGGATGCATACTGCATACCTATTCGTACATAATTTAATAATATATTTTAATATTCAAATTTATTCAAATATAATCGAATATTCGAATACTCTAAATATATTCGAATAATTTCCCATTAGAATAATTCGTATTCGAATACTCGAATATTCGAATACTCGAATTATTCGTATTCGATTCCCAGCCTTACCCCCCACCCGCCATAATGAAACTAATCTACTGTTTTAAATTTTTAAATTAATTGTTTTACAAAAGGTATTTTAAGGACCTTAACAATAAATCATATTTTAATTTTAAGAATCCAAATAAACTATATACTACTACCTAAATTCAATTTGAAAGTATCATTGTTATTTCTGAGTTTTTTTTATAATTCGCATTTTTTAAATAGGCACAAATTTTTTAGAAGAACAGTACCTATATTTACAATGAATAATGATTCGCAATTAAATTTCTTCCATGGATAGTGAGGGAAAGCAACTCCAAACATCATTTTATTTATCTCATCTACTTTCAATTATTAACTCGTTAATTTAGTCACCATGTTAGTTTTTCAATACTAATTCAATGAATATTGATTCGCAATTAAATTTCTTCCATGGATAATGAGGGAAAGCAACTCCAAACGTCATTTTATTTATCTCATTTACTTTTAATTATTAACTCGTTAATTTAGTCATCATGTTAGTTTTTCAATACTAATTGTCATCAAATCTCTTTATTCCCAATAATTATGCAACTACTCACCAGCTGGCAGTTGAAAGCACCCTTCTTTTTTTCTTGTTTGAATTTATTTTAATATCTTTCCTCACATTGGCAACTTTGTGGTTAATTTCATGTAAATTGACCCACCACCCAATTGGCCAAATCAAAATTCTGACCAAGCAAGGCTTGTCGGAATTTGGCAATAAATACTGTTGATTGGGATACCATTTGGCACATTTTGTTTTATCTCTTATTTTTAATCAATAAATGAAAGTTCTTGATTAATATTTCTAATCTACCTTGTAACAATAGAATATTCATAATAGTTAATTAAGGAAACTAAATATTAATTTATGTTTACAGAAAAGTTATTTTTAGAAAATGTTAAAAAATACATCATATTATTATATGTATAAATTATTTTCATCGTCTGTGAATGTAAATATCAAAAGCATGCCCTTATTCATTAAATTTTTAGAAATAAAAATAAGTGCTGTTCACATTAGACATACTTTTTACGGTGTTTCCATTTATCGTATTGACCTTCCCTAAATATTTGATAAACTTAAAATGACCATTATCTTTAAAGTTCATCCCTAATCATCTTACGCTTCAAGAAAATATATATATAACTAAACATTGAAAGAACAATGGAGAATTTAAAATCCCAGAAGTAGCGGAAAATGAATAAGACCAAAGTTGACATTTGTTTTGGGATAATTCTCGTTTCGCAAAGTATTGAGATCCATTTGCTCGCGATCTCAAAGATATAAATAAATCAAAATGTCACATTTCTTATATTACATTTTCCGATATGGAAGCTGCCTTGTTTGACGTCTCTAATAATGTTTGCTGACATGTTTCTTCCAGTGTATTCTCTAAATCCGCCCCCAGTTAAAATGTTTAGACTTCAATTTACTTTACAGCATCCCCAAGGAGGCTTTGGCTTATGTCTACAAATCATATCAGATAAGTAGAGGATATCCTGGATTGCCGCTCCAGACCACGGTCATTTAGTCTATTTTAAATACATAATTCCCTACTATATATTTTATCCATTTTACATTTTTCTTCTGATTTTCGTAATTACCAGATAAAAAAGTATTGTATAATATTTTTCCACAGTATTTTCTCATCATCGTATCCAATTTGAAATGAAGGATAAATAATTTTCATTTAAAACGTAATTTTCATTAATTTACTTGGTGCGTTTTTTATGTTTTATGTTTTTTTATTAAAACCTGTATTTTTTTTAAATGCATGGCAAACCTAATGTTTGCCTCGTCTTTCTTGGTAAGAATAACTCTTACAAGAACTTTTTAGGAAACCTTTTCTACACAATTCCTCATTCTGAAAGAATTTCGGAATAAATATACCAAATACATAATTTTAGATTTGACGCACATTTTTTTTTGTGATTTCATACCTCCCTGGTGCACTGATTAGTGATTACTAATGACCAGATCTCAGCTAGTCATTTCGTGAATATGAGGGGCGAAATCAGCTCGTGTGCGAACACGTCAATATGTTCATGTGGAAAAATGATATACAATACAAAATGGCCAATATCTTACCTTATACTTTTGTCGGGTGATTTTTGTAATGTTCAAAATTAGATGAACGCTGAACATTTAGCAAAAAACACTTTTGCACTATAACAATTATTTTATCCACGACCATACACATTAAAATTACAAAAAAATTAAATAGAAGAGCTCGAGGCCAATTCTGTAAGTAACAAAAACTCCTTATCAACGCCAAACTGTGAGAATGCCTGGAACTTCTTATACTACAATTGCTAAAATAAAAACAGACAAGATAATTTCTAAGACACAAGTAGAAAAGAAAGTCTCAAATTAATCCCAGTACTTTAAATATAAATATTAGCAAAACAACATTAATTAAAGATGGGGTATTAATCAGCTGCGATGATAAAAATTCCTATGAAACTTTAAAAGAGACATTAATACAAAATGTTGCTTCTATATATTCAGTCTGTGATCCAAAAAGATTAAATCCTCGCATTAGAATACGAGCGGTAGATAAAAATACAGCTGAAAATCGTGACTTAATAAATAAACTTATCTCAAAGAACAGTTTTTTTTTTTGCATCTAGTGAGGATCTTAAATTAATTACAAAATTAAATAACAAATATGACTGCGATATTATTCTTGAAGTTACACCTTCATTGTTTGATGATATAATGAAAAAGGGATATCTTTATACTGGTTGGAAGAAATGCAACGTTTTTGAACATATAAACTTGCTTCATTGTTATAAATGCTCGAAATATGGTCATGTAAAAAATAGTTGTCTGTCCCAAGTGCTCTGGTCCACATAAAATGAATAATTGAATTTCTGAATCTGATTCATGTAACAAATGTAAATAATTCAATGTTAAATTTAAGGCGAATTGACCTACAAATACCAGGGTGACTGATAAAGAACTTATGTTTTGTAAATTTAAACTCGAGGAATTGAAAAATAAAATAAACTATGTATAATAAATTTAATTAAAAAATAAAATTGGCCATTTACGTGTTCGTTCATTGTTGACAGAATTTGAGCATCTTTGTTACCTGATAATAGAAAATAGTTTTGAAATTTTTTGTTTTTGAAACATGGTTGATGATAATATATCTTCTAATGTTATAAATATTCCTAATTCTAGTTTCTTTCACAAAGATCGGTATGGTAGGGGTGAAGGTGTAGATATTTATATAAGAGACGATATTATTTCAAAAGAATTTTTATTGGATTCTGCTCAGTTAGAGGGATTCGAGTATTTATTTTGGATATTAAAATAAGAAAACTGCATTTACTCCTAGGCGTATTATATAGGACACCTTCAAATAATTTAAATAATTCAGTGGATCACATGGACGACTTGTTGTAATTTGTCTCTCCTCAGTTTGAAAATACATATAATTTTTTTGGGTGACATAAATATTGACCAGGCTTTTGAAAACTCATTTGCTTACCCTAAACGCGGATTTAATATCAGATTATCGCACTATTTTTTTGCGAGCTGAATATGACGTTAACTAGTCCTAAACCTAAGGATATTACATATAGAAATTTTAAGAACTTTGTGTATGACAATTTTTCAGTTGACCTTAATCAAGTTAAATGAGACAATATATTTTATTTAGATAATATAGAAAGTGAAGTTTAGTTTCTCAGCGAAAATATTTTGTTACTCTTCAAAAAACATGCTCCTTATATAAAATCGCGATTAACTAAACCACATGCACTATGGTTAACGGATAATGTTAAACAATTAATAAAAGAACGTAAAAAAGCCCTTAGTACGGACGAAAAATCTAATAGCTCTAGTGATTGGCATTTCTATAGACAAATCCGTAACTTTACCGTAAATGCAATTAAACGCGAGAAGGCCGCTTATTTGATATATATGCAAAATAATTCTAATTCTAAAGATCTTTGGAAGTCTATAAAAAACTAGAATTTAAAACAACGACAAAATACTGATATTCCTACATCCTTACGTAACCCAGATGAAGTAAATAGTTATTTTTCGTCGATTTTCAACCCTATAAATAATTGTCCTGATTCTACTAACTGGTATTTATTACATACATTTAACGAAAATTTAATGTTTCATTTTAAACTGACTTCAGTTACTGATATTCCATCTGTTATTGACAAACTGAACTGCTGTTTAGAAACAAGTTATTTTTCTAGTAAATGGAAATTGTCCTTAATAAAACCCATTCCAAAAATAAATGATCCCAATAATTTTACTGACCTTAGGTCCATTACTATAATACCAATATTATCAAAAATATCAGAAAATAGTCCACCTGGGTTGGCTTAGAGTTGAAAACTTGTACAAGTATCACTTGTCCGTATTTGTTCAGAATATCTTAATAGCTGATTCGCCCCCTCATCTCCGAGAAAAGCTAGCTAAATTTAAGATTTATTAATTGCCTCTCACTACCAAGATATCATTCAGCCATGTTTCTAAGACCGTTTTCTTATAATTCTGTAACTCTTTACAATAATATAACACCTCAGTTAAAGTCTCTCTCTGTAAGCAATTTCCGAAAAAAAAATCAAGTGACACTATTTTTCACTTCAATAATCTCCTGTGATTTTTCACTCAATAATTTCTAATTCAATATAATATTGAAACATTCTTTTCTTATTTATTTTTATTTTTTCTTTTTTACAATTAATATGTAAACACATGTAGGTATTACGAAATGTTTCGTCCATGCTCATGGCATGCGATTGTTATTATTTTTTTATTTTTCTTCTTTCTAAAATTGTACTTTCCTCTAATTTTTACTTTTTATGTTGGATATTTTAATTGTTAGGTTAAGTTGAGTAGCCATCGGCTAGACTTCGCCTTTTGTAACAAAAAACTGTACAATTTTTCATACAATAAAGACGTGTTATTATTATTATTATTATTATAATTATATAATTATTATTATTATTGTTATTAATTATTTAATAGTATTCACTGTATGTGTTTCCTTAAAGATAATACTATCCATTATTCACTGTAATAAATAATGATGACAGAAGAAGATCATCGGACAACAATTTATTTACAACAATAAATTTCAATTAGGGGCCAACGTTTCGGTGGTGCATTATACTATCTTCAGGCCTGCAAATAACCAATATTTTAAATTTTACGGATTAAACAAAATAACTGACAGTAAATAATTAACATTATTGCTCTAAGCAAACAATAAGTAAGATCAAAAATTAAAAGACATTAAAATAAAAACTAATTAATTAAAACATAAAATATTAATAAATAGGGAAAAGAGATTGCTCAAATTGTTGTGCTGTTGTAATGTCTATTATTGATACTATTATGAACATTCATTCCTTAGTCTATGGGTATTTGCCATGTCAACATAAATTAAAATAGTAACTAGTTTGAATAAAAACGTAAAGAACTAAATAAGAACTGATCGTAAGAAAGAGAATAATAATTTCATTATTCACTGGTTCTGAAATTTTTTATTAAAATTTCTCGACATGTCAGTCAAAGCACGAAATTTGTATTTTATTTGAAACGTCAAAGTTTGTACAGTATTTTTATCGCGATTTACCAAAAATGGATAGTATTTAATAGTTGTGGACAAAGTATAGTATTTTACTCGCATAGGTATATAATGACTATTATTCACTAGGGTGATTTACGAAGCGAATGATAGCCATCATTACATGCTCGTTGAATAATATACTACACTAGTCACAAAAATTAAGGGATATTAAAAAAAGTTCCAAATTTTAGGGTGATTTTCAACAAGAGATAACTCTGCGAAAAATGGTCGTACAGAAAATAAAAAAAAGGAAATTGTAGCTTTAAGTGTCTAGTTTTCTTTTCTAAATTTTTTTTTTATTTTTTCGAACGAGATGTTTTTGAGCAAAAAAAATAAGGATTTTTGTCAAAAAACCATATTGAAGTCGAAAATATGCATAAAAATCAAAAAATTGCTTGCTAAGATGATTTTTAGCCGAAATGATCAATTTAAACCTTCGGGGCACTAAGAAAAAAAAATCGCAGCGCTTTGCAACTTTGAGGGTATTTTAGGGACACTTTGAGGTTAAAAAAGTTACCGGCGATATCCTTCGTTAATTCAGTATATCCAAAGTTATACCAAATTGTCCAAATATCCTTAAATTCGCAAATTTTCAACTTTTTTTCAGCCAACATCATCGCTTCAAAAAATTTTTTTTTATCAATCACCACTAATTGTGTCTTATAGAGAATATTTTGCAGTTTCCAAAACCCTACCTCCATTTTCTGTACGATCATTAGTTCCCGAGTAATCGATTGTCAAAGTTGAAATGGACTTTTTTGCTTTGATCAACGATAACTCCGCGGCAAATCATCGTACGGAGCTCTTTCAGAGATCAAATTAAAGCTAATTAAATTGTCTAGAAGAACTTTATGGTCGCATAATGAAAAAGTCCACAGACCATTTTAAAGACGAGAAAAAATTTGGAAAATTTTTTTTTTGTTGATTTTCGGATAATTATGTGAAAACCGCCCACGCAAAAAAATTTTACAGTCCAGGTCTGAAAACTAGACACTTAAAGCTACAATTTCCTTTTTTTTTATTTTCTGTACGACCATTTTTCGCTGAGTTACCTCTTGTTGAAAATCACCCTAAAATTTGGAACTTTTTTTTAATATCCCTTAATTTTTGTGACTAGTGTATATGTCACTGGAAGAATAATCTATATGAATAATAATTGCATCTAAATGCTCTGGTGGTGTGGAAAAGAGTTTACTTTTAGTTTACAAAATTATTATATTTTGTAATGAATAGCCAGAAATAATTTAAAAAAATAACAAAAATGGAGTTTGACGATTTTTTGAAAAATGTTCATCTTTCCACCGCTCGAACTCGTTACATATTAGACTTAACAAAACTAATTATATACAAAAAATGTAAGAAATTTTGTCTTCTATAACATTGTCATTGACATTTTTGTCGTTGGATCAACCGTTGTGGAGTTATCTTGAGCAAATCAATTTTTTGCACCTTTCATTCAAGATGGCGGCTACCACCTCCCCCCCCTCTCTAAGGTCGAAAACTTGTATTTTTCATTACATTCCAGACCTAAACAATATATTTCAAAAGGGTTTTTACCCCATCTTTTGCAAGGCAAAGGACTTCTTTGTCTCCACTAACTAGATTATAGTTGTACGAGGGTTGTATGTAAATCCATAAGTCTCTACATATGATAAACGTATTGTAACGAAGTGATTTTATTTTATTAAGTTAAGTTAGGTAGCTAGGTGTTATTTGTCTGTTTGAAAAATATTTTAACCATTGTAGTACTGCGCTTTTAATTAATAACAGTTTAATTGTTAATTATAGATAGGTAGTATTGATGTTTTTATGAACATTCCACATAGGCCAAGTGGTCGGCAGTAAGCGAAACGAGACGCACGCATTGTGTCCCCGGCACCCTTATGCCCGCGCTAACGTGAAGGGGCCTGAGACTGAAAATAATCAAATTAGTTTCCGTCCAGCTACCCACCGAGGAACCACGCCGGCCAGCGCAGTAAGTAAACTCGTGAGTATAAGGATATATTGGTATTTAAATTTCATGCGGAATTATTCCAAGACGATGAACGGGTGACGTAGTTGTAATATACCGCGCATGACTACCGTGTCTCATCCTACTCCTGCGTTGGCAGTGTCTGGTAGCATGAGGATTTTTACAATCAAGTTAGTCTCCGTCTGACCGCTACCCGAAGCACCACGCCGACTTGGATAGTAAGTAAATTCGTGAGTATAAAGAAATAGGTAATTAAATTTAATGCGGAATTATTCCAGTCCACAAACGGGTGACGTAGCTGTAATAAACCGCGCATGACTACCGTATCTCATCCTACTTCTGCTTTTTGGCAGTGTTTAGTAGCATGAGGATTTTACAATTAAATTAGTTCCCGTCTGAGCGCCCACGCCGACTTGGACCGTAAGTAAACTTAGTATCCGAGAACAGTCCGTTGCTGCCGCCCGTACCGTCCAGACGTGTCGACACCGACCGCTCCAGAGAGGAAGCCAGCCCAGGATCCGGAAGTAGGTAGCAAGGTTTGATAAAGGTTTGGTATATAATTGGTATTACTTGGCTGGTGAGTACTTTCCGGGCTTTATTTAGAGTTTATGAACCGCGAGCGCTAAGACGTATGCGCCTCATATCCTTCCCTAGAACGGGAGAGCGGCCGAAGGTTGGAATTAGAACCGCGTTACACCGCGTTACACCGCGTGTTCTCCAGGCCACCTGAGCACGTAAAAATTCTGCAGGGTGACTTGGAGATACTAGCATTTGATACCGCGTGTCCTCTAGGCCACCTGAGTCCGTTTTTTTGGCAGGGTGACTTAGAGGTATTTCCGTAACCGCGTGCCTGCCAGGCCACCTGAGCACGTAAAAATTCTGCAGGGTGACTTGGAGGTATCGTCCGTAATCGCGGGTCCGCCGGGCTACCTGAGCACGTAAAAATTCTGCAGGGTAGCTTGGGAGTTTTGGCCTTACCGTCGCCGTCTTAGATTTGCACCTGTTCGGCTTGCCACTCCTTCCCCCCCCTCCAACTTGAACCGCGTTATACCGCGTGCCCTCCAGGCCACCTGAGCACGTAAAAATTCTGTAGGGTGACTTGGAGGTACTGTCAGTTGCCATCGCGTGTTCTCTAGGCCACCTGAGCACGTAAAAATTCTGCAGGGTGACTTAGAGGTACTTCCGTAACCGCGTGCCTGCCAGGCCACCTGAGCACGTAAAAATTCTGCAGGGTGACTTGGAGGTATCGTCCGTAACCGCGGGTCACCCGGGCTACCTGAGCACGTAAAAATTCTGCAGGGTAGTTTGGAGTTTGACCATCCCGTCGTCATCATCAATTCGCCACTGTTAGGCTTGTTACTCCTTTCCCCCCCCTTACCGTAACCGCATTCAACCGCGTGCCCTCCAGGCCGCCTGAGTCCGTTTTCTTTGGCAGGGCGCCTTGGAGGTACTAGCTTTGGCATATGATAAGACCGGAAGCATCCATCAGCCAAGCGATAATAAGTAACCGCGTTAGATAGGCATAGTTTGCTTGTATTGGCGCTTGCTTCCCCTCCTGGTATCCGTCCGTCGTCTGCTTATGACCGATTAATTGATTGCCGTTTACCGTTTCACCGCTTCATTCACCGGCTTACCGTATCGCACCGCTTGACCGCCCGCTTACTGCCCCGCTTGTCCGTAGTTAAGACCGTAGTAGTATAAGACCGCTTGTAGAATAAGACCGCTTGTAGTTAAGACCGTTGTAGTATAAGTTGTAGTTACTAAGGTGTGTATAAAGTGTAAATAATAATTAGTGTGTAGAATAAATGTACATATATTGAATGAGAGTGTGTTCCTTAACTGTAGTATGTAAGTTCCCTTTTTCCCGACCCCTGGCTTAGCCGTATCTTCACTGCAGTTGCCCGGCCTCTATCGCCCCGCCGATAGAGTAAAGTGGTGTTTCTGTACTCTAAACAGAAACTGGCGCCCGAGATCTCCGTACCGTGAGCACCGCCGTAGTGTTGGGCGTCAAAGTGACACTTCTGCTCTTGCGTAGAGCAACGAGGTACCTCACAGTATCTAAGTTTTATCACATATAAATTGATGTTTCGCGATGAAAATATTTAATTTTTTTGTCACAATCATTTATAGGTTTAATGGAAGTCCAAGACCCTCATATAATAAAATCTTTTACAATATTTAAACTACCTAATACTACATTCTCGCTAACAGTGTATTCTATTCTCTAATTGGACAACGACGTTAAAATATTGCAAATTGACACTTGACCCATTGAAAGCGCAGCCTCGCAAAATATGTTTTGCGATAGAGTCTGTCTCTGTCTGACGCAGTAAGAATCCTTTAATTGTAACAAATGCCAAGTACTAAAATAGACCGTTAGACTATCATTGCCACTAAATTCATTTAAATCAATTGAAATTACACTCTTTTAAATACATCAACGTCAATTAATATCCACTTCGTTCTAGGAATGCCAAAAATAAAAATAAATAATTCAACTATACCCAATATTCTCTGGTGTTGTTTATTTTCCTTGGTTATTAATTACATTAGAAAGGAAGTGTGCAAATAAATCTTACAGTACAGCTTATGTTGGCAACTGTACACGAGTGATGCGAAATTAAATTTTTCTTACTATCGAACTGACTGTAAGAATTGTGTTATAAATGTTTATACTTAATTAAAAGTATTTTTTTTTCTTATTCTTGTGTTTTTGTTTTCGTAACTGATGTTGAAGTGAATTATTTCTCTTCTTGAAAGTTTTGACTAAATTAAAAAAGTAGTTTTTTCTGTTTTTTGATTGACCTATTCCCACCAAATTTGTAATATGAATTTTTTCATCAGTTGAGAAAAATTCTTCGTTTCCTGTTCAATTATGAAAAGCGTGAAGTTTTAAAAAATCAGTCTATTTTGAAAAGTGACACTATATGGTAAAATTAGAAAAAATCTTATTTGAAAATTGCTTAAGCAATTAATAATGGGGATGTCCCATTAAATTAAAAGTTGGATTTCTTTTTAACACGCTTTTATTAGCTTCACCTGTATGTTTGTTTGTTTGTAACCGACTCTTTGGACTCGATTTTGACCCACTTTAAACGGACAGATTTAATTGAAACTTTGTACACTTACGACGAACCGGTAACAATACAATAATTTGATAAGTTTATATCATTATCCTGATCAGGATCGCCAGAATTAAATAATTAATTTCCTCACTTATCCTCTGCGTGAAAGCAAGTGGCTTATTACTGTTAGTACATTCCGTGATTCTCAGTTCGTTCGATGGCCGAGCGGGCTAAGGCGCAAGTCTTAGTCGCCGCGAAACGACGGACTCCTCGGGCGTGAGTTCAAATCCCGTCTATGGCTGAAAAAAAAATTTTTTTTTTTCAGAAGTATCTGTTGGATCGTAATATTATTATAATATCAACATCAATAAGCAATATAAATATAGTTTAAAAAAACTAAAAAACACGCTTTCATAGCACATCAAACTAAAAAGTGAAAAATAAATATAGTTTAAAAAGACTAAAAAACACGCTTTCATAGCACATCAAACTAAAAAGTGAAAAATAAATATAGTTTAAAAAAAACTAAAAAACACGCTTTTAAAAGCACATCAAACTAAAAAGTGAAAAATAATTATTAATATAAACTGAAAACAATAATGAACGAAAAATACTAGTATTATTGTGAAAAAAGCGTGGGTTGCTCGATATACGAAAAATATGGCACAAAGCGCCCCACGCTTTTTTCACAATAATACCAGTATTTTTCGTTCATTATTGTTTTCAGTTTATATTAATAATTATTTTTCACTTTTTTAGTTTGATGTGCTTTAAAAGCGTGTTTTTTTTGTTTTTTTTTAACTATGTTTATTATTGTATATGATTCTACACTGTTTATGTAATCAGTATCCATAAGTGGTTGGATTTTAAACAAATTTTAATTACAAAAAAATATATTAAAGTTTGAATTAACTTAAATTTGCCGCCAGTTGTTCAACTAACGAAAAAATGCGCCCTGTGATATGGACCAACCTGTGTTGCCATATTTCCTTTATTTAAGTATTGTTTTAGTAGCTGAAAACTATTTGAGAATGTGACATTGAACGATTTCGGGAATTTGTATATTAATTTTTGTGTTATATCAACCATCATCAAGATTATTTTGGATACAAAATAAAATGTATATACGTTTTTTGAACTTAATTAATGTATATACATATATATATATATATATATATATATATATATATATATATATATATATATATATATATATATATATATATATATATATATATATATATATATATAACATGGTCTGAATGCTACTATCCGACCGACATCATAGATGTCTCTGTGGCGGATAGCGACTTGCGACACAGCAAGTACCGAGAGCGGCGACCCCTAGCCCAGGTGGACTAAACTATGGCATACTGAAGAGAACAAATAAGTTCGAAACCGGTCTATGTCTGGTTAGGAATTGACAGATGACATTGGCTATTGGTATTTGCCCGCTGAGTAGTTGTTTCCTTCAAATCATATTTAATAACATTAGTTTAGTCCACCTAGGCTAGGGGTCGCCGCTCTCGGTACTTGCTGTGTCGCAAGTCGCTATCCGCCACAGAGACATCTATGATGTCGGTCGGATAGTAGCATTCAGACCATATGAGAAGTTTCACAGCTCTCACCACTATTCACTTTACCTTAGTTAGTATATAACTAGCAGGTTGGCCACTATCATTTGTCTGTTCCATGGCCTATGGCATACTGAAGAGAACAAATAAGTTCGAAACCGGCCTATGTCTGGTTAGGGATTGACAGATGACATCGGCTATCGATCTATCATGATTTGAAGGTGTAATCCAATACAGTCGGGGTATTTGCCCGCTGAGTAGTTGTTTCCTTAAAATCATATTTAATAATATATATATATATATATAATATATATATATATATATATATATATATATATATATATATATATATATATATATATATATATATATATATATATATATATATATATATATATACAGTCACAGTATAAGATGGCATCTCATTCGTTAAATTTGCGGTAAAGGTGGCACCCACGACCAGTTGACTTCCAGTATACGGATGCCAACTTGAAAACACCTTAAAAATTGTTTTTATGTACGGCAATGGTACCATATTTGTTTTAACCGAAAATCGTCGGGATGCTGCTTTGGTCATTTTTTTGTATAATACTATACATTGTGGTACACGCTATTTCACCAAAGAGTGCGCTGGAGTCTAACCCGTGTATATATTCAAAGATTTAAAACGCGTGAAGGGCAACTTCCATTTATTTTGGGTTTGGTTTGGCAACTGTGCTTTTCCTAATATCTTTTCGAGGGTCTATGTATAACATCCACGAGAAAATTTATTTTATTTCTTGTATGTAATGCGTTTAGAGATCTTCGCGTCATCCAATCTAATTATTACAGTAATTACCATGTCGAATCGAGCCTTACGCAAGGTGCGCATGGCGCGGTATTTAAATTTGAATGAAGTATCTTATTTTATGTTGGTGTATTATTTATTTTGTCTGCTTAAAATTAAATTGCTAATGTATGTAAACAATGTGTATTATATTAGTTTCAATTGCAATTTCAAGAACAATGCAGTAGTTTTTAATACTTATACTTCGATAATACATCAAAATAGTGTAAATTTGTTTTTGGAAATAGTTTTCAATTTTTATGGCAATGTATCCCATTCTTTTATAAGTAAAACATGATCGTTGATCATGCCATGCTGATATTTCTGATTTGAATGAATAATTATTAGTTATTAGTTATTATTATAACATGATACTGCATAGATTCTTAACTTCTGTACCTTAATAAATTATATTTGTCTTAGTGCATGTATTTTACACCTTACAAGACAAGGGGTGACAAATTTCGGACTTTTACCCTATACACATAAATTAGAACGAGTAACTTGTAATTCTCATAATTCTCGTAAGTCTAAATTATCTGGCAAGGGCATAGCCCTTCTAGTCCATTAATATTAGCATAAATAGAAGAAGAAAATTATACAGTTTTACCTCTTGGGGATTGTACGCGTCAAGTGAATAGTTTTCGAAATCAAGAAAGTTCCATAGTAGAAAGTGGTCGCTTAACCCACAAAAACCACCCCAAAGACACCCTGCCGTAGTTTTCTGCATTTTTCTCAAAAACCGTGGGCTGCGCAAAAAATTTTATAATTATAGAAAATATTCTATATAAAATTTGTCATAAAAAAAGGTTCTATTAGTAAAGTCAATAAATGCAGTGGATTTCGAGAAATGAGCGATTAAATAACATTACGCCAGAAAACGAAGAGTACCTATATTGCATTTGATCGGCACATTTCTAAAACCGCAAATATCGTTCGTAAAGAAAAAAAATTCATATCATTGTGTTCGTCATCGAATTCTGAACAACTTTCAAAATATCCGTCTGTCCGTCCGTCACGTTTCTTGTAAGCACGAAAACTTAAGAAGGAAAAGTCCGATATAATTGAAATTTTGGCTGTAAGTTAGTGTTCGCTAGAAGAAGAACCCTATTGTTTTTGAAAAAAATCAAATCGTAAATAAAAATGTTATAGCACATTTTATTTAAAAATATGACTACAGCGGGTTGCAATTTTTAATGTGATACTAAGATTGAAGTAGCTTTCTGTAGACACCAAAATATTGTAAAATATAGAGTCACATGTTTCGCCTATACAGTCGGCATCATCGGAAGATGATAAAATTTAAAACTAAATATGTACCTAGTCAATATATTAGGTATTCTAAAAATGAATCTTAGTTATTACTATAAAATATACCGCAACGCGTTTCGCTAACACATTCGGCATTATCGGGAGATGATAAAATTGAAGATTATATATGTAGTCAATACATTAGGTATTGTAAGAATAAAGTTTATAAGACAACTAGACGTGAACATTGTACTCTTCGCAGACAGTAGTCTTATTGCACTTTTTATATATTTGTTCCACATTCTATAGGATACTCTTCGCAGTTTTTTGAACATAATGATGTTATTGGCTTATAAACTTCATTCTTACAATACCTAATGTATTGACTACATATTTAATCAATTTTATCATCTCCCGATAATGTCGACTTAAATTTTATCATCTTCCGATGATGCCGACTGTATAGACTAAACATGTGACAGTATATTTTACAGTATTTTGGTGTCTACAAAAAACTACTTCAATCTTAGTATCACATTAAAAATTGCAACCCTCTGTAGTAATATTTTTAAATAAAATATGCTTAAACATTTTTATTTACTATTTGATTTTTTTTTCAAAAACAATAAGGTTCTTCTTCTAGCGAACACTAACTCACAGTGAGTAGTGGCGAGAGGTATATGAAACTTCTGATATGGTCCAAATGCTACTATCCGAGCGACATCATAGATGTCTCTGTGGCGGATAGCGACTTGCGAAGCAAGTACCGAGAGCGGCGACCTCTAGCCCAGGTGAACTAAACTACTGTTATTAAATATGATTTGAACGAAACAACTACTCAGCGGGCAAATACCCCGACCTTCATTGGATTATACCTTCAAATCATGATAGACCTGTAGCCAACATCATTTGTCAATTCCTAACCAGACACAGACCGGTTTCGAACTAATTAGTTCTTCTTAGTATGCCATAGGTTATGGAACAGACAAATGATAGTGGCCAACCCGCCAGTCATATACTGACTAAGGTAAATTGAGTAGTGGCGAGAGGTATATGAAACTTCTCATATGGTCCAAATGCTACTCCGACCGACATCATACATGTCTCTGTGACGGATAGCGACTTGAGAAGCAAGTACCGAGAGCGGCGACCTCTAGCCCAGGTGTACACTCCAGAACTTAAACCACGATTTGCAAATGTGTTTATTACATATTATTGCATCAATAATTAATAATTACTAGTTATTAGTTAATTACAACATGATACAGCATAGATCCTTAAATTCTGTACTTTAATAAATTATATTTATGTCTTAGTGAGTGCATTTTATACCTTACAAGACAAGGAGTGACAAATTTTGGACTTTTATCCTATACAGATAAATTAGAATGCATAACTTGTAATTCTCATAATTCTCGTAAGTCTAAATTATCGGGCAAGGGCATAGCCCTTCTAGTCCATTAATATTAGCATAAATAGAAGAAAACAATTATAAAGTTTTACCGCTTGGGGATTGTACGCGTCAAGTGAATAGTTTTCGAAATCAAGAAAGTTCCAAAGTAGAAAGTGGCCGCTTAACCCCCAAAAACCACCCCAAAGGCACCCTGCCGTAGTTTTCTGCATTTTTCTCAGAAACCGTTGACCGCGCAAAAAAATAAAATTTGCCATAAAAAAAGGTTCCATTACTAAAGTCAATAAATGCAGTGGATTTCGAGAAATGAGCGATTGAATAACATTACGCAAGAAAACGAAGAGTACCTATATTGTATTTGATCGGCACATTTCTAACACCATAAATATCGTTCGTCGAGAAAAAAATTCATATCATTGTGTTCGTCATCGAATTTTGAACAACTTTTAAAAATATCCGTCTGTCCGTCCGTCACGTTTCCTGTAAGCACGAAAACTTAAGAAGGAAAAGTCCGATAGAATTGAAATTTGAGCTGTAAATTAGTGTTCGCTAGAAGAAGCCTATTGTTTTTGAAAAAATCAAATCGTAAATAAAAATGCTATAGCACATTTTATTTAAAAATATGACTCTACAGAGGGTTGCAATTTTTAATGTGATACTAAGATTGAAGTAGCTTTCTGTAGACACCAAAATATTGTAAAATATGCAGTCACATATTTCGCCTATACAGTCGGCATCATCGGAAGATGATAAAATTTAAATTTAAATATGTACCTAATCAATATATTAGGTATTCTAAGAATGAATCTTAATTACTACTGTAAAATATACCGCAACGCGTTTCGCCATCACATTCGGCATTATTGGGAGATGATAAAATTGAAGATTATATATGTAGTCATTACATTAGGTATTGTAAGAGTAAAGTTTATAAGACAGCTAGATGTGAACATTGTACTCTTCGCAGACAGTAGTCTTATTGTACTTTTTTTATAATGGTTCCACATTCTATAGGATACTCTCCGCAGTTTTTTGAAAATAATGATGTTATTGTCTTATAACTTCATTCTTACAATACCTAATGTATTAACTACATATTTAATAAATTTTATCATCTCCCGATAATATCGACTTAAATTTTGTCAACTTCCGATGATGCCGACTGTATAGGCTAAACATGTGACAGTATGTTTTACAGTATTTTGGTGTCTACAAAAAACTACTTCAATCTTAGTATCACATTAAGAATTGCAACCCTCTGTAGTTATATTTTTAAATAAAATATGCTTTAACATTTTTATTTACGATTTGATTTTTTTTTTCAAAAACAATAAGGTTCGTCTTCTAGCGAACACTAACTCAGCCCAAATTTCAGTTCTATCGAACTTTTCCTTCTTAAGTTATCGTGCTTACAAGAAACGTGACGGACGGAGAGACGGACAGACAGAGAGACGGATATTTTGAAAGTTGTTCAGAATTCGATGACGAACACAATGATATGAAATCTTTTCCTACGAGCAATATTTACGGTTTTAGAAATGTGCCGATCAAATGCAATATACTGTGCGTTTTCTTGCGCAATGTTCTTAAATCGCTCATTGCATTTATTGACTTTAGTAATAGAACCTTTTTTGTGACAAATTTTATAAGAAATATTTTCTATAAGTATAAAATTTTTAGTGGGGCCGACGGTTTCTGAGAAAAAATGCATAAAACTACGGCAGGGTGCCTTCTGGGTGGTTTTTGGGGTTAAGCGACCACTTTTTACTTTGGAACTTTTTTTATTTCGAAAGCTATTCACTTGACGCGTATAATCCCTAAGTGGCAAAACTTTATAATTTTTTTCTCCTATTCCACTATTTTGGTTTTAATATGAATGGACTATTCAATATTACAGTGAAAAAAGTTAAAGGAAAGTAGTAGAAAATAAAAACGCAATTTGCTTAAAATCCATGAATTAGTTATATAAAATGTATTCATGGGTTTATCAAACAAGATGTTTTTTGCTTGTTCAGAAGCAGCAAGATCATCAGAATTACAGTTATGAAACCAGATTATTATTAATCAGTTAGCTTACATAAACACGGCAACGCTGTAAAGGATGCCAATTAGTGTATATGGAAGTTATTTCGACTTTTACTAGGTAAAACATTTATATATACATATGGTGGTTGCCACCCTTAGCGTAAAGTGTAACGGATTCTAAGACGGTAGGTTTTAGAAATTTGTGTAGTATATTATATACACTGCTGTATATAGGCCGGATGTCACCCTAGTAGCTTAATGTACGGATGCTAACAGAACCAGAAAACGAAAATATATATATATATATATATATATGTATACATATACATATACATATATATATATATATATATATATATATATATATATATATATATATATATATATATATATATATATATATATGTATATATATATATATATATATATATATATATATATATATATATATATATATATATATATATATATATATATATATATATATACCGGGTGGCCCAGGGACTAGGGAACCCTCCAAATTTTTCTACAATTTTTGAGATGGAAATTTGAAATTTGTAGGGATGAATCAAGACAAAAATTGTAATTTTTTTGATCTACCCGCGCCAAAAAAGTCACTTCCGGTTTAACCGGAAGTGACTCCAACTTTCTTATTTTAAATAGCACCCTGTATATTTAGGTGATTTTTCTGATGAATATTTAATTTCCCTTTATAAAGCTTTTTCAGATTTAAAATCGGTTCATAAATAACCCAGGCAATTACTTTTGTTTGTTTCTTTTAAGAAGGCCATGAATCTAATAAACGAAATACATTATAAATAAAATAATTGTCAACACTCGTTGTAAGGGTGTCTACCATCATTACTATTATGTAATTGTAATTATTTCTCATATCGTTTATTTCTTTATTTACGTTTGTTTATTTTTTTTCGATATGTTTATTTTTTACATTTCGTACTACCATAACTTGCTTATTTTTAATAGCATCCTGTGCGTTTTATGTGGTGTTTTTCTTCTCCAAATTATTCTCTCCGATGATGTATGGATTTGTTATAATAATAACGTTATTAATGCACAAAATGTCGAACATAAAATATTCCTGATACTGTTTTCACTCTTTTCCATGAGTAGGCTGTGTACTCATATACCTAGGTACGTGAAAATGTAATTTTTAAGTGATCCAATTGTTTACACTTATCAAATTATACCTATTGTAGTATAATAATAATAGTAATAACAAAAAGCATAAATTTATTTAATAATTAAACATGTACATGTACCCTACCCAACAAAATGAACTATTCATTGCAAATAAAGAAACTAGGAAGTAAGTTTTGGAAGACCAGAGTTATAAACTAGAAAATAAAGAAGAAATAGTGAGTACTATACATTGAACTAAAGTACAGAAACTTATAAAAACTGAACTAAATTAAATGTTAAATAACATTTTCTGTAAATTTCACTTAATTATTTGCAAAATACGTTTTACTTTAGAGAATTTACCTATTGCTCGAGAAAGATTGTTATTTTTCCAACAGAATGGAACTCCGCCCCATAATACACTTGAGGTTAGAAGATATTTAAATAATCGTTTTGGAGATCACTGGATAGGTACTCATGATCCAACTAGATGGTGCGAGATCACCGGACTTGAGTCCATTAGACTATTATTTGTGGGGATATTTAAAAAATAATGTATATTCTCAGCAGCCGACTACTAGAGAAGATGTCGAGGATAGAGTGAGACAGGCAATTAATAACATATGTAAATCCCCAAAACTTACGAAATGTAATGAGAGAACGTTCAGAAAGAATTCGTGCTTGTATTCAAGCAAACCGAGGCCATTTTGAACAAAATTTATAAGGTTTTAGTTATTTAACATTTAATTTAGTTCAGTTTTTATAAGTTTCTGTACTTTAGTTCAATGTATAGTACTCCCTGGTCTTCCAAAACTTACTTCCTAGTTTCTTTATTTGCAATGAATAGTTCATTTTGTCGGGTAGGGTACATGTACATGTTTAATTATTAAATAAATTTATGCTTTTTGTTATTACTATTATTATTATACTACAATAGGTATAATTTGATAAGTGTAAACAATTGGATCACTTAAAAATTACATTTTCACGTACCTAGGTATACGAGTACACAGCCTACTCATAGAAAAGAGTGAAAACAGTATCAGGAATATTTTATGTTCGACATTTTGTGCATTAATAACGTTATTATTATAACAAATACATACATCATCGGAGAGAATAATTTGTTGAGAAGAAAAACACCACATAAAACACACAGGATGCTATTCAAAATAAGCAAGTTATGGTAGTACGAAATGTAAAAAATAAACATATCGAAAAAAATAAACAAACGTAAATAAAGAAATAAACGATATGAGAAATAATTACAATTACATAATAGTATTGATGGTAGACACCCTTACAACGAGTGTTGACAATTATTTTATTTATAATGTATTTGGTTTATTAGATTCATGGCCTTCTTAAAAGAAACAAACAAATGTAATTGTCTGGGTTATTTATGAACCGATTTTAAATCTGAAAAAAGCTTTATAAAGGGAAATTAAATATTCAACAGAAAAATCATCTAAATATACAGGGTGCTATTTAAAATAAGAAAGTTGGAGTCACTTCCGGTTAAACCGGAAGTGACTTTTTTGGCGCTGGTGGAACAAAAAAATTACAATTTTTGTCTCGATTCATCCCTACAAATTTCAAATTTTTATCTCAAAAATTGTAGAAAAATTTGGGGGGTTCCCTAGTCCCTGGGCCACCCGGTATATATATAAATTTTCAATAATTGTGCATTTTTTGGTTGTTTTTGTTAAGATTTATATTCTACTTAATGAATTGCAACGTAGAATAAATCTATAACATAACCTAACTTATTCGACTTCTGCTGATTTTTTTTTTCAA
This sequence comes from Rhamnusium bicolor, assembly GCA_029963845.1. Classification (NCBI taxonomy): domain Eukaryota; kingdom Metazoa; phylum Arthropoda; class Insecta; order Coleoptera; family Cerambycidae; genus Rhamnusium; species Rhamnusium bicolor. The sequence continues at coordinate 541,390 of JANEYF010002849.1, read as the reverse complement.
TCTTTAAATGACGGAGTTTTACCTAGTCAGATGACGTTATAAGACTAAAAATTCAAAATTTTGTTATTTTTTTTAACCCGTTTTCGGACTTCAAAAAAATGTACAAAACTGCGCCAAAAACAATTGAACATGAAATAAAAAGTTATGTCCAAAAAACTGTGGCATACTGAAGAGAACAAATAAGTTCGAAACCGGTCTATGTCTGGTTAGGAATTGACAGATGACATTGGCTATTGGTATTTGCCCGCTGAGTAGTTGTTTCCTTCAAATCATATTTAACAACATTAGTTTAGTCCACCTGGGCTAGGGGTTGCCGCTCTCGGTACTTGCTGTGTCGCAAGTCGCTAATCGCCACAGAGACATATATGATGTCGGTCGGATAGTAGCATTCAGACCATATGAGAAGTTTCATACCTCTCACCACTATTCACTTTACCTTAGTTAGTATATAACTAGCAGGTTGGCCACTATCATTTGTCTGTTCCATGGCCTATGGCATACTGAAGAGAACAAATAAGTTCGAAACCGGTCTATGTCTGGTTAGGGATTGACAGATGACATTGGCTATCGATCTATCATGATTTGAAGGTGTAATCCAATACAGGTCGGGGTATTTGCCCGCTGAGTAGTTGTTTCCTTCAAATCATATTTAATATATATATATATATATATATATATATATATATATATATATATATATATATATATATATATATATATATATATATATATATATATATATATATATATATATATATATATATATATATATATATATATATATATATATATATAAATTTTCAATAATTGTGCATTTTTTTGGTTGTTTTTGTTAAGATTTATATTCTACTTAATGAATTGCAACGTAGAATAAATCTATAACATAACCTATTCGACTTCTGCTGATTTTTTTTTTTCAATCTTTAAATGACGGAGTCAGATGACGTTATAAGACTAAAAATTCAATATTTTGTTATTTTTTTAACCCGTTTTCGGACTTCAAAAAAAATGTACAAAACTGCGCCAAAAACAATTGAACATGAAATAAAAAGTTATGTCCAAAAAACTGAAAATACAAAAATTGACATCCTATATATTAATACGGAAATGGACATGTGATACTCCACTCATCATAAACGCGTATCATATACAAATTGTTTGCTTCCGGTTTAACCGTAAATTATCTCTATTTTATTTTAAGTATAACACCCTGTATATTCAGCTGAGTTTAATCAGTAAAAAAAATTTCTTTCTGAATTCAGCAATATATAATACATTATCATTACCTTTCATATTTAATAAAATATTGGGGTTTAAATTTAAGATAACAACAATATGTCATTTAAAACAAGGTCTTCCATAGAGTCTTCATAAATGATTGTAAACCACGTGACTACAAAATTAGGCAACCAGGTATACATCGTAGAATTTAGGTTTATGCTGGCCCAGTTAGTGATTTACTATCTAAGGCCACGTTTTCAATTAATCTTTCCGACAGTACGTTTCGTAGTGCACACTTCTAATTGGCCCTGAGATAGACAGCGGTGGCAGAATATTTTCGCCGCATGGCTTATTATAGATGCAGGATAACATTTAGTATCTAACTTTCTCTTTCATATGCGTGCGTATCCAGTCTTCTTCTTGATTTTCGACTTTGTTTTCGTTTTCACCAGTTGAATTGTTGCTTTTGAAATATTTACTTATCTGTTACCTGCGAATTTCCCGTCTGTTGAATTATTGATTTTCGTTTATTTACCATTGTGAATTGTGGTAAGTAAATAATGATAAGTAATAAAAATAATAATTAATGATTCTAATGTTCTAGTCCAGTGTACTTTGCAATGGCTTTCACGCCAGAGCAAGATGCTTTTATTTTGATGGTTCATTTTCAGAGGGAACCCTTAACAACGATAATGAATCATGGACATAATCATAACAGTCTTGCATTGAACAATTTATGGCAGAATTTCCTAACGCAAACATTCCATATGAAATATTTCCACATCATAGATATGTAGTCGTTATCCATTTTCAAGCCAAACATTGCATTTGCAAGGAGAAATCAACTTGGTAGACCAACTATTTTGACTAAGGAGGTTATTAACGACGCAAACGTTCAACAAAGAATGAATATAATAAGTCCGACAGCCTGTATGAAAGTTGTCTGTTCAAACAGATAATTTAACTAATACATACTTTGTTTTAGTAAAACAGTACACCTTTTAAATTTAAGAAAATTTCTTGAGTGTAGTATAATGAATTTTTATTGATTTAAAACAATTATTTTTTACCATATCTACCTTGAAACTTCGTTTTCAAATAAAATCAAAATACAAATAAATAATGTATAAACCTGATCTTCACTTACTTGGAATTACTTAATTACAAACGATAATCAACAAATTTTAATTTTTGCAGGTCTCTCAGATGGATTATGCCATAAAACATCAAAAAAACTTCTTTAAACCCATACAGAATAACCGTAGTTCAAGAATTATTGCCCCCTGTCTTTGAAAACAGAGAAAGATATTGTCGTCGGTTTAACGAAAATTTGAATTTCTATAATTTGTTGGATAGAACTCTTTTTAGTAATGAAGAGTGGTTCCACTTTATAGGTTATGTCAACAGTCAGAACTACCGAACATGGGCTACTGAAAATCATCAATTTTGTCGAAACAATTTTACACCCTTTAAAAATTGGTGTATGAGCAGCATTATCCAGAAGACGAATAATAGACCCATATTCTTTCATGAAACAATAAATGCCGAAAGATACTGAACTCAAATTTTAGAATCATTACTGGCTCAGGTTCATGATGATAACCTCCAAGTTGGTTACTTCCAACAAGACTCGTCGTTAAATTAAATATACCCGAGTTGTGGTTTATTTTTAATTATATCAGTTTATAACTAACTAATGATGTTTGTTCATTGTTTCCAAGTGTTCCGATACGACAAACCTTGGACTATCTTGAAGATTTACTCGAATCAAACAATTTCAGTCAAGATGTACGAGTAGTAAAAAACCGCTGTCAATTACTTAGGGATCAGAACTTCCTCACCGTAGTAAACTTCGACGTATGGTGGAGTTTATAATAAAAGTAATTTTTGACGTTTCAAAAAAGTCACATTTTGTGACGTTTCAAAAAAAGTCACAATTTGACATTTCAAAAAAGTCACATTTTGTGACGTTTCAAAAAAAGCCACAATTTGACATTTCAAAAAAGTCACATTTTGTGACGTTTCAAAAAAAGTCACAATTTGACATTTCAAAAAAAGTAACGTTTTGACGTTTCAAAAAGTCACATTGGTGGAATGTCACCAATATTCTTTTTAGACATTGGGACCGATTTTGCTCATCAACGAACTCAATCTCTTCCTTGACCTCTAAAATGTGTGTACCAAATTTGAAAGCTTTATCTCAAAAACTGTAGCTGCTATCGCGAACCATACAGACACACAGACAGAAAATTTTTTCTGTCTGAAATTTTGTGTATCGTCATAATTCGTCGAGATTCGTCCAGAAATGCAATACAAATTTTCAATTTTTTTTTACATATACATAACTTCCTTACTTTGTGGGGTGAGGAAGTAAAACATATTCAACTCACTAAACTTTCCATTAAACAAAATAGCCTTCGATTCAATGATAGTTTCTTCGAACAACATGATGAGACGACAATGGATAAGCCTTTGTCACCATTTATTGCCAATATCTTTATTAACAGATTCCAAACAGAAGCAAAAGAAAAATGCAAGTATTTCCCCAGGTATGTGGATGCTATTTTTGCAGTACTTGATACAAAAGTCTCTGATATCTGTTTCTAAATTAAACAGTTGTTTCGTGTCAATTAAATTCACATATGAAATTGAAAAAGGAGTAAAGCAGAACCGGAACGGCAAGCATATTAGTTGCAGACACCTTGTTCTTCTCCGAAAGTTCAAAAGATCAAATCTTTCGGAGGCGGTGTCTATACTTGCTGCGGAGAGAATCCCTTATTTGTGTTACATTCTAGATGTGGCTTTGCTGCACACACAGATATGTATACCCAGCAGCAGTGAGATGCAGAAGAGGAGAGGACTAAGGGAGTCACCCTGGAAAACTCCTCTCCTAAATGCCACCTGCTCTGTCGTGACCCGCTGCGCACCTGATGTTATGGTGAAGCGGGACTTCCAGAGCGGCAGCAGCTGTTCTATGCATCTCACTAGTGGTGCTGGTACCGCAAGACATTCGAGCAAGTACAACAATAGCTCATGCGATGTTGTATCAAATGCCTTGCGGTAATCAATCCAGGCCATCGATAGATTCCGCTTGTATTGCACAGAATCCTGTGTAATACAGCGGTCTATCAGCAGGCTGTCCTTGCAACCTGCCATGCCCTTCTTGGCACCACGCTGTTCGTGTATCTGCTGGAAGACCGGATCAACAGACCTCAGTGTCCTAGCATACAAGATACGTGTAAATATCTTGTAGCACGAGTTGAGGCAAGTGATCGGCCTACAATTCCTCGGGTCGGAAAGATCCCCCTTTTTGGGGATAAGCACAGTACGTCCCTCGATGAACCAGTCCGGAATCTGCTGCCCCTCGTTCAACCATGAGTTGAAAACTCGCGCCAGACGGCGGTGAGTGGAAGGAAATTTCTTCCACCACCAGTTGTTAATGCCGTCTGGGACCGGGGCAGCGAAGTTCTTAGTACCAACAAGTGCTTGTTGGTACCACTTCTTCTCGCTCTTCAAGATGTCTGTGGCATCGAGTGTGCAATTGCTGGAGTGTCGCTATTGAATGGACGCGTCGTTTCGTAGATTCTAGAAGATTTCGACATCTTCTACAGTCGGTGGATTATCTACAACATGCTGTGGCTCTTAAAAGAGGCGGGAAGGATTCATATGGAACAAATTGTTTTACTCCATACTCCTCACCGGCCTCTTTAACGTTTTGTTTACAGCCATGAGCGCTTGTTTCCTATCAGACAGTGCTGCTTGATGGTAAGCATCACTGTCATTGTTAGTATTATTGTTATCTTATTTATTATTTTTTTTTTCGGTTTCCCGATGCCGGTCAGTCCTCCCGTGGCCTCCGACGCCTCACGGGAGTCGCGCCGGCGCATCAACTACAGCCACTCCCCACATCCCGCAGAGTTAGTAACTGTAGATACCAGAATCGTGTGCCCTAAGCAGACGGAGAGAACCCAGAATAACCGCCTTCTGCATTTGACCTGCCAGCCACTCGCTGGTTTTTGGCAGGCCAGTATGATCTTCAGTTCCGAGAGCAGCGTAGGCTTTATCCCTCCGAGTACACCGATAATAAGGACGACCATTTTGACTGAGTAGCCTGGGACAGCACTTGGAGCTCGTACCGGAGATCGCGATATTTGGTCCGTTTCTCCTCCTCCTTCAAGGTGATGTTTTTCTCCGCAGGTGCCGAGAACTCGATAACATACATCACCTTGAGTTGATGGTCGAGGAGGACTATGTCAGGCTTGTTGGCTTGGATTAGCCTGACAGTCAGGAACGAGTAGTTCCAGTAAATCCGGCATTTCTCGTTCTCGACAACGGACTCAATATCTCCGGGGACGTAAGGCAGCACTGGTGTTTGGTCTACCCCGTACGAGTGCCTTAGATGGTAGTATAGCACTCGTAAAGCCGCGTTATGTCGGTGGATGTAGGCCGAAATCGCATATATGGGGCATGCAGAAAGTAAGTGCATGAGCGATTCCGGCGCCTGATGGCAGGTCCTGCAGTTGATATCAGGAACCTCTACACGCCACACGCGGCTACGGTAGATCAAGGTGTTGATAACACCATCTTGGCAGGCCATAATGAATCCCTCGGTCTCCGACTTAAGCCCTGCTGACCTTAAAAAGGCGAAGGTCAGCCTGGTCGATAAACCCAGTGTTTCTATGTTCTTATAGAAGACACCATGCTGGGGTTTATCGACGTGCTGCCTAAACAGATTTTCCTGTTCGGCAGCTCTAATTCGGGCTTTCAGACGATTTGGCTGAAGTTCGGTGACTGACTCAACATCAGCACCTCGCCGGCCTCCTCGCCTGATGTCAAATGCGAGACCGAGTTCATCTGCGGCTCTTTTTGCTGCCTTGAACAATCCTGCTCCCACTCCTACAGTTTCGTGATGTTTTACGAACCGCAAGAGGGATCTGAGCTCCTGAGTATGTTACATGCCATACTCAGTACTACTCTGCCATGCGTACACTCCAGGCTCAAGAGTCCTCGGCCCCCCCCGTTGACGTGGGAGGTACACACGAGAAACGGACGATCTAGGATGAATACTTCTGTGAATATTCATCATTTTGCGGGTATCTCTGTCTAATTGACGCAGCTCATCTACCCTCCACTTTACTACTCCGAAGGAGTAGAGCAGAATCGGAACGGCAAGCATATTAGTTGCAGACACCTTGTTCTTCCCCGAAAGTTCGGAAGACCAAATCTTTCGGAGGCGGTGTCTGTACTTGCCGCGGAGAGAATCTTTTTATTTGTGATACATCCTGGATGTGCCTTTGTTGCACACCCAGATATGTATAGGTCTCTCCGGCATCCAGATGTCTTAGGATGCTTCCGTCTGCGAGCTGCGCATCTTCAGGAAATTCCCCGCATCGTCCTCTCTTGAGGTGGACGACTGCACATTTGTCCAACCCGAACTCCATACCAATTGCCCGCGTATATTCTTCGACCACCCTAAGAGCGTTTTGTAGTTCGCGCTCTCCGGAGGCATAAAGTTTAAGGTCATCCATATAAAATAGATGGGTGACCTTATGCCTCCGGTCGCTGGGTGGCCCACATTGATATCCGCGGGTTTGGCGGAACCCAACAGACCACGGCAGCAGTGAGATGCAGAAGAGGAGAGTACTCAGGGAGTCACCCTGGAAAACTCCTCTCCTAAATGCCACCTGCTCTGTCGTGACCCGCTGTGCACCTGATGTTATGGTGAAGCGGGTCTTCCAGAGCGGCAGCAGCTGTTCTATGCATCTCACTAGTGGTGCTGGTACCGCAAGACATTCGAGCAAGTACAACAATAGCTCATGCGATGTTGTATCAAATGCCTTGCGGTAATCAATCCAGGCCATCGATAGATTCCGCTTGTATTGCACAGAATCCTGTGTAATACAGCGGTCTATCAGCAGGCTGTCCTTGCAACCTGCCATGCCCTTCTTGGCACCACGCTGTTCGTGTATCTGCTGGAAGACCGGATCAACAGACCTCAGCGTCCTAGCATACAAGATACGTGTAAATATCTTGTAGCAGGAGTTAAGGCAAGTGATCGGCCTATAATTCCTCGAGTCGGAAAGATCCCCCTTTTTAGGGATAAGCACAGTACGTCCCTCGACGAACCAGTCCGGAATCTGCTGTCCCTCGTTCAACCATGAGTTGAAAACTCGCGCCAGACGGCGGTGAGTGGAAGGAAATTTCTTCCACCACCAGTTGTTAATGCCGTCTGGGACCGGGGCAGCGAAGTTCTTGGTACCAACAAGTGCTTGTTGGACTTCCTCCGTACTGATTGCCGGGCACACTTCTTCTGGCTCTTCAAGATGTCTGTGACACAGAGCCTCGAAGTGTGCAATTGATGGAGTGTCGCTATTGAATGGACGCGACGTTTCGTAGATTCCCTTCCAGAAGGTTTCGACATCTTCTACAGTCGGCGGATTCTCGACAACACGCTGTGGCTCTTGAAAGAGGCGGGAAGGATTCGTACGGAACAAATTGTTTTGTTCCATACTCCTCACCCGCCTCTTCAGTGTTTTCTTTATCGCCATGAGCGCTCGGATCCTATCTAGTCAGTGCTGCTTGATGGTAAGCATCACTGTCAGATTTAGAGTATGGTGTTGACGTCTTAATCCGGCAGTTATGCGCCGGATTCTGGGAGTAAAAACTCTACCAGTCGTCTTATATTCCACCACACTCTGGATCCGAGAAGCGTGTTGTCTGGCCGACTGTATCTTGCCTTCGATTTTTTGTACACGCCGCTTGGCTTTCTCGACCTCGTGATTGGTTGACCTCTCACGGGGGACGAGTTGCTTCGCGGCGTTGTACACGGCACTGTTGATTTGCCAGATGTCGGCATCTTCCGGAATTTCCTCATCGATGACCTCGTCCATTCTAGCCAGGTTTTGTGGCTTTAGGTTAGCCCTGGTGTTAAGGCTAACCCTCGTCCTTAAGTCTACATCGGTGAACTCTAAAGGATGTTCCCCATCAGCTGATAATTGCCGCGGTGGGACTGCGGCTGGCAATTCTTCCGGCTGACGGGGTGCCCTTACGTAACCTGTCCTGAGCAGAAAGGATACTTGATCTCTCAGATGTTGTTGAGAGAAGGCGCGATGCTCTGGGTGCATTTCGCACCAAAGTGCATGCATTCGCGCCATGTATCCCCTTCGCTCAGGTTCGCTACTCTCGCGGCAGGTCAGCAAGTCATCCCGAAGTTCCCTCGTCCACTTAAAGCATCCGTGTACAATGCCAATATCGTCGTTGTTGAGACTATCCGGTGAGGCCCCTCCCGCCTGTCTCTGACCCCCATCCGCTTGGGGTCGATCGTGAGGGGCCCTTCTTCTCAGTTCATAAGGAACCCGAAGTAGAAGGGGTACCAGGTGGTTAGCCTTGGTACCTTATTATTATTATCATTATTATTATTATTATTATTATCATCATAAAAAAATGTTGCTCTTTATAGTTACACTGTTTTGAACTTTTATTTCAGATTAATTTTTCACTGTGCAAATTTCAAAAAGCTGTAACTTTATAAAAAACAATATTTTTTTCACTTGGGGACCATGCTCCAATAATAAGATATGACTAACCTAAATTTCACCAGTCGCTACAGCATAAGTTTAGTTTTAATCATCTCCAGATGATGTCAACTTGGTTGGCGATACTCGCGCCGAGTACAGTATATGGTGTTTTATTGTTTTGTGGAAAACCACGTCAATGTTAGTATTAATAATAACGAAAATTTATTAGTTTGACGTTGGATCGAAATAACCTTATTATAAAACTAAATTATTAATTTTACCAAATAAATAAAAATAATTTAATAACCTCATTTACTTAAACAAGGATGGATAGGTTACTTGCTTGTAATAATGAAACGTAAACCATTTTATTCTGTTTTACTAATTCTCTAAGATTATATTAAGCATAAAGATAAAGCAAGGACGTTTTTCATTTCCTTTTTATATGAAATTTTCAGCTGTTTTCTTATTCAGGTGTGCCAGTGAAACTTTTTCGCGTAGCGCTTAAAATTTAATCCTGGAGATACTTGGTATACAGAAATTATATTGCTAGCTTCAAAAGAAATTACGGCACTCATTCCTCTTTGGTGCTGTTATAAAAATTAAATCAAATTTTCCCCAATAAAGTTTCCCGGATACAAGTTAGCTTTGTAGTCGGCCAGTTGAGTTTTCGATGAGCAATTTAAAACTTATTGCAATATTTTATATAGTTATAATAATAGCTGTGGATCATTTCAGTAGGAATTACAATTTTCACTAGTCAAAAGTTCGTGTTTGTAACAGGTGTAAACAATATTTATTTAAAAATACAGTAAAGTAAAATATTCTCTTTTGGTAGTAAAAGTAAATTATTGAAAAAAAAAGAAAGTGCAAAAATTAAATAAAGCAGAAACTAGTGCCTAATACCGCAAAAAAAGAAACAACGAAGTGACTATGCGCACGTGTTTCGGAGTTATCGCTCCTCGCCAGCGCAGAGTAGCTAGGAAATTCGATCTATACTCTGCCTGGAAAAGGCAGAGAGAAATGAAAGCTCATTCTAGATGCAAACCCTCCAAAAACATAGTCATGGTGCTTATAAATAATTTTAAATACTCCTTTGTATTTGATATGGGTTATCCCTAGTTTTAAATAAAGTTTACTCTAAATACCTGTAAGACAGTTCTTGGGTACATTACTATTTGCATGGGATCATAAAAACAAGCAGGGGCGGATTAAGCGGCTGGTGGACCCGGTGGCTGCCAGGGTCCCCGAATTTCCAAGGAGCCCCGAATACGATAGATTCCTACTCAATGACGGCTGGTGAAATTTAGGTTGTGATATCTCGCAATACTTTAATGCATAACTATCAATACTAAATGAAGAAGTTGTGTAGAGAACAAATTACGACTGAAATTTGCGAAAAATAGTTGCAAAAATTGTGCAACTTCAGGTTATTTTTTTGACAATAAAATGTTTAGAAAACATGTTTTTTTTTTTAGGACCAGGTGGAAAGTGTGTCTCCAGATTTCGAATTTCATCAAAAAATGTTGCCTTTTTATAAAGTTACACCGGTTTGAATTTTTATTTTAGATTCGTTTCTCACTGTGCAAATTTCAAAAAGGTGTAACTTTATCAAAAAATATTTTTTGAAGAATTTGAAATCTGACGATATACTTTCCACCTGATTCTCAAAAAAAATGTTTTGCAAATATTTTATAAATTGTGCGGATTCTAGGCAATGGACTTATTTCTAGCAGTAAAAGCACACATGCGAGACCAAAAGTTAAACGCGAATCTCGTATTTGCAACTTTTTGAGTCCTGTTTGTTAATACTACTTTTGGAAATAAGTGCCTATTTGGCTTATATCGGGTCTAAAATTTATAATGTGTTCCCATTTCATGATTTAAAGTGCCTAAAATAATAAAAAGAAAAATATGTATTCCAAATCGCTTATACAGGGTGGTCAGAATTTAAATCGGGAAACTTCACCAGCGGATACTACGCCTAAAAATAATAACTTTTTGTCATATAAACATATATCGAAAAACGAATGGATTTCAAGATACAAGGTGTTGAAATTAGGGGGAAAAAATTTAAAAAAAAATTGACATTTTCTACAACGATGCATTTCCGCAGCATTAAATTTGAAAGTGGAAATTTTGTATCTACTTCAAAGTTGCGTCATAATTTTTTAATTTCCACTTTCAAATTTAATGCTGCAGAAATGCATCGTTGTAGAAAATGTCAATTTTATCAAACACCATAAGAATTTCGAAAAGGAGCCAAAAATACTTTTTTGCTTTAAAAGGAACGTAGATTAAAATGTTTCTATAAAATTTGACCAGTGGCATACAAACAAAAAGTTGTTGTGGTTTGAGTGGTAATCGATCAGAAAAAATAATCACCCAGTGTAATATTTTGAACAACATTTATTTCAACTGGTGTGCTTGCCTTTATTATACCTGTATATCAAATTTCAATAAAAAATCTTTATTCGTTATTGAGATATTGGGAAAAAAAATTTTCCCCTAACTTCAACACCTTGTATCTTGAAATCCATTCGTTTTTCGATATACATATGTTTATATGACAAAAAGTTAGTATTTTTAGGCGTAATATCCGCTGGCGAAGTTTCCCGATTTAAATTCGGACCACCCTCTATTTTAGATGAGAACATCTAATCGTTTACTGATACCTCTTAAAACAGGACATATTGCATTTAATAAATTAAAGGCTTTGCTGTCAAAAATCCCAGAATATGAAAGGATTTTAAGAAATTTTATAGTTTTAAATGGAGACCTGTTTTCAGAAATTAACTATTTTAAAATAAGAGAACTATACCTAATTTCAAATACAGAATTTTTTTTCGAAGTATAAATGCGTTTTTACTGAAAAAAGACAACTCTTCACATCAAGAAAATTAGAAAAGTATCTGGCTTTCTATGCAAACGATAAATGTTAACAATTTTCCTTTACATTTTGAAATTTGTGATGCAAGAACATTTGTTTCCTTTTATTGCATTTTGTTAAAAGTAACATTTACTTTAAGATTCTCCGTGGTACCCTGAGAATATGTAAAATTATTTTCTCAAGAACTTCTGTTACAAACAAGATAGAAAGGTGCGCTTTTATTTAAATGTGTAGACATATATTTAGACACTATTTTTCGAAATTTTTTGAAAATTTTAAAAATGGAATTTTTCATTTTTCGAAAAAATGTTTTTACATATTTTCAAGGTATCACGGAAAGTCTTAAGAATAATTTATTTTTACTATGTTACAGTATATTTACAGAAATAATTATGCGTGTTTGCAAATCTGAAAACATTCTTTCATTTGCGGACAAATATACACATTGTTCCATTTAAGCAAAAACATGTGATTTGACACACCATGTATATTTTTAAGCACAGAAATTTTAAACGTAGTAACATTTTTGGAAAAACAACATAAGCATAAATTAAGAAAAAATAATTGTCACAAAATTATAAAATATAACAAGTGGTGGAGTATTGGGAGGAGCAGCTTGTACAAGTAATACTTGTTCATTAAATGTACAAGATGTGACACTACAGAGATGAGTATATACATTTTATATCTTTAGTTATGTCCTCCCTTCTCACTACCACCACTATTATCTATTTATTATTGCACAATAACTCATTTTAAATTACTAGAAATCGTTAAATATGTTATTACCACAATAATTAAAACATCATTTCTTTCAATTTAAAATAATTAAAGTTAGTGCCTAATTAATTTATGCATTATATAATTTATATATAACTTAACAGCTTGCTTTTTAAGCTTTTGTACCCGCATTAAACTTTTATAGCGTTCATACTAATAAAGTAAATATTAATTTAACTATCGTCAGTTAAATATGTATATAATTTAATAAAAAATCTATTTTTATATATCTAGCTGCTATGACCATAGTTAAATTAAAATGTGTTTGTTTTTAATCCTAATAAGAATAAATCATGAATATATTCAGAGTGTACTAAATTCGATAGAATTCTTTCTCGAAAACTGTGAGAAATAGAAAAAAACCGATGTAGATATCCTAGGCTCAATTTTTGAGGAACAGACAAAAACAAAGAAAAATTGGCACATTTGGCTGCTCCAGTGTCTACACACTAAGTGTCAGAAGATAAAATGAAAAAAAAAATTAAAGCGCTTTCTTGAGTAGAACTCATTGAACACAATTTTAATTTACCTTGAACAATATGCAGTAAGAGCTAAAATGATCGTTGTTGATGGACAATTACTGATAATAATCAAAAGAGAAAGCTTTGGAGGTATTTTGATAGTTTGCAAAATGGTGGAATATGCATCAACGCATATTTTATGTTGAAAATGTTGTTAAATTTAATTCTATCATTCAGACCCACGAATTTCTTAATATAATCAGGATCTCTGATACCATACTAATAAAATGTCCCCTACATGAAGGCTGCCATACTGTGAGCAATTTATATTGGCTACATATTAACCAATCACAGAAGGTTATGAGACCGCGGAAGTTTAAATCGTGTTTACCACACACGTTAGTCTGTTTCCCTGATTATTACTTCCTCACCCCTCAAAGTGAGAAAGTTATGTATTCGTGAAAAAAATTTGAAAATTTTTATTGCATTTCTGAACGAATCTCGACGAATTATGACGATACACAAAATTTCAGAGAGAAAAAAATGTTCTGCCTGTGTCTGTGTGTCTGTCTGTGTGGTTCACGATAGCAGCTACAGTTTTTAAGATAAAGCTTTCAAATTTGGCACATACATTCTAGAGGTCAAGGAAAAGATTGACTTCGTTGATGAGCAAAATCGGTCCCAATGTCTAAAAAAAATATTAGTGACATTCCACCAATGTGACTTTCTTGAAACGTCAAAATGTGACTTTTTTGAAACGTCAAAAATTATTTTTATTACAAACTCCACCACACGTCGAGTTTTACTACGGTGAGGAAGTTCTGATCTCCAAGTAATAATTGGCAACAGTTTTTTATGTTTTTATTTTGTGACGAAAGAGGTTACAAACTAGAAGAAAATATACCAGTCACGGACGAAATATTTACAACAATTGTATTTTTATGTTCAAAACTTTAGCACAGTATAATTTTGATGCACTTTATTTAGTTTAAATTGTTGGAAAAAAAATGTTAAAAAGTTATATTTAGTTTTTCTTTGTCTTTTTTGAGTTTTTTGGGACTTACTACCACATAAATAATTCTTCGTATCTAAAAAATATAGTTTGTTACCGAGTATGTTACTGGAAAAATAAACCTCTGCGCTTGTGACTTTACGTCAGAAGATTAGACAGAGGGTGTTTCTTGACAATTAATATGAGACACAAAAATAATAATATAATTCCCTAACATTTCGGAAAACGAATCTGTTTCCTTTTTTAAAGTTATTTATTCATATAAGGTTAGGTAAGCATAAAAGTTATATTAGAAAGGGTGAAATTGAAAAATCGAAAATTCGAAAATGGACACAGAATAAATTGGGATTCGGCAAAAATTTGCATGAAAGAGGCGGACAGCAAAAAAAGAAAAAATTAAGGAATCGACAATAATATTATTGATTGAAGAAAAATCTATCTATGGATATTACATAAAAAAATAATATTTATCAATTCACGCTTGACATATTCTAAAAAAAGATAATTAACTTTGAAAAGAGAAACAGATTCGTTTTCCGAAACGTTAAGGAATTATATTATTATTTTTGTGTCTCATATTAGTTGTCAAAAAAACACTGCTTGACTAATCTTTTGATGCAAAGTCACAAGCGCAGAGGTTTATTTTTTCAGTAACATACTGGGTAACTAACTATATTTTTTAGATAACAAAGATTTATTCATGTGGTATGAGTCCTAAAAAAGAAAAAAAGAAATACTTAGAGAATGCCACAAATAACGTTCAGACAAAATTTATATTTTGTATTTGAACATTAAAAAAAATAATCTTTCGAATACCATTCGAGAGTGAGAATAAACTAGAAAATAATTTTCCGGTTTTTTTCTCAAACTGATGCCATTCGGCAATTGCCACTCGAGCCCTACGGGCGCTCGTATCTATTGCTAAGCAACAGGTTTTCGGAAAAGTGTCGAATTATTTTCAATTTAATCTCACTCTCTTGTGATAACTACTGATCATTGGCAACCAGCAAATAAGTTGTATTATCACAGTCGTGTATTACAAATTTGTTAAACACTGTTTGAAGAAAATAATATTTCGCATTTGAGAAGAGAAAAACAACTCGATTTAAAAATGCTTTATTATAAAAAATTACAAAAGTATCCAGCTTTTAAAGAAAATCTATTGGTGTTTGAATACTACCAGACACACGAATGAACGTTACATCTTGTTTTTTTTTTCTGGTGGAACTTTTGCAATCAGGAACCAAACAATGCATTTCTAATTAAGCACAGAGAGAAGTTCTACACTAAACAATAACCACAAAATGACAAATCGAAGCCCAGTATGGAAACGCTAAATCACTAATTTTTACCAATAATAAATTGAAATGTAACTAGATTGCCCACAGCATGGGCAGGTCGAGTAATACCAATTGGAGATCCAGATTATATTGAGAAATTCGTGTTTAAACCTAACGTTTATTTCATCTGCATCAAAATCAACCGGGAGGACTTGATCTGCATGCAATCTAGAATATGAAGAACGGGTGAGACAATAAATTCTTCGTAGCCCAAATCGGTCAGTTCGACCACATACGGTAGCGTTAAAATCTGCAATCTGTACTGATCGTGATATTGAGATTTGTCAACGTTTTTTGGAGTAGGAAATGATGAGCTCGATATTGCACATCTTTTCATGAGCGATGAAGCACACATTACTTTAGATGGTAAATAAACGCAATTTTCGCTACTGGACTACTGAAAACCCGTGTGAAATCTATAAAAGGCCCTTACATTCCCTAAATGTAACTGTGTGGTGTGCTGTATCATTGTTAAGAATTTATCGATCAATATTTTTTTGAGGAAAACATTGTAACAGTCACTTCTCAACGGTACTGCACCGCTATAGACATTTTATTCCACAAATTGTAGAAGAAAGAAATCACTTTGATATTCAACAAAACGGGTGCGGCCTCTTATACGTATGAATAAGATAGAGATCTGCGATAGACATTTCCGAATTAATTAATTTCACGAAATGGTGATCTTGATTGGCAGTTGAGATTTGATATTATTACCCCAGTTTTTTTCTGTTTGGGGATATTTAAATAGTGTTCAAGAGTAAGCCTAGAAATATAGACGAGCTCAAAACTAATATCCGATAATAAATTGAAGCTATTCCACAGGATTAGTTGATTTCGTCCGTAGTTTAGAAGAGTGTGTGGAAAAGGCGGGTGGTCATTTAACAGACTCAATTTTCAAAAAAGTGGGATTCACATTATTATTTTCTAAGATGCCATTTACGTCATTTCTGTATTTAAAGTAATTAATGTGTTGTTGTCTATTAAAAATGATCAAATAGTTTTTGCTCTCACTCTCATAATTATTTTGATAGTGTGGTTAATTTTCAAAAAATCTAATAATTACTGAAGAGGTTATGAAAAACTTTTAACTTAAAACAATTTTAGCAAATTTCCCAAAAATAGGAAAAGGCAGTAATGTAGCATATTCTCAAACTCTCGTCTCACATTTTGGAAAACCTCTCTTGAAATAGAGCGACAATGTGTAGTAATTCTATGTCAAAGTTTTTGAATGCTCTGTGGTGGAGTTTTGTAAACGACAGATTTGAAATAGCTCTACAGACAAACTTAAGTGGTATCTAATCTAAGTATCTTGCTGGCTACTCTATGGATCCTCTTCTGCCAATCCACTTACGGGGAAATTATCCAACCATTCCTGGACCTTCTTACTGGAAGTGAAGCATGTCTTCATCTATGAAAAAGTTATCAACCTCATCAAATTGATTCTTCAATGCATGGTTTATAATAAGTAAAGTAAGCGAGTAATTAGTACATTTCAGGTCCGCACTGTCTTCAGACACACCCTGCAGTGTGTTCAGTGAAATGTTTATTGGCTCCAGTTATTTTGGATACTATAAAATCGTCAATTAAAAGGTAATATATCATTTATCATATCTTTATATGTATATGTCAGCGCAGTATCTTGGGTCAGCCCGTGGTTTTTACGTCATTTATTATTTACTCGCGGACCTCAGTTATAAGAGGGTTAAGGGTGGTTTCTAACATGTCCAAACATATTTTGTCGTTGACATTTTCTTCAAAGGGTAAAGGGCCAATAATACTATCTCCTAATATACCAGCCAGGCCGTTTATTTTCTGTGGTCATTGAGTAATTCCCTCAACAAAAACAAGTGGATTATTGCTCCAATATCGGTAATTGTGTCTATTGACAAAACCATTTAAAAATATGATAATTCGTTAGACCCTTAGTACAGCCGCATGAGGAATGCCACTTATAGCAGTTACCTGTTGAGGTGAACTTGTGGGATTGATAGCGACATTTCTTAACACTTCCATTCGTTGAAGATGATCTCTGATCTCTGTTGTTCTTTTGTTCACCACGGATACTCACTGTAAATTTAGCAATGAATTTCAAAACGTATGTGTCTTACATCAACTTAATCCGGTCTGGGTTTGAAACTAGGCATCTGGTTGGAAAACTGCTCAACTCTCTCTGACAACACCGTGCCAATCAAAAGATTATTTATTTTACGTCTTTGATGAATATCAACATTGGAACGTATTCATCCCATCTGCTGTCCACGCATGGCAAATATTGGATGATTTGACACTTACAGATGTTTGGCATTTCTTCTGGAGTAAAATCAGCGTATATTTCTATCTTGTTAGTGTTATATTTAAAAAATATTACAAATATATTTAACGTCTATGTATTGCTGTTAACGGTATCATTATCGTATTTAATCCCTCATATGCGTATGAAAAATTCCCTGAAAAATAAAGTAAATAATCTAAACGAAAAACGAAAGTAATCCCGCTCCAAGCGGTTTCACTTAATAAATGTATTTTATACATTTTCGGTAAATAAAATTTTCCAAACATATTTGAAATTAATTTTTAGGCAAAGCCTCAAAGTATGCATCTAGTAAATTTATTTCGGAATTATTTAGTAGGTTGGTGTGCTTATACGATTTAAATTCGTCACATAGCCTGGAGATAGAGTCGGTCAAAAAAGTCACTGGAAAAATATGAAATATTCATTTGGAAAAAGCACTTGGGCCGTTGGCTGAGCCATGTGCACTAATGGGGTAAATATGAAATGCTAATATTTGCCAAGTTAGAAATTATATTCCAAATTGATCTATCATGGACGGCAGATACGTTTATTTTTAAGGGGTGGCCTTTAAGAGTATAAAAATTGCACCAAAAAAGGAAATACTCTCAAACTTTGACATTAATTATACAAGAATTAAATTAAATGTCAAGAAATAATTCTAATATGTAAAACTTTGTACGGTGTTTTCTAAAAGAAAGTTATTTTTGTAAACCTACCTGAAAATCGAATTAAAAGGCGCATGTTGAACGAATTATGGTGTATGTGCTGGTCTGTCTACAATCTCATGTTTTTGACTCATTAAGTCTTGGTGGTCTCTAAGAGGACCCCAGTGATGGTTGGATGTAACGTATCGTGGTGGAAACTAGACAATCCACATTTTAGACAATATTTGCAAAAGTGTATTAGTGGCAATGTTCGGGTGCCGTCGGAATTGACACTAAGAAAAAAAAATCAGCAGAGTGTGACAATATTAGACAGAACATTTCTTCTGAGCTTCTCACAATATAAATGTATTTTCAACGAAATGCGCCGACGTTTAACTTCAAAACATTTAGAACAGGTATTAGTAATATACTTTTAGTTTTGTAGGTAACTGATAATGGAAAATACTTACAGTTTATTTCAAACTAATTTGCAACATAAAAAACGTCGGCTTCTTTAATATCTTTACCATAGTCAAAGAAGTTGACGGTTTTTATGTTGCAAATAAGTTTGAAATAAACTATACGTGTGTGTGTGTTAGTTTAGTGGTACATCCCCAATACCTGATTCGAATGAGTGTTTATAACAAATTGACTATGAACTTTGGATTTCACGGAATTCGCTAAAAAAATTACATGATAAGATTAATTGTGTCACAAATGCATGTAAATATTTACGCGCTGACACATAACATATAGCCCATGAGACAGACGGACGTATTTTTAACGTTGAAATCACGTTAAATTGGTTGAAAACACAAATGCATGAAAATATTTACGCGCTGACACATAACCTATAGTCCATGAGACAGACGGACGTATTTTTTTCCGTTGAAATCACGTTAAAGTGGTTAAAAATATGCATTTCGTAATAAATATATCCTTGAAATAGGGTAAAATAATACACATAAAAATTCTCAACGTACTCTTAACGTTGAATCATGATCATTTTTTACTAATGTTGAAACGTTTACGTTGAAATACGCATTTTTTATAATGTAAGAAAAGGGACAATGTAGTGACGTAATAATCACGTAATTTTATATCCAACGATTAAATTTGACATTGAATACACGTGTGTATTCGGAAGTATTACATACGTAATTTTCAAGTCATGTTTATGGCGAAGACTGACTAACTGTAAAAATTAAACATTGGAAAAACGTGTCTTTAAAAAACGTTTTTGACACAGAACCGAATACGCGATATTTTCTCAAAACTTTTTTGTCCAACGTTTCAATTTGACGTCAAATACACGTATGCATCTAAACGTCATATTCACGTCAGTTTTTGGTACAGATTGGAAAATGACGTGTGCTTTCCGACGTTATATTCACTTAAATATCTAACGTACCTACGACGTCGAAAATTAGAGATCAATAAGTACGTTTTACTTTTGCATGTCTACAAGGTGTTGGAACAAGTATCTCATACACAGATGGTGCTACTTAAGCTTCATCAACTTACGATGACTATAAGTTTAAGTATACCGAATATAGGTATATACACAATATACAGATAATCCTGACAAGACCTTTATGGTAAGTTACTTTGAGCTCGTTATAAAACAGATATCGTATTTTTACAGAGACTATCGTGTAATGTTTACAAAAAGGTAATACCTTGCACAGTGGGGTATTTAATTTTTCACCATATGCCATATTTGCTGAGAAAGTGTCGAACAAGTATTTTTTATTTATTTAATATTTACGTGAAATGCTCCATTTTGACTAAATTTCGATGGTATGAAGGAATGTCTTATGAATTACGTTTTAAAGAAGTATACAATTTTACATTAAAATTCATTTCGAAACGTGCTTTTAACGTTTATTTTTAACCAGATGGAGCTATTTTAAATAAATTTTGACGTTGAAGACATGTATATTTTTGGACGTGACTTCAATGACAACACGTTGAAAATTAGGTTGAAAACAGCGGAAACGTCAACGTGGAGAACACGTACGATTATGGTAAAATTTTGTACGTATTTTCAACGTGTTTGTGTCTCTTGGGAGCCAGTCCTGGTTTTGACATCATCAATACCTAAACTCCGAACTGTGGATCTACTGATTTTCGGATTTGGATGAAGGTTATTGTATGATGTAATATAATTACATCATACAATAACCTTCATCCAAATCCGAAAATCAGTAGATCCACAGTGTATAAATTTATTCAGACAAACAAGATAAGTCAAAGATCTACCTGAAACAGGACGGCCAAAGTAAGCTGATGATGTAAAATTAAATTGAAGAAAGTCGTCAAACATCGACAATACAATAAATAGTGCTGTATAGTCACATATGCTGAGGTCGGTTATTAAATATTATGTCCGAAAAGATAAAACCCTACAAAATCCATTTTACACAAGAGCTTTTAGAAGGTGATCAAAATTGGTTCTGTGAAACTATGCAAAATTTATGTAATGATAATAATTTTGTGATTAAATTCGACTCTCTGATGAAGCAACATTTTGTTTAAATTGAAAGGTAAACGAAGTGTGTGCGGGTATAATGGGCAATCATATCGTAGAACCTTTTTTCTAGAGGGCAACTTAAATCGTCCAGGATATCTTGATTAATTGAGAAAGTACATTATACTAGCAATTGCAGAGCTTCGTTCTAACCTCAACAATCCCATAGTCTCTGTTGAAGAGATCTAGTTTCAACAAAATGGAGCCCCATCACATTTTGCATTAAATATAAGAAATTATCTCAGCGAAGTATTTTCTCAGCGGAGGACAGGAAGAAAAGATCACATTAAGTGGCCTGCTCGCGCTCCCGACCTCACACCTTTAGATATTTTCTTATGGAGATATATTAACGACAGTGGACAAAAACAGACTAGATATTCCTGAGGGTCTAAGGAAGTGAATAACTCACGAACTGGTACAGGTTCAAGTCAATTTTTTCCAACAGCTATTTTTATAATAAGGGAGGAAAAGTGTGACATTTCATCCCTTGAAAGAAGTTTAATAGTAATCATCCAAGGGATGAAGTGACACTTTCCTCCAATGTTATACACATATTTTTTTCTACGATATCTAATATAAAAAACGGGTGAAAGGAAAATAATATTTGTTAAATGTATATTGATATTATGATAGTTTTAATAATAATTTAAATTGTAAGTAAGCCGTGAAATATTAAAATATCAAAGGTGATTGCTTTGGTGCAAACCTTAGTTTGGTATTTTTATTAAAAATAGAAACTTTTAGTTAAAAAAATGAATAACAATTTTTACAATAACGAAAATGACAGAAAACATAACAAATACGCCTCCAGAGATCGAAGATGAAGCTAGAGGGGCTGCGAGATTTCAAGGTAACTATGGTAATAGTTAAAAATACGGGTAGAAAATATTTTCCTACCTAGGGAAGAGAGCTATTTTACCTTCCTAGTGAGCGAAAATATCAATTTACACCCGCATTTGAGGGAGGAAAAAATTAGTTTCTATAGAGTTGTAGAAAAAATTCATTTATTATAAGAACAATAAAATTCTTTAATAAATAAATATATTTTTTTGTGTTTGATTACATTTTTGTTTAAACTGGAAGCTGTGCAGTAAGTGATAAATTTTTTAGACTACCTGAAAGTTTCCACCACAAAGTACCAAATTTCACTGCAATAAAAAAGAATGTAGGTAGGTGTTTCCATATTTTTTATTAACTCTGTATGTTGGAAACAGTTCCCGATTTTAAAAACTATCTAGATTGTTTTAGTATATTTTTCAACGAAAACTAAAATCTATTTGTTCTTCTGTCTTGTGATAATACAGAACTCTTCTCTTTTAATTCTGTTTACCCTATATTTAAATCAAACCCTTGACAACTCGCCCATGTAATTTGTCCAATAAGCGAACACTGTTTGCGATTCAATAAAAAAAATGATTTAAATATTTTGCTGACGCTCCAGGGTTTTAAATTCTCTGTAAAATAGTTATGGCCGGCTTTTGCATTTTATTCAAATATAGATTTTTTGCGTTTCTAAATTGAAAAATAATGCCACAGAGGAAAACCTAATCAATTAGCTATTTTATTATACATACAGCAATTTAAATTTTTTAAAACTAATATTTTTTTCGCTTTTGTTGAATTTAAAAGAGTTGTTCGGATTAATAAAATTTTAATAGCATTTAAAATGTACTGATGCCACAATGAATAAAAAAGGCTACAAAATTTTAGTGCATTAATTTTTACGAAATTGATGATTCCGATCTATTAATAAATATTTCTGGTATATAAAATGTTACTAAATAATTACTGATTGCTAAACCCGGCTCTTTTTAATAAATTGACTGGTGTCGGTGAGGGGTATGGTGTAACTTAAAACGGCTTACCTCTTATATCATGTCCATTAACAATTATTGTTTATTGTTGTCAGCATGTCCTTGATCATTAATAAACCTTCTATAGTATCCTCCGCTAAAATTCTACTCAGGATGTAAATATTAAGGCGTATATTGAAATTGAATATTCTACATCTAAATATGCAATATTTGCATACGCATAATATCGTAAATCACTTTCACGTCCACCAGGCACCTGTTAATATTACGCAATTTATCAATATCCGAATTTTTATTTAAGACATTTCTTAATTTCTCGTCAACAAGTACACTAGGTGGATCTGTAATGTCATATTTACATTGTTCACTCTTTCAAAATATTCAGATAAAGATAACCTGTTGGCTTGTAATTTTTCCATTGCGTCTCCCAATTAGCACCAAAGTACCGGGAACTGGCATGGGAGCTTTAATATAGTAGGCATTACATAACTGGTCATTAAATTTGCGACTTTATTGTAAAATTCATCTTGTGTTATACCCATGTAGTAACGATTACGTAAATTCTACTGAATTCAGGTATTGCATAGTTATTACGCTTTAATTGCTGCAGTATATGCAACATCTCAGATACTACTCTACATTACTTTAAAGCATTTTAAATTTTAAAGGAAGAATTTGTAGTAATACCGACTGCACAGTGTTACCAAAAAATCACTTCAAATTAATCAGAAATGAAAGTGTTCTATTTAAAGTTCTTGTGTTGTTATCGGGACATTTTCTGAAATTTTAAAATTGTGTATTTTATTAGCAACATCTTGAGCAAAAATAACGTTATTTCTACTAAGGAAGTGACTTTAAAGTAATTTTTACTACTTTTCACTATTTCAAAATGACTAAAAAGTTTCGGATACCTTGAAAACATACTATAATGTGATATTAACTTTTAAGTCAACACTTTCTTTTTCGGAACTAATCGAGCATGACTTCAAAAAGCAGTAAAACAACAATAAAGATTTTCCGACATTTATCCAACTTTTACAGAAATGTTATGGTACAGTTAAGTGAAGTTATCAATTTAACAAATTATTTGATTGATGCGGAACCGACACTTATTCGTTGAAATAGATAAATAACCAGATTAGGAAAATTGTCGGGAAAATCGGACATTGCAGTAAAGAACCAAGAAATGTTGAAGTAAAAATGTAATTGAGTGTGATTTTTTGTGATTTACCGTTAATTGTTTTTAATTATAATTTCGACCACTGAACAAATTTGCGAAATTCAGACAAATGAGTAACTTAGAGAAGTTACAAAATTTGCGGATATGTGAAAGTGATCAGATGATAGAAAATATAGATAGGTAATAGTGTCAACTTTGGGCAATCAAGATTTTCGCCACGTTGATTTTGTTGGTATTCAAGGTAATCCCCGAATTAATCATTTGTTTGATTTTCGTCAATAATAACACTTCCACCTGTTGCCATTTAGTCAGTCATTAACATGTTGCCAATACCAAACAATAAAATTTTCTTAACCTATACTGCATTAATTTCATATAAGCACATAAAAAATTCTAGCGTAGGCGCGCAGTATTATATAAATACATTTTATGTATTACAGACTATGTTGGTTCGGGAATTTATGGGCATACTTTGTGAAATTCTTGAACACATTTAGCAGACTCATCGATATCGAAATAGCTACTTCGACCTTTTTCTACCACATTATGGAAAGCGTGCAGTAAACAGGTTATTATGCAATAACTTTGGTTTTTTTTTTTAATGAAGCACCTACTTTACGCATATATACGTGGAAACGTCAGTCACTAACGTTAAAACTTTGTGTTTCTGTATTTTAAATTTATTCATTGCTGTCAGTACAAGATGTTCAATTGCGTCAAAAAAATTTCCCCAATCTGTTACTGGCTATCAAATATGTCTTACACGCAGCCAGATTGGGGTTATTTGGATGTAAAATACGCACCACATATTTCCAACTGTATTCTTCTTGCATCTGTAGTTTCGTCAATAGTTATCCATACGTGTTCATCACGCAGTGCATTATATTAGTAAATACGTTAATACGAAAAGAATTCTTTAGATGAACGAGCAACACTCTCCACCGTAGCTTTAGCGATACTAAAATCTGCTATGTTTCGTATGCTCCTCCCAGCAAGCGCCCTGATGCAATCGTTAACTTTCATTCGAACTTCGTATTCAGTCGAGAAACTGTAAACTACTCATATCGCTAGTCGTATATCTAGTGGTCTGACTCGATTTGTATAACCGATTCGTTATATATTAGGTCCGGAAATTGAGAGATAAATTTGTATATTTGGGGAGCGAAGACACTTTTGACATTGTGTGCACTTGCAAAAATATTATGATCTCCGTCCGTACATATCTCAATAATGTCTGTGTTTGACTGGTCGCTGGAAACTTGTTGAGATGTCTAGTTCTCAGCACATGCCGTATGTCCACCCACTATTAACGCTCGGTAGAGTGCATTTAATTGGGCCGGCTCGAGTTATCACACTTTGTATTGGCTAAAGACTTTTTGTTTAGAAACTAAAAGTCTACAATGAAGAAACTATTCCATTCTTTATATTTCTATGGCAATAAGTACATCAATGTTTATGTAAACACTAATAACTTTGACTTAGGGAATTTGTTTAAGGGCCGTGTATGGATATTTAACGTGCATACACAAAACACATGCGCATTATATACCTGACAGCTGACGGCTAAAAAGGTGATCACAATACCGGAAATTGAGTGGGCCATCAGATCATTCCAACCATTCAAGTCGCCAGGAGAGGACGGAGTTTTTCCAGCTCTGCTACAAAATGGACTGGAAATATTGCTCCCACTCCTCATTAAACTATTCAGAGCTAGTCTGGTATGGAACTATATCCCATCCAGTTGGTCGGCGGTTAAGGTAGTATATATACCAAAAATGGGTAGGAAAGAACCAAGCCCTAAATCGCTTAGACCAATTAGCCTGACATCTTTTCTGTTGAAAGTCCTGGAGAAGGTGCTGGACGGATATATCAGGGGGAACATCCTGAATCATCACCCCCTCAGTACGCCTATCAGACAGGAAAATCAAGAGAACTAGCACTCAATAACCTAGTCGAGAAGATCACTCAATCCCTTCAAATGAAGGAAATTGCGGTGGGAGCCTTTCTCGATATCGAGGAAGCATTTAATAATGCACTGCCCGACTCCTTATATGCAGCAGTGGCTGCCAGAGGAATTGAGCCTACTATAGGCGACTGGATTCATGCTATGCTATCAAACAGAACCATAACAACATCTCTACAGGGAGAAACAGTTAGGTTTAGAGCCACGAGAGGATGCCCGCAGGGTGGGATTCTCTCCCCCTTTTGTGGTCACTTCTTGTGGACGACCTACTGGCTATTCTCACACTGTGGGAGGTTGAGGTTCTAGCATATGCAGATGATCTAGTCATATTAGTCAGAGGAAACTCTGAAGGAGTAATATCAAATACCCTTCAAGAGACACTGGATGCAATGAGTAACTGGTGTGACAGGGAACAGATGTCTGTAAATCCTCAAAAAACAGTAATAGTACCATTCACACGGAAAAGGAAGCTAGAGGACTTAAGACCTCCCACTTTAATGGGTGAAACTATTCCATTTGCGGAGGAGGTGAAATATATAGGAATCACTCTGGATAGATCACTTAATTGGAACTCCCATCTGGAAAAGGTAATCCACAAAGCAAAGCTGTCCCTATGGACGTATTTGTGGCAAATCCTGGGGCATGGGTCTCTAACAAATTTACTGGATCTATATCACGGTCATCAGACCAATGATAACATACGGATCCATTGTTTGGTGGCCGAAAGGATTACAACAGACGGCCAAATCCAAACTCTCTGGACTGCAGAGATTAGCATGTATGACCGTAACGGGAGCAATTAGCACCACACCATCAGCTGCAATATAAATCCTGCTGGATTTACCCCCTCTTCATATATATCTGGAGAGAGAGGCCAGGTGGGCAACCTACAGACTGCAACAAGCGGCCATTAATATGCCGCAGACTAGTATCATGGAGCGGAACACGTTGCTGGATGACATAGAGAATCACAGCATCCTGGGAATGCCCCCGGATACTATGCCTACCATGACCAACTACGAGCTGACCTTTAACATCCTTTCTCCAGAAAGAGATGAGTGGGATCGGAATAAAGCCGACCTACTGAAGGCAGACAGTTGTTGGTTTACAGACGGCTTCAAAACTCCCGAGGGAATAGGAGCCGGAGTACATAGCTACAGACCAAGGGTGAGGATATTCTCAAGCCTAGATACTCATGCAACTGTTTTTTCAGGCTGAGGTTCATGTCATTGAACTGTGTGTACGAAGGCTGGAATATATGCATCTTACACGCAGATCAATAAAAATTTTCTCAGATAGCCAAGCAGCTATAAAAGCTCTTGGCTCCTACCGGTGTAACTCCAAAACGGTATGGAATTGTCAGAAAGCTCTAAATCATTTGAGCAAAAACAACAAAGTGACTCTGGTATGGATACCCGGCCACTCTGGTATGGAAGGTAACGAAATAGCGGACTCCTTAGCCAGAGAAGTAGCGGGATCACGATTCATCGGACCAGAACCAATACTTGGCATATCCTCAAGTACTGCCAAGATGGCTATCTCAACCTAGGCTGAAAGGAAAACTCTCCAGTATTGGCAAAAGTTACCAGAATTAGTTCAGTCGAAGGCGTTTATAAAATACCCTTTGAAATCAAGAGCTAAGAAACTTTTAGAGATAAACAGGGTAAACCTGAAAACTCTAACAGGCCTATATACCGGGCACTGGCGACTAAACTATCATCTGCATAAACTCGGCCTAGCGGAAAACGCCGAGTGCTGTCTATGCCTGGAGGATGATGAGAATGCAGACCACATCTTATGCACCTGTCCCGCTGTGGAGAGGATCCGATTCTCAATATTTGGCAAAGAGCAACTGCTGCCAGAGGATCTGGACACATTCTCACCCAATAAAGTTATCAGTTTCATTAAGAGACTGAACTTATTGGGTGAAATATAATTAGGCGTGAGCCACAATAGGCCTACTGATGGCCGCAGTGGAAGGTCTACTGAGACCCACTCACAACAAACCTAACCCTAACCTAACCTATATACCTTTTGAAATCTGTTCAAATAGATGCGGATTTAAATTTGAATCATCTATATTAATGTATAAGACAATTTCCCTCTATCAATTATTATTGCAAGTCTTTTCATATACAGGTTTGAAAATTAATCAAAAGTGAAACTTTAGTACTAGTGCATATCAGAATAGACAAAAGGCAATATTTGTGAAATAGAAAAGAGACATATAGAATGTGTTTACATTTCCTTAATTGCCACAAGAAGTTGTGTGAGGCGCGCCAGTCAAAATACCGCGATCTTTGCTGTCGAGCAAAGCAATTAAGCCGGCGCGTGGCAGGTGGCGCGGTTGTTGTAATGATCAAACATGAGGCCGAAGCCTGGTGTTTTTTCATGCTATCCACGAATTAAGTAAATAAATCCTATATGTCATTCGTATTATTCATTAGAATTATAAATTTTGGATCTGCAAAAACCTTATGTTTAATATTTATTATTTATTTTATACATTTTTTTATGTTTTGGACATACAACCATTTTCACCGACATTGCCAGTGTCGTTGGTGAGATTGCAGCCATGATAGAAATATTTCTAAATATGCTTGCTATCGCACGCTCTAGCCAACCACTCCACCAAGGTGGTAATATTTAATTAATTAGGCTTTTTTTGAATCGAAATAGATTGTATGGTAGGGCTGTTGAAATCGAAAATAGAGTAGTTATGAGAAAAACTAATCCTACCACATAATACGTAAAGTCGTTGATGTTGAGAGGAACAAATAGAGCCTCTAAAACATTTATTATTAATTTTCAAAAAATAGTAACCAGCCTTGCTATAAAAAATAGTGACAGAATTATCTTGGTCATAGTTAGTTAAGCATATCATATTAAATGAATTGTTTTATGTAATTAATAAGTTACACAGTAATCGAGTATCTCCATTTTAAGCATGTTTCATGAAACAAGTTTCACACAATGATTTATAAATTCAAATAAATGCACAAAACAAAAAAAAAATAAACGAAAACATTGTAATCTAACTGAACTGTTTTCAAAATTTTTCTTATTCTTTATTAGGACTTAATACCACATGAATAATTCTTATTATTCTTATTATCTAAAAAATATACTCAGTTACCAAGAATGTTACTGGAAAAATAAACCTCTGCGCTTGTGACTTTTCGTCAAAAGATTAGTTAGAAAACATTAATGATAAAGAAATATCCATTAAATTCACTTTAAAAGTATAGAGTAATAATGAATTACCTTTCTTGGATATTTTGTTTAAAAAATTGATAACACATTTGAAACTAGTGTATACAAAAAAATAATTAATTAATGTTAAAAGGGGTGTTGTTAAATATTTGTACGGTAGGGCATAAATAATTTCATCTAATGATGAAATATTAAATAATGAGAACAATTTATTAAAGCGGTATTAACAAATACTGAATAT
The DNA here is from genome assembly GCA_029963845.1 of Rhamnusium bicolor. NCBI lineage: Eukaryota > Metazoa > Arthropoda > Insecta > Coleoptera > Cerambycidae > Rhamnusium > Rhamnusium bicolor. The sequence continues at coordinate 512,288 of JANEYF010002849.1, read as the reverse complement.
CCTGAATTTTTTATTAATAGGACTTTAATAAATATTGAGAGTAGACTTAAAAATTCGGTACAATAAAAACCTGAATACCAATGTACAACAATAATTCATTATATACAAGGTTTATCAGAAAAACTACGTCGTATCAGAGATAAGTTTCATGTTAGGACAATATATCAAACGAGTAATACTTTGAGATCCATTTTAACAAAAACAAAACCAGTAAACTGTGAGCAAAATTCAAAAAACTGTATTTACAGTATTCCGTGTGAGTGTAATAAACGTTATGTGGGTTATGAATCATCCAGACCCCTCAGTGTAAGGTTAGGTGAGCATAAAAGTTATATTAGAAAGGGTGAAATTGAAGAATCGAAAATTTGCGAACATGCTTGGGAAAATGGATATAGAATAAACTGGGACTAGCCAAAAATTTTTGTAAAAGGAAGCGGAGAGCAAAAGAAGAAAAATTAAGGAATCGGAAATAATATTATTGAATGAAGAAAAATATTTATCCCATTGCTCTGTAGATTTTGGTACAATATGATTACAGATGCTAAAAAACAATTGAGCAAAATTATTATTGTATAATTTTTTAGTATTAACAGTTCTATGTAAGTATCTATGGATATTACACAAACAAGTTTCAGACATGACATATTCTAAAAAGAGATAAATAACTTTAAAAAAAGAAACAGATTTGTTTTCCAAAATGTTAGGGAATTATATTATTATTTTTGTGTCTCATAGTAGTTATCAAAAAACACCCTCTGACTAATCTTTTGACGTAAAGTCACAAGCGCAGAGGTTTATTTTTCCAGTAACATACTGGGCAACTAAGTATATTTTTTTAGATATCGAGAAATTATTCATGGTAGTAAGTCCCAAAAAAGAAAAAGAAAAATTTAGAGAATGCCACAAATAACGTTCAAACAATGTTTTCAAAGTATTATTGCGATATGAATAAGAAAGTTGGGGGGCCCGGAGGAAGGGGGGTAGTACTAAAAAATAATTCCATGTACCAGGCTCTCCCTGTAATTAAAATGCGGTTTTGAAATTCCAGAAAAATCGGTCAATTTATGCGAGATAGGAAAAACTTAACTTTACTACTCTATCAGAAGAGCTGTTTGAAATTTGAAAAAACGTTTAAAAGAGAGATTACTTGATAATTAAACATTGTGACATAACTGCCCGACAAACTAATTATCACGCTGTATATGACATCATGCTCGGTTAGATTGAAGATTTAACGTCGAGCTTGATGGATTGGTTGATTTTAAGTGCGTGATGTTGTCCAATTAACAAGTGTTTAAATTAATTATTGAATAATTAGTCTCCTTGTTCTAGATAATATAATGTTATTTTAGGGTCTTAAACGGCGTTAATTAAAACAGTTGTTTGGTAAATATTGTCTCCATTCGTTAGGAATTATATAATTTCATATGGGTGATTGTTCATATCAATTATTAAACTAATTATGATTAAATTTGTGAAAGGTCGACTTAATTTTTATATCACTTATGTACATGTTACAGGGAAACGTCATGTCAAATTAAATACATTAAGATGTACATATTTAAGCCTAGGAGTCATACACTGTATATCAAAAGTACGCAATAGGTACATTCATTTACGCCGTTGTTAATTTGTTTTTAATTAAACACCACAAGTAACATAAGCTTCTGTATTTCAAAAGGTACCTTGAGGTACCTTGTGTGGAGAGATTTCGGACACACACCCACTATCCGAATATACTAGGATTAATTTCTGCTTTAGAAAAAATCTCAGCTCCTCGACTGGAGATTGAACTGTTTCATGACAACAGATTGGACGGAGGTATCGGTTCCCAGTGACGACTTTATGCAGACATATTATTATATTGTAAACGCTTACTAAAATATTCCCAAACAACAAAAAAACAGAAATTAATACATGATAAAGCGAATTTTATTTCATTTTAAAATGTTAATACGTAAATTAGTTCTATTGGAAAACTCCTTTCTGGTATCTAAATTTTTGTTTATAAATAGAATGACCAATTCACCAACCAAATACTGCTTAAACAGAATACGTCACTTCTACCTTATACAAAACACAAAGCATAGTGTATATTTGTTAACTAAGATATGACGAAGGTACAGTTTCAGTATCTTGAAGAGTGTTTAGATGAGGAGTGTACATCAATTTTATTACACTGTAAAATGATAAATGTAAACTAGTTTTATCGGAAAACGTATGACAAAAAATAAAAACATTAACCTAATTACATTAGCATAATTTGAGGGTAATATTACACTATAATTTTCTTTATAACTCGTGAACAACTGAAATCTAAATTCTGTAAGGACATTTATTGGTTCCTTGTTAAGGACTGCTCAGCGGTAGGGGTTTCATCCCCGTACCTAATGCCTTTCTGATTCCTAAATTTTTTGGTTATAGATAGAATGACTCAGAAAACTTATACTTAAGCGAATTATATTTAAATTTATTAATGGTTTGCTTATACTAGAGTCCACATGCTTGCGGCTTCTTTTGATGTATACTGACAGAGGTTCTCACGGTTAAAATGAGTGAAAGTAGATAAAAATGGGTGGATATAGGTAAAAATGAAAGTTCCCACAATCCTCAAAAAATTCCCACGCCCAAGTGACCCAATACTTACTAGTTATACCAAAACATTTAGAACTGATATTAGTACTATACTTTTATTCTTGTAGGTAACTGGTAGGGAAAAATATATACATGAACATATTTATGCGCTGGCATGTAACCTACAGCCAAACCTGGTTTTGACGTCATCAATACCTAAATTCCGAGATTTATTTGACTACCACTCTCATCTAAGCCAGCTTGAATTCCGTGGGAAACAAATTTTTGTAGTAATATATTAAGTGCATTAAAAATTATCGAACATTCTGCTCATGAAAACGTGTTGCCTAGAAACTACTTGAGTTTATTTTGATATGATTTGACGAAAAGTGCCCGAGACGCAGTCAAAGGTACTTTTTCATTCAAATCACATCAAAATGAACGAATACGGTTTCTTAAAGGCAACACGCTTTGAATGCTGAATTTTCAGATTATTTTTTAATGCACGAAATATATTTATTTAACTATTTCCAGAACAAAACAGAACAAGAAATATGATTCAACTGATGTTTTGAGCTGTCAAGCCCAGTGCAATTTTCGCTGTCATTTTATGTAAAATTTTCACTTGGAATGCAATTTTCGCTGAAAGTTTGTTCTTATTGATCCAAATTTTCAAAATCTTGCTCTTTCATTGGTTTTTATAATGTGAGGGAAATAGTCAATATAATATTTCCTATGAACAGATATAATTCTTCATCTAATTAAGATGAGAAAAACATTAAGTTAAAACACTTTTTAGAAATGTATTTTTCATAATATTTAATATGCATCATATACCATTAACTGTCATAATGAATTAATTCTCGGGAAGCATTTTCTATGATCAATTCAAATGATGTTATTCCGTTGTTTACAAAAATAAACTCTTTTTCTTTTGGCCAACTAAATATGGTTTTAGGGAAAACAGATGCACTATTTTATTATTGGTAAGTTCTTTGGACTTTATTTTTAAAAATCTTGGATGGACAGCAAATAGTGGCATTATTTATTGATATTTTCTTTTCATGAGATTCTTTTGGATAATACTAAAAATCTGATAAAATCTAATCAGTAGAAAATAGTATGTTGATTTTTTAGGTTCAAAATCAGACATGCAAATAATTGAGCAGTATCAATTATTTGCATCTGCATTTACATCAGTACGTACCCCAAGGTAGTGTTTTGGGACCACTAATTTTCTTTATATTATTGATATAGATAACTATATAGTTAAGTTTTTCTATGCATTTATTGATATCTTTATTACTACTGTGTCGAAAATTTAAGCCTATTAGTTGGTAAATGATATTTACGAAAAAAACACGAATCCAGAAAAAAGTTCTTTATGTGTTTGTATCTTATCGCGATAACAGCCACAACGTTTTTTTTTATATAAAAATCTCTTATATAATTGAAAGGGTGGATGGGTAAAAGTGTTAATTTGCCAGAAAAACGTTTTTACCAACCTTCATTCACCAGAGCAGAGATACGGAGTTATGTTATTTCTTAGCTTCTGTATCCACTCGGTATCTAAGCATCTAGCTATAGAAACTTTACGAAACATTGGTGATAAGTTATAATATCACAACATATTTATCAAACAGAATATTCCAATTTTCGATGTCAGTTAACATCTTTATGCATCCACCCCTTCAATTGTCAAGATAATGGAAACCCATGACATGTCAATTCATAGAAAAGCATAAAATATAAACATGTTTTTGAAGTTATGGTCAACTATTCCATTGAAAACAAATGCAAGTGTCTCTTGTAAACAAAAATCAAGGGGGCTATGACTATTTTTCTCTTCAAAATCCAATTCTACGTTAAATTTTCTTCCAAAAAACCACTACTGTTAAGGAAGTAGTGTCAATTGGAAAAAAAAATCATAAAAAATCCAATTTTGACATGTATCGAGAAAACAGGAAGAGATACTGAAATGGAACCGTCACCATTAGAATTCTCTCAAAAACGAGGTAAAGAATGTGCAATCCATTTCAGCCTATCTGTTTCAGAAATAGGCATAATCCCCTAATTACAAACAATTTTGGACACACTGTACAATATCGTGAAATAAAACACACCACATAAAATAGACAATCCCCAATTCCAAAGCCACACTGTTTAAGAAATTTGAGCACACAACCACTCCTTTCGACTTTGTCAGGATCAAAACCAAGATTTGACCCGGGAGTCTGCAGACAGTGCAACCAGCTACGTTTATCACTTAGTACTCTAGCGCACTGTGCTACTGAGCTCGGCTGGAAAACATTTAGCAATTCTTAAATTGGAAACGAGGTGAGTAAACTTTGATCCCCAAACTGGTAATGAGTTTTTTGTTTGTTTTCTGATAGTGATGTATTTTTATATTTTTGCTTGGATATTTTTTGTGTATTTTATTGTTAATTTTATAATATATTGGTTCCTTCATGCCCAAATTGGGAGCAGCTTTTTTTTATTTTATTGCTATTTATAATAGAGTTTGTAATATATGTTCCTAATAAATAGTGCCCACATCATAAACTTATTACAACTTTTTGTTTCACACTACCTAATATAATAAAAAAATATTAAAGAGAGTTTCATGAAATTGCATTACTCCGCAGGTACTCTAATTCTGCATGTTATAATTTATTAAAGCTAGCGAAATACAGTATAAAATCTGATTAGCGAAATTCCAAATTATTACAGCTACAGACAATAACGTCCCCTTTGAGAAGTTCGTATCTTTATAACTTCATTTTCCGCCGCGCGACTAAATTACCTTAAGTCCTTATTATGCTTCCTTAATACAATCATAAACATTTGAAAATCATCTTGTGTCGTAATGGGCGTAGCGTTTTTTTTCCCTATTATCTACCACATTCTTTTATATTACGTTTTACTCTGTGTTTTAAGGAGATTAGGATTCTGTTTATTTTTTATAAATCTAAATGACGTTTTAATATTCTTGAATGTGAACTAAGGAAAACAAATCGCTAATTAAAACCTAATCTCTTCTATACGTTTTTAAACTGTAACTTTTTTGGTAATGAATTATGAATCTAATTTTCCAATTACCATTCGCTAAATTATTTGTCGAATATTTTTACCATATTTAACGTACATATAAAGAATAAACAGCTGAAGCTGAAAACTTTTCAATATTACTCTAATTTATGAGGTAAAGGCCTCCATACATTTTCGAGGGTGTGACAGTTTCGTCCGCATATGTTTCTAGCTCTCATATATTCAGAGTGGAATGAAAAATAATATTAACTGAAAATTTTTTGCTAATTATTATTTACTAACTTTTACAAATCTTATCACAGATAAGTATAACATCTATCTTTTTAACCAATTATTTTTCCGGCTATTTTCCAAAACGCTGAAACTTGGATTACAAAAAAGATAATATGCACATTATGTTCAGTACAACTGACTCAATAATGTTATTTTTAATTTCAACTATTCTGTCTAGTAAAACCAAAAATAAATAAAACACAAGGAATAGTTGAAATTAAAAATAACATTATTGAGTCAGTTGTACTGAACATAATGTGCATATTATCTTTTTTGTAATCCAAGTTTCAGCGTTTTGGCAAATAGCCGGGAAAATAATTGTTTAAAAAGATATATGTTATACTTATCTGTGATAAGATTTGTAAAAGTTAGTAAATAATAATTAGCAAAAAATTTTCAGTTAATATTATTTTTCATTCCACTCTATATTTTAAACTTTTTACCAAGAAGAGGAACTTAATTTGTTTTTAAATTATCTCATATATTTAGTCTGAACGTGATTATCCTCCATGTTTCACTGATGATGGAGAAAAATTCTACATTAAAGTCATTTTACAATTGCTGAGAATAAAAGTAATAAATTGACAAAAGTAACTTTTCTAGAAAAAAATATTAAAATAATTATTGGTAATTACAAAAACATTCTTTGAAACGTAACATGATAATAATAATAAATATCTATATATTTTTATATTCTATACTGACATTCACATACACTGAATATGCTAGTATAAAAGTTTTATGCATAAATATAATGAATCAAAAACAACACTTCCAATAATATGGCTCCGTGGTCTAGAGGTAACGTACTTGCCTCGAAACTTCGGGGTCCCGGGTTCGAATCCCGGTCGAGGAACTGGGATTTTTCTGTGAGAGAGATTAATCGTAGTATACTCGGATATTGGGTGTGTGTCCATTGTCTCTAAATGTGTAGCCCTCTCCCACACAAGGTCATTCCAGACCTTCAGGGATAAAGGGGGTTGTAATTTCATGTGATGTTATTATTATATTATTATTAATACATTTTATTATAGAAACTATTAAAACAACTACTCAGTCCGGGAGCAAGAACTGCGTTGAATTAATAATAAATATGACAAATGTTCATATTTTAAATTATCTAATTTTAATATTTTTATAAATAATTTTTTTCGCGGCCTAGCCCCCTGAAGAGGTCAGAAGAGTGAAAGTAGATATATATCGGACTAGAGGTTTTCGTTTTTTGTATTGTAACTGGAGGAAATCATTTATTGAGTATGAAAATTTTTCTTTTTTTGGTAAGTTGATATTTTTTCCATATAAAAATTTTTTTTGCTTCAAATACTGAGGACTGTTATGTAATTCAACGCAGTTCTTGCTCCTAGATTGAGTAGTTGTTTTAATAATTTCTATGATAGATGTATTGGAATCGTTGTTTTTGATTCATTATATGCCTAAAACTTTTATACTAGCACGATTAGATATGAATATCAGCATAAAATATAAAAATATATAGGTATATATTATTATTATCATGTTAGGTTTGAAAGAATGCTTTTGTAATTCCCAATAATTATTTATTATTTTTCTAGAAATGCATAAATACGAAGCAATAATATGTCAGATTTTTTGAAAAGTAACTTAAAGTAAAGCCACATAATTATTGAAACTTTTAAGCTTGCAACGAAACTTTGTAATGTAAACTCGTCACGAACATTATCAAGAACGAGATGGTACTATGCGTAACAAACTGCAGAAAAATAACGAGATGGTACTATGCCTAACAAACTGCAGAAAAATTTTGTTTGAACTGAACCTCATCGTGTTGTGAAATTTCTGGCTTTCCATATACAACTTGTAACAAAAGTCGTCGACCCATACATTTACTTTTGGTGTTTCTAAGTACTATTTTCTTGTACCCAGTACAAATGCTCTGCAACTTTGGCGATTTACTCTCTCGTTTAATATAAAGATAGCTCCATCGGCCATTATTGTTACACAACTTTTGCATTTGGTTACAAAACTGAATTCGTCGATCGAAGTCGTTTTCTTTCTTACTCACTAATATTCTCATTTAAATCCACTTAAAGGAAGGATACATGGTGGTCCTCTTGATCCATTAAAAGAATATTAAGTCTGTCGTCTATCCGTTTTAAGAATGAAGCATTGATTTTAAATAGGGAACTACTTTCCAGCTTCTGTTTTGTCAAAACGCGGGCAAGTTCACACTATAGCTGGCTCTCTGCTGCTTATGGTGAAATGGTCAGATATACGATCAATTTTCCGTCGTGTCATAGAATATTTATTTATGGCCTTTTAGTGATTATGCAATGTGGAATTCATGGTAAAATTCATGAAAACATTTAATACCTACAGGGTGCACAAGGTAAATTTGTACGTAGCTTCACAAAAATTACGAAAGATGAAAGGGCCTCGTATAATAGAAAGATTTTACACCGGAGGAGTCGACTTGAACAGTGACTGATTCAAATTCAAACTGCAGCGTGTATGACTGTGTGAACCGGTCTCAGGAGTACTTCATTCTTAAAGCGGACAAATTTTTGTAATAACACTGGCCGACACAATTTTTGTAACATCGTTCATGTTTCATGTTTCTATATTGTCAATATCTCTCCTATTAATTGAAAAATATCCAACAAGTTCTAATACGTACCATTTTTCTGTGAACACAATAGACCCTATTATATTGCCAGGTAATAACTTTTATAATGGATCGGCAATTTTAAAAGGGCAAGTTAAAGTAAGGTGGGGCATTTTCAGCATCAGTTTTGTTTTGACCTTCCAAATGCCAAATTGCGCCTGTTAAAAAGTGTTTTCGTTTGTCTACATAACAAGTTGCAAAACGTCACGTGACAAGTTTTGTTACATTTGTGGAGAATTCCTTGTGAAGTTACAAGCGTGGCCATTATCTAAAAATGTGAAAAAGTCATATTTTCTATCTATTTCGGAGGTTTAATTGAAAAAATATTGTTTTTGGAGGTAATGAAAATAGTAATGACTCTTCAGACAGCGCAGATTAGTGTGCCGATCCTTTGTATATTTCAGAAAGTGTATCTCACTTAATTGCTCAAAATGAACCAAATGATTTGGTATGTGACTTGGGGCTGTCAAAACAACAAGCAGATTTTCTTGGTTCCCAACTTAAGGAGTGGAATTTACTGGCTAAAGAAACATGGATTACGACTTTTAGAAAAAGAAATGCAACATTTTCCGTATTTTATAATATGGAAAATTCACTATACGCGTGTATTGATATTGATGGTTTAATGCAGAAACTTAAAATCGAGCACTCCCCTTCTGAGTGGCGCTCATTAATAGATTCCTCCAAATACTGTTTAAATGCTGTATTACTTCATATTGGAAATTTAAAACCATCTATACCAATTGCTCATTCAGTAACAATGAAAGAGGATTATGACAATATCAACATCATTTTAAATAAAATTAATTACAACAAAGGGCAAATATGTGAGGATTTAAAAGGAATAGCCATTTTAATAGGGCTTCAAGGAGGCTTTACAAAATATTGCTGTTTTCTTTGTTTGTGGGACAGTCGAGCAGTAAAAGAACAATACGTGAAAAGAATTTGGCCGAAAAATAAAGGTTTTGAACCAGAAACTAGTAATGTTAAATATGTGCCCCTTGTAGACCCTAAAAATGTTCTTTTGACACCTATTCATATTAAATTTGAGCTAAAGAATAATTTTGTGAAGGCTATGAATAAATAAAGGATTTAAATACTTAAGAGAACTTTTTCCCCAATTAAGTGACGCAAAATTTAAAGAGGTGTTTTTATTGGTCCTCAAATTAGAAATTGCTTAATGGTGCAGATTTTAAAGGAATACTCAACAGACAGGAACTCAGAGCTTGGAACACATTTGTAAGCGTAGTTAGGGGATTATTAGGGAACAAGAATGATGAGAACTACAAGCAACTAGTAAACGACGAAATATTTCATCAAGATATCAGGACAATGGAAATTCGTTATCAAGGACGATGGGATCCAGTCATGATGGGTGATTACTGGTTCTTAAACCGAGACGATTTGACCCCCCATAAAAAAGAAATATCTGATGCGGCCAGCACATAACTTTCTTATACTAGAATGTATCATCCTGATTTAAAAAATCATTCTATTTAATTCTTCACTTACTTCAATTAAATTTTAATAGCGTACCTTGAAATGTTTCATTAAAATTTTTAAATAATTAATTATCAACGTCATGCGATACTATCAATAATAATTCATGCTACATATTTTAATAATTTATTCTTATTGAAAGTGACGTTTTTGAAACTAAATTAGAGATTTCAAATGTCAAATTGTTAAATTTATCCTAACCCCATTTTATGAGGTCAAAGTAAAAAAAAATTCAGTTTACAACAGCTTGGATTCAGAAGGGTTCAAAACGTATATATCAATCAAAATCTCGAGGTCGAAAAAAAATCACGATTACTATACTTCCTTATATTAGGCATAAGAAAGTAAAAATGAAGTGAGCATATTATGTTTTTCAAAAACTATTCTCTCTCTTTGTAGATATATCTATGTACGCCTATATGCCTAATTAGTCATATACATCACTGATATATAGCAATAAATAAATTAGTAAAATTAACAATAATACTATTCCTGTCCATAATGTTTTATTAATATAACAAGAAAACGTTACGTGTTAAGACTTTTGGCTTGTTATTTCTGCAATCAGAAGGCTTTATTCCAGTGGGATATGCCATTTAGGTACATGTTACAAAAATATTTTATTTTTTCCGCCAGTGTAATTATTCTAACTTCCTTTCATGTACGGTTACTTTTGGATAGGTCGCGTATATTTCTTGTTTTTCCAATTTTTTTAAATTTTACTAACTGTAGATTAGCTAATGGGTTAGTGTTTGGATTATTTAGCATTAAATAAATCGCATACCTCCTGCTACACCCGAGCTCTTACTCTATAATTTATCATCATCAAATTCTCCATACTTTTATTCGCTTTAGTTGTTTTCTTAGAAGTTACACCACACATTTTTGTATTTAGAAGTACTAGTAATCGCACACAAGAAAAATTGTCTTTAAAAGCAATTAGATATTGCCTAAATAGGCCGATATTTGTATTGAAAATATATTCATATATCCCACTATATCAATTACTTTTTTCAGGGCAATTTTAGAAAACGTGACATGTAGAGGAAGTAAATTTTATCGCCAAAATTGTCCTACAGGTTTTTAATTGTTTGAGGACTATAACAGTCAGTGAGTTTAATGTAAATGGTAATAAAAAAAGCCCTTTGGAGGTGTTTGCCTATCTGGACTCTTCAAGTTACTCTGTAATATGCTATGTATTCGTTGTTTGGTCTTGTTATAATATGTTAATACCTATTTTTGTTAAAAAATTTGTTGTATATATTAGACTGATTTAATTCTGTAAGTGTCATCATATGTATTGAACTTACGAAATAGTAGGTATTTATTTATTTATGATTATTTACCTCTCCTTTAATGTTCCAATCAGACGTTACCTTGTTGGACACTCAGTATATCTACGAATAAGTCTCTCCTCAAAATCTATTGTAAAATTTACGATGTAATTATGTGCAATTTAAAAATATTTAGTAATTCTAATTAATTCGTAAATTTGAACCTTGAAGTACATCATTTTTAAGGAATCATATCTTACATTTAGTTAGATGTAAAAATAGTCATGTGAATTTAATCTTATTTTAATGTGGGGTATTATTAATAAATGTAGGACACATTACTTTGTCTATAATTAACATTATGTGACGTCATCAATTAATTAAAGGCATAACATGCCTTAGTTGCCAGTGTCTGTAATTATATTAATATTGTAATAAAACCTAATTAGACAACAAATTGACGAGTTAAGTCTTTTTTATATTCCATGTAATTAAATTTTGAATACATAGTGTCGCATTGTATTAGACATTGTATCGGGTGTCCACCTGAAATATTAGTTTTAAAATTAATGAAACGATACAAAGAGTCAGAGCTGACTAGTAGTTAACTACAATTGTAGTTTAACTACTAACTACAAGTACTTATAAGGTAGTTGTGAATACACTAGTATTTTTTGAGTACCCGCTACTCAAATTACTTTTTAAAAGTAGTTAAACTACTAAAGTAGTTGCAACTACTAAAGTAATTGCAACTATTGTTTATGTGTTTTTGTAGAATTTGTTTTGATATATTTTTAAAATGTTCCTGTTACTACTGATATCGAAAAACTAAAAAAAAGTCCATCTTAAATAGTAGTAGTATACCTATATAATTAATTACAGGCCATGCATTACTGATGCGTATTTCTTTTATTAATGGAAACTACGATTATTAGTTCCATAAAATATAAAACGACACAAAAATAATATATTCGTATTTTCTATTAATAATAAAATATACTCATCAATATCGTCTGTAATTATATATACACTGTGTATTGTGTTCTAAAGTGAGGCTGCATGCTGCATGTATTGCTATCTCCATTATTATTAAAGATAGCCAACTTTAACTTACACTTTTCATCTTCTGTTCTAGTTTTTCGATATTAGGAGAGAAAATTTTAACAGTTAAGTTTAAGTTAATCTGGCTAGTGGCGACGAAAGCGTACAAACGTAGCCCTAAGAATATTAAATAATAATTAAATGAATTAAAGAGGTTACAAATGGCAACAATGTGCAAAAATGAACTGTAGGTGTAGGGTAGGCTAGGCTGTCTGTTGGGTTATTTGCACACCGACGTAGAAAAGAATTTTGGGGCATTTTGTCACGTCGCATATTGACTGGCTAGGCTGGCAGTATTGGCATTCATTTTACAAATATAAGTACAGTTTAGACTTTGCGGTTATATAACATGACAAAAAAGGCCTTCAAGTACATAAGTTCTAATGACCTAATTTGTGCTGTGCAACTGCAAGAAGTGTAAAAAGTGTACCTACAAAAAGTAGTTGTAAATGTAGTTAAAAGACAAGTAGTTAAACTACTTTCTCAATCAAAGTACTCGAGTACTTTTCAACTACAATGCATTTACCATGAGTACTCAGTAGTTGGTAGTTAACTACTTTTTCAAAAGTAGTTTATGCAGCTCTGCAAAGAGTGCTAAAGAGTTTTATTTTGAAAATGAGAAAAATATTATTTTCTTTTAATCACTTATTTACGGTCGACCTATTTTTGCTACAAAGGTTAATCATTGATGATGTCTAGGAAAAGTGCTTATGTAAACACTAGTATTCCTAATCTAAAAATTTTGCTGAACAACTGCTTTGTCACGAGGAGTTGTAGGGATTTTCGACGTGCATCACATAGCAGACACGATATACCCAAATTTCGAGGATGGTGATTCGATCATGTACAACTGTATTTCATTAATTTTTATATTACATCGTAACTTAAAGGACTATATTATATGATAATGACAGAAAGTCGACAACAAACCAACATAATCATCTACTAGGGACGGTACTTTTTTGAACAGGTTAAAATACAAATACTAGGTAAAAATAATTAATCAACTCTTTAAATTATAAATTATTGAGGAATGCATTAAAATACTACTTGTAAATAAGGTTCGTACCTACAGTTTTAAAGCAAGAAAAATTTAAATGTGTTCATTTAAGATAAATGGTGTTGTATTCTGCTTGAACAATCAGTCGACCCTGACAAACGTCAAACCGGTGTCTTGTCATTGGCATTGTCATTAATGTCGCTCACGGTTTTTTCGCGCATGCAACTTAAGCACATCTTAAATTGTGAATTATTAAAAATACTTAATCACCTATAGTCCAGGAAATATATGTTCAAAACAATGGACTTGGAGAAAGATTTGCGGAAATGTTGGGAATTGGTAGGATTAATAGGTCTTGAGGTGCTGTTTTCAAGGTACATTTTGCTATTAAAAGTTTTTGCCGGAACCTAAAAAAAAAAAAAAACAGAAAAAGTGCGAAAAAAATGGTTTTTTGCAAATATCTCCGTTCCAGTGCACTTTTTTAAAAAATAAAACATATTTTTAATAATGACAGATTCTCTACAATGTTTTTTGTGGGATGAATCGTTTTCCCACTAGAGCAGCGCAAAGTTTGGTCAACTTTTCGATTTCATGAAAGATGTGCTTTTCGCCACAAAATTAACGCAAAAATATTACTATAACATTAACTCTGCTATTTTTACCAATACAATGTACAATTATTTTTAATATTTTTTTTGTTGCGCAAACAAAAGTATATTGTGCAATTTTGACATAAGTAGTAAAAAATTTCTAAATCAGGTACAAAAAGGCCCACCCCACTCACCTTTGTTCCCTTCTTACTCTTTTTTAAACATCTGCCGTCTACGTTAGTATAGTATGAGAAATCGGTGTAGTGACGGGACGTGCCGGGTAAGACGCTACATTAGGAAGGGAAATGTCTAACACATGACATTTTCCGTCCTTTACACCACTTACATTAAAGCGAGAAAGATGATTGTTGTCTTTGTTGGCACGCGACCGAGGCAGAGTTTCACTTACTTTGTATGATAGTTCAGGTACGTACTTAATTTTGATAACGATTTGTTTAGCATAATTATTTTATATCTGTTTATTTGCTGGTGTGTTTTTGAAAATAATTTAAGAAAGTTATCGTATTTAATGTAAAAATGTTTCGATGATGGGAGGTGTCTACATCTACATCTTATTGTGTTTGTGAAAATGAAAGTTATAGTGATTACACTGGTAAAGAAAATCGAAGTTCATCAGTGTTTTCAAAAAAAAAAAATCGGCCACATTTAAACGAGCAAGTGAAACAAATCTGTTTTTATGTTTACAATAAATAGTCTTTTGAAGCGACGAGCGAATGACCCTAATTTGTATGTTTAAGATGTACTAGATGAAACAGCATCTCTGACTAACGTTCCCAGTCCCACAATACACAAACTGGTGAAGGAAGGTGCCCTTCATAGAAAACAATGATCCAACATCGGTCAATCGAAAACTCTGGACCCATCGCTAGCAAAACTTTTAAAAACTTTAGTTTACGAAGCGTATCAGAAAAATGAAGTCCCAACTATTGACGTGGTAGACAGAAAACTGAAAGAAATTGATTATCATCTAAAACATACCAAAAGAACTGTATTAACTTGGCTAAGAAAAATTGGATTTAAATTTCAAACTATTAATAAATGCATGGCGATTATGGAAAGCAGACGAATAGTGGATTGGCGAGATTCATATCTAGAAGAGATAAAAGAAATCAAATAGGAAAATTGACCAATTTATTATCTAGATGAAACTAGGTATGATACTCATGACACCGTAAAAAAAGGATGGACTGATGGATCTAGGAAATATCAACCAATGTCATTGCCCTTTAATAAAGGGACTCGGTTGATTATATTACACTATGGATCAGTTGATGAATGGGTTGAAAATGCACTAAAACTATGCGGAAAAACGTGGAAGACTGTAACGTGGATTACCACAAGAACATGGAGGGAGAAATATTTGAGGAATGATTTGAAAATACCCTAATTCCAAAATTAAAACTGAATAGCATTATTATTCTTGACAGTGGAAGTCCTACAAACGAAAAATTATGAGAAGTGTATTCAGACACTGTAGCGGAAAGATGTGGCCACAAAATATTGATTTTACAGCCATATTTATGTATTTTCAACTCGATTGAATTAATTTAGTGTGAATTGAAGAAAAATATCAAGAAATGAAATACTTTTCCGAAATTCGATAAAAAAGTCTTAGAGGTAATTCAAACTGACGTGTTGAAAACTAACAAGGAAGATTGGGAAAAAGAATTAGGAAAGTAATTACAATTGACGATGATTATTTAAAAATTGCTGTATGTCATAAAAATGGTGAAAATAAATTTATTATAAATTTGAACGAGGATAGTAGTTCGTCGGAAAATGAAGAGGGTAAGAAGGACGAGGATTTAGAAAAAGAGGCGATGTAAGGTGAGGTAAAATGAAGTGATATGAAGGGAAAAAGTGAATTTTGTGATATCAACTGTATTATTTATTTCCGTTTTTGTGCTTTCGTAGTTCAGTGCTTGAGAAATATTCTTTTTCAGGATGTTATTATTTATTAATATTATTTTTTTTTTCATTTTGACAAAAATACGTCATTCTTTTTTTATTATAGTAATAACTTTACTATTAAAATTTATTTCTAGTTCATTTATTGAGAGAAATATTTGTTTCTGTTACTATTTTCAGAGTATATTTTTTTGTTTTTATTTTGTTTTTTAAGGGTTTCTTGTTACTTTTTAAATAATTTCTTTATTCTATACTAATATTTCCTACCCATCCTTTCCTGGCAAGAAATGATCATACCTCCTCGCGATTTTTGCTGGGTAGTAACAATTTATATTGAGCGAACTTGAATACTGCAACTACTGTATGTGTGGTCAATAATTTAAATTCAATACTTTTAGTTCAAGTTAATATTTTTTTTCTACAATTGTTAAATTGTTGCTAGCTAAACTGAGCACAAAAACCTACATTAAAAAAGTAAACGAGCGAGCAATACAGATAAATCCGGCTCTGCATTCTTAGCATCTTACCCCGTCTCGTCACTATAGCGATTTAGCATTCTCATAATGCTTTTCGTATATTTTCTGTGTTCATGTTTCTACGGAAATGAGTTGTTTTATTTTTTAAAATTCCTTAGAAGGGTTGCCATGAGTAAAGTGAAAGAGAGAGCATTTACTCCGGGCATATCAGGTCCAGAGCTGGTATATAGCCTCGAAAAATCCACAGGATTGAGGGATGGAAAAAAGCAAAGATTGATTAGTTCCTGTTAAATACATAAAATATAAAAAAGCAAAACGACAGTTGAAGTTACATGCGTTACTTTTGCAAAATGTGTTTATTAAAAAAATCTCATATTTTGCAATAGCAGAATTAAAGTTATAATAATATTTTTGTGTTAATTTTGCAGCGTAAAGTACATTTTTCATGAATTTGAAAAATTGATCTAACTTTACGACACTCTAGCGAAGAGACCGCAAAAAAAACTTATTAGAGCTAAATTAAATATTTTTTTCGAAAAGTACAATGGAACGGTGGCATTGGCAATAAATCATTTGTTTGCACTATTTTTGTGTTTTTTTTTTAAGATTCTGGCAAAAAATTTCAGTCGCAAAATGTGACCTCGAAAATAGCTCCCCAAGATCTATTAATCGTACCCATTATCAAAACTCCCGCAAAACTCTTTAAAAAAAATACTTATTTGCTGGGCTACTACTAAAAATCTTTATTTTTAATATTAGACATTTACAAATAATAAATCATAACAAGTACCCCAAACCAATTTACAATTTCTTTCATTCTTTTTGGAAAATTTTGGGAGGGTGTAAAAACTAAAATGATGTAAACAATTTTAACATTAGATTAATAGGAGCTTGACGTGTAATAAATATAATTCATTCGTCATATCTATAAGTCTATATAACTATTAAAAGTATGGAAGGTTAACTTGCTTCATACCTATAATTTTTTTTTTCAATTATTTGTTATATTTTGTTTCTGTTTTTAAATTTTTTTAAAATATTACTTTCTTAACACTTTAAAGTTCTATAACATTAACGTAGTTTTCCATGAAACAACAAACCACTATATATTGCACTCGACGCACGTTTCGCCAACCAAGTTAGTATCTTCTGGAGATGATTAAAACTAAACTTATGCTAACAATGTATCAATTTATATCTAACAATGTATCCATTTATACCCATTAACCAATAACGCGGGCTATTTGAAATTGACCCTCTGTCACTATTCATACTATTTTTACACTTTGTGATTTCCAGGCTTTCAAATACATCCAGCTGTCTAGTATTTGTTACATTCCTAATTAATCTTAAATTGCTATTTTACGGTTGTTTTCAAACAAATGTTGGCAACACTAGACTTATCTCTTGCGCCATATTTGAGATGGGCTTCATGGTCTTTGAAGCTACTTTGAATTGATCGTTTAGTTTGTCCAACATATTTTTGATTACAGTCGTTACAGCTAATTTCGTAAGTCCCCGACTTTTCGTTTGTTTCAATTTTTTCTTTTTGATTGCCTAAATGTTGTTGTAGTTTATTTCCCGATGAATGAACCACTGACACACATACATCGTTAAAAATCTTACCAATACCACGGGTGAATCGAGGATCGAATGGAATCGATACAAATTTCGAATTTTCTCTTTCATTTTGAAAGATCGAGGAATTTCGAAGCGACTCTTTAAATTTTCTCTTCCTAATTATTTTATCAAATAAATTTACAGAACGTCCATTACTCGCAGCTATATCCTTAATCAATGCCTTTTCTTTTTCAAAACTCTCTTTATTGAGGGGGAGCTTAATAGACGATGGATTAGAAAATCAAAACTCGCAATTTTGTGTTGAGCACAATGGTGAGAGTCCTTAGAAATATATCTTAGAGTACTGGTATCTTTTCTGTATATGTTAAATTCTAACTTATTTTCGCTATTTCTAATTATTAATGCATCTAAAAATGATATTTGTCCAGAGTTTTCAATTTCATATGTGAATTTAACTGACCAAAATGACTATTAATTTAGAAACAAAGTTGTCAATATAATCGACTTTTATATCAAACACTGCAAAAATATCATCCACATACCTAAGCCAAATCCTGGGGAAATACTCGAATTCTTCTTTTGCTTCCGTCTCCAATCTGTTCATGAAGACACTGACAATGAATGATGACAAAGAGTTACCCATTGCTGTTCCTTCATGTTGTTGGAAGAAATTATCGATATATCGAAAGCAATTTTGTTTCATGCAAAGTTTAGTGAGTTGAAGATATTCTATTACTACATCTCTGAGATTATTTAATTCGAGTAGATCCTTAAGATAGTCCAAGGTCTGGGTATTAGAACATTTGGAAATAATGAAAAAACGTCAAAGGAGGTCAAAATTTCACCTTCTTGCAACTGAATATTTTTCATCTTATTAATAAAATCATTGGAATTAATCAAAGAGGAATTAGGTGTTGCAATAGGTGAATATTCCATTCGATCCTCGATTCACCCGTGATATTGGTAATATTTTTAAAGATATAAATATGACAGTGATTTATTCATTGGGATAGACACAACAACATTTACGAAAACAAAAAGACTAAATTGAAACAAACGAAAAGTCTGGGATTTCCGAAATTAGTTGTAAGAATTGTAATCAAAAGTATGTTGGACAAACTAAACGATCTATTCAAACTAGATTCAAAGAGCATATTGCTCATCTCAAATATGGCAGAACAGATAAGTCTAGTGTAGCCCAACATGCGCTAGAGAACAACCATAAAATAGATATTAGCAATTTAAAATTAATTAGGAATGTAACAAATACTAGACAGCTGGATGTATTTAAAAATCACAAAGTGTAAAAATAGTATGAATAGTGACAGAGGGCCAATCCCAAATAGCCCGCTTTATTGGTTAGTGGGTCATACTTCACTAAACGTATAAATAGGATACATTGTTAGCATAAGGTTAGTTTTAATCATCTTCAGATGATGCCAACTTGGTTAGTGTAACGCTCGTCGACTGCAGTATATAGTGTTTTTTGTGTTTTCTGGAAAACTACGTCAGTGTTATCTTCATATCAAAGGTTCCTACCCACTTTAGGACTAGAGTTTATATAGTTTTGCATTTCTATTTACTCATGTATTTATGCATAATTTTAAGTGATACTTTTTTTGAGTTTCTATTACGCACACTATAATGGTAAAAGATTCGTAGCTTACAGGCAATTCGGACTTCATAAGTCCTCATTTGACCTGTTAAACTCATCCACCGTTCATCTTACAATCAGAAACATCCATAGTCACACCAGAAAAATCTGGAACTAGCGAAAATCAAAGTCATGGCTTGAATCAGCACTGGGCCGACGCCTTGGCTAGTGTTGCTAGATGGGTTTAACCGAAAATACGTAGGAGGGCTTTAAAAATCACTAGATTTCCCTAGATTAGATAAAGAGAAAAATACCTAGAATTTCCAAAATTTTTAAAGATCCGCTAATTTCCCTATTTGAAAAACAAACTTAAATGTGGGGAAAAATTCCCTAAATCTGGCATCATTGGCCTTGGCTCATGCTGAGGCCACACAATGCGCTACGTACGGTATGCACGCGATGTTTGCTATGCGCACTAAAATATCTTTCTTTATTGACAACGTTAAGTGGCCACACAGAGTTGTGTATGCTATGCTATATTCGCTTTCTTAGCTACGTTGCTGAGTAATTCCCGACTATATTTTGAATCATCGCTGAGGACGCGCATGCCTAGTAGACAGTATCCGCTCCATGCAGCCAATAGTAGTGTCTTTTACCGTATAATTTTAATAATATGACTCTCCTAGCGCAATTAATTGAAGAAGTAAGGAAGTATCCATGTCTGTGGAACAAAACCCTTGAAGAATATCGTAACCAGGACATACGAGATAATGCTTGGGAAAGGTATCCAGAAAATTGGAAAAACTAGGTAAATACATTTCTAATGTTCTTTATAATTTAAAAACTGAATTAACCAAAGCCTATTCATTTCATATTTACTTAGTATAACCACTTTCTTTTATGTTTACACAATGGAAATAACAACAAAACTTCATCTTCAGTATCATCGCTTTCCCAGGGCAAACAGCCGCCTACATCTCGGATGAAACTGATGAGTTTCGTACAAATAGTAGATTCCAGTGTGACCACAATACTTCGCATTCAAATTTTGGTAGTATATTAATAAGTACTTTAGCTATCACTTTGTTAAATGTCAAAAATCGTCCTGCGCAAAAGGGTGCTACCCTTTTGCGCAGGACGATGTTTACACTACTTGGTAAATAACACCAATAAATTATAAACTTTCAATGTGTGTAAATTTCACTTTTTAGTCTCAAGATGCCCACAGGGTGACATTTCAAAACATTGACCACTCTGACAGATAATAAGTCCAATTGAACGTCCGAAATAATAAAAACACTTACCTGTCGCCAAAGGGAAACATATGAGAAAACGGTGGTGGGTGAATTTGTCTAGGTGGCTCCGAAGATGCAGATGGGGTAGGACTATGTGGAGAAGAAGGATTCGAAGGGTCCGCATCAGGGGCATTTCTTTGATCGGGAGTTTCGCGTCCCGCACTGCTCCTACTTGAGCATTCTCTTTCCCTTGCTATTTCTTCGTCTTGGTTTGCCTCTGGTGAACTTGTTGGGTGGCCATCATCAACCTAAAATAAGAAAAAAATGTTTAAATAAAGACCATCGTACTATTTTTAAAAAGTTTACTGGAATACAACTTTTTTAATTAAAAATTGCTATAATTATAATTATTGCTTATAATTTTATTGATAGATCGCGTATGTTAACTCTAAGATATCCTTTGGGTGATACAGCATATTACGTGGATTCATTAATGAATTTTAAAACTCACCTGTCATTTTTTTAAGAAAATACGAACCAAAGCTTGGAATAAATTAGTCGTCTGTGGTAATTAATGTTGCTTTAAATATTTATTGTCATCGCATTTTTATAAACAAGTGTCACACGTATTGTAAAACGGCGGGCTTGTTACAGTATACAGGATTTGATAGGATCAGGCATTTTTGACATAAACTAGGGTTTGTCGGTTTTTAAAAACCGAGGTTAGAAACCGGTTTTCTTAGATAAATTTGTAAAATTCGAAAACTGGTTTTAAATTAAAAAACCGATTTTGGATGCTAGAACTAGTATGTAAAAATTAATTAATTATTTAATTAAATGCATTAACGTTTTGACTTGAAATCGCCTCGGGCACAAGCGTATTGTAATAAAAGTTTACTGCAAAACTAATCTTCATGAGAACCGATACCTCCGTACGGCTTTTATGCAGACATAATATTATAAATAATTGCAGAAATATTCTTAAACAACAGAAAAACAGAAATTTATAAATAAAAAAGAGAATTTTGTTTATGTTTAAAATATTAATACATACACTAGGTTTATCGGAAAACGTACGACAAAAAACAAAAAAGTTATATTTTTATACTAGCCAAATTTGGGGTGACGTCACACTATATTTTTCCTTATCTCGTGAATAAATATTAAATAAACTGAATGTATGGATTTGTACGGTTTGTAATTATTTTATTATTTTTTTTATTTATTTGGTTTTGTATAGATAGAGTATATTTTATTTTGTTACATTTTTGTAGTTCCATAAATATTAAATAAAACTGTAAAAGGTATAAATATTTCCTTACTATTTAATTAGATTTTTCTTATTTTTGCAAACATTCGAAAGCCGGTTTAATTTTTTTTTTTTTTTTTGGAATACTGGGATTCGAAAACCGTTTTTTTAAAGTCGGTTTTTGTATAAATTACTATAGACAGAAAAACATGTCAAGAGTAAACTTTCTTAAATTTTTTGTGTAGAATTCAAAAATGTAGTTGAATTTTTTAGGTAGAAGTACACAAATGCACAACACACTGAAACATTGTTTGTTTTTTTAATGGAGTGCTAAATTTTGTTGCTTATTTTGAATCCTTATAATGTTATAATGTTCTAAATTCATTTTGTTTTAGGTAATATTGGTCTTTGACCCACCATTATAAATTATCCACCCTAATCATCGTTATTATTGCCTATAGAAAAAGAAGTTTTAAATAAAAGTTGTGTGGTTATGACTGATTTTTGTTAAAATGCTATCAAAAGTACAGTAGCGTGCAGATTTCAGGGGATACAAAAAAATAATATATTTTTTTAAATGGGATGCTCTGTATATTATTAAATTTTTTGGAACGATCCTTTGTTCCTGATTTCAAGAATATATCATATATTACCCTTACCATATACCGTTCTTGAGTTATTAAACGTCGAATATCTTAATTAAACTAGTTACTGTAAATACGGAAAAGTTGACATTATTAAAGTGAGCTATGAAAATGACAACTGTTATGTTTGATAAGTGACATTTCTTTAATGAAATAATCAAAATGGTTTACAGTGAGGAAGAGAAAAATCAAATATTTATACAAAATAGATAACAAAGATTTATTTAGGAAATTTAATTATAAATAAATGATGACTCATAAAAAATGTTCGATATGTCCATCATTATTGTCAATGCATAATTGATACCGGTTTCTTATATTTATAATTGCACCGGAAATGGCTTCATTATTTTTATTCAGATTATTTATTTCAAGTAGAATTGTGTCTTTAATGCCTTAAATACTATTATTATTATTGACAGTCTCCTTTAGAAATCCCCAAAACAATTAATCCATAGGGGTCAAATCCGGACTGTTAGGTGGCCATTTAATAGGTTCATTATTCCCTATCCATATTGGGAGTACATATTCAAATAATCTCGAACGGGTATGACACTATGCGGAGTTGCTCCATTCTGCATCTAAATCACATCATCTAGTTCGGCTTTCGGAAAATTCTGCAAAATAATATTTTCTACTTCTGGGATAATTATTTCTAGATAAGTAACTCCAGTTAAAGTATAATCATAAAATATGGGCCCAACAATTTTGTTTCTGAAAATTCCACACCTAACAGTTTTTCTTCCTGATTCTTTTATTTGTTTCACCAATCCTTTTCTGTTATGCTTGTTTTCCCACGACCTTAGATTTTTTCTATTAAAAACTTCTGCCATAGAAAAGGATGACTCATCAGTCCATAATATTTTAATAAAAAAATCGGGATCTTCCAATTTTTCAATCATCTGGCGGCAAAAGTTCAGCCTTTTCCTTCTATGAGACTCTGTTAAAACTTGTATAGGTAAAATTTTATATGGTCTGTAGCTGTTATTTTTTAACGTACGTTGGATTTTGGAATAACTTTTACCTAATTGATCGACTGCATTATTTATACTACATTCAGAATTTTCTAAAAAATAATACTATGTTTAGCTGCACGTTTATTTTGTTGTTTTGTATATAACAAGTAAATATTTGGACTTTTTCTTCCGCACTGTAAACCATTTTGATTATTTCATTAAAGAAATGCTATTAAACGTCGAATATCTTAGTTAAACTAGTTACTGTAAATATGGAAAAGTTAACATTATCAAAGTGAGCTATGAAAATGACAACTATTATGTATGATAAGTGACATTTCTTTAATGAAATAATAAAAATTCTTTACAGTGAGGAAGAAAAAGTCCTAATATTTACTTGTTATATAAAAAATAAACATGCAGCAAAAAGAGCATATAGGATGTTGTACTCAAATCGCCAACACCATCAGAAAATACGTTCAAAAATATTTAACGAAAGGTAAATAATATCTCCAGTTTTAGTAGAAAAAAGTGTGTAGTTCAAACAAACCAGGAAGAACAGCTAGATATACGGCTTCATTTCGAAGGTAAGCCCATCCATATTTATTCGCGAATAGACTTATTTGAAACATTGTATTATTTTTTAGAAAATTCTGAATGTAGTATAAATAATGCAGTCGATCAATTAGGTAAAAGTTATTCCAAAATCCAACGTACGTTAAAAAAATCCGCTGCCAATTACTTGGGAATCAGAACTTCCTCAACGTAATAAAACTCGACGTGTGGTGGAGTTTATAATAAAAGCCATTTTTGACGTTTCAAAAAAGTCACATTGGTGGAATGTCACTAATATTTATTTTAGACATTGGAACCGATTTTGCTTATCAACGACCTCAATCTCTTCCTTGACCTCTAGAATGTGTGTACCAAATTTGAAAGCTCTATCTCAAAAACTGTAGCTGTTTTCACGAATAAATAACTTCCTCACTTTGAGGGGTTAGGAAGTAATAACAACTACAGACCATATAAAATTTTACCCATATAAGTTTGAACAGAGGCTCATAAAAGGAAAAGGCTGGACTTTTACCCCCAGATAATTTAAAAGTTGGATGAAGATCCCGATTTTTTACTAAAATATTATGGACTTCATCAGTCCATAATATTTTAGTAAAAAATCCTTTTCTACAGCAGGAGTTTTTAATAGGAAAAATCAAATGTCGTGGGAAAACAAGCACAACAGAAAAAAATTGGTAAAACAAATAAAAAAATCAGGAAGAAAAACTGTTAGCCATTGGTGTGGAATTTTTAGAAACAAAATTGTTGGGCCTGTATTTTATGATTATACTTTAACTGAAGTTACCTCTCTGGAAATAATTATCCCAGAAGCAGAACATATTCTTTCGCAGAATTTTCTGGAAGTCGAACTTGATGATATGATTTGGATGCAGAATGGGGCAACTCCGCATAGTGTCCTACCCATTCGAGATCATTTAAATAATGTATTCCCAATATGGATAGGGAATAATAGATCTATTAAATGGCCACCTAGTAATCCGGATTTGACCCCTATGGATTAATTTTTTGGGGATTTCTAAAGTTTACTACGTTTTTCTATCTAGACAAGTTTGCGAGAGAAATGCCCGATCCTATATAGTTGGTATATAGGGTGCAGCAAATATATTAAAAATGCTGTTAATTCAAATTCGACAGCATCTAATTATAAATAAATCTATGATAACCGAACATTCAGTTTTGGAGATTTTTAATGTCTTCAAATACAAATACGTTGCTTAAATTTATTTAATTTAATTACCTTCTCTTCCTTAGTTTCACCGTCTCTTTTAACAATGTCTTGTCCGTCTCTTTTTCTTTGTTCTTCTTTCAGTCTTTCCGCTTTTCTCCATTTCGCTCTTCTATTTTGAAACCAAACCTGAAAATAAATAAAAATGTGTATTTTATCTGAACTCAAAAAATAATTATAAATCACTGAAAACAAGTTGAAGCTATTTTTTTTCTGTTCTGTAAGTTCTGAAGTTAATTATAATCTTTGAAGTAGTTTTCTAAAACAGTAAAACATTGGGTAGGTACTATACTTTCGATTAGCAAGTTGGCATCACCTGGATGAGATTATGAGAGCTGAGAAACTACATCATTGTGTGATATGTAATTAACAAATTTTCAAAGTTAAAGACATCACTAGTCGACAGTGATTTGGTTAAGTGCATAATATTGCTGTTATTTATGTTTTTGGAGGTGCTGATTCTGAATATGAAGTCAGAATTTCTCTATAAGTCTCCATTCTTTTTGTAGCAGACCATCCTTATTTTCCCTAAAGTACTACGCTGAGCTCAATGAGACTCTAAATTTCAGACGACTTTTATTGAACTTCACTTAATTAATCAGGTAGAATTAAATGATTTGGTTCATGATCTTAATTTATCAAAACTTCAGGCTGAGATATTACCTTCAAGATTAAAAAGTTGATATCTTTTTCTTTTAACAGAAAGGTACAAAAAATGTACTTTCCATAAAAAGCAGCATGGATTTGAACACAACTTCTCTAAGCACGCTGACCTAGTCTACTGCAATGATGTGAACTCTTTACTAAAGACCCTGAGACAGTAACACAGTTCTGAAGAATGGCGACAGATTCTACAAAGCTGAGTTTCGAACTTGCTATGTGCTATATCTATATCTAGTGAGGAATTGACAAATGATTTTAGCTACCAAACAAGACTTGCAGGTTTAATTCAACGCAGGTTGGGGCTTTTGTCCGCTAAGTAGTTGTTTCCTGTAAATCCACCAGTGTTAGAGGTCGCACCTCTTGATACCTGCTTTGCAGATCGCTATCAGTCACTAACACATCAATGATGTCTGACGGGTAGTAGCACTGACCACCAGAGGGATACACTTATTACTCACTATGTCTGTCTTGCTTAGTCTTGCTTTAGGCTAGCCTGGTTTGTTATTATTGTTGTTTGTCTTTTCTATTACTTATGGCATACCGACGAGAACATAACAAGTTCGAAACCGGCCTATGCCCAATGAGGAATTGACAAATGATCTTAGCTACAAACAAGACTTGTAAGTTTAATTCAGTGCAAGTTGGAGCTTTTGTTCGCTGAGTAGTTGTTTCCTGTAAATCTTATTCAGTATAAAGCTGAGATTGCTGTATGGTTATCGTTTAAAGAAATGATAAAGAACTTCCTTGGAAACCATAGGTTTATTGACCCTGTGGTTTCCAAGGAAGTTCTTTATCATTTGTAGAAAATTTGCTCCTACAGAATTGTAGAAAGCTTGGATGTAATATGTTTCTTAAAATACATTTCTTAGATTCACATTTCGACTTTTTCTCCGAGAACTTTAAGCCTGTAAACGACAAACATGGCGTTTCCACCAGGATCTACCATGAAAAAGCGACCGAAAATGTTAGCGGACTACTGCTGATCTCTCAACAAGGATGTTCCTCACGCTAAGTAGAGGTAATATGTATATAAAAAATATATTTTAGGGCAATATAAATCTGGCATGGCATAATGAATAATATAAATAAAACAACTTTTCTGCTACTACAAAAAATGTCATTTACTCGATAACTATGCCCGATAAAAAAATTTTGCTTACAGATTTAAAATCAGCACAAAAAATACTATAAGAATCAGCTTATCATTTTCGTTTAACAGAAAAAGTTTAAATTTGTCATCCAGTTACGTGGTTTTCCACAAAGCACCAAAACACCATATACTGCACTTGACGCGCATTTCGCCAATTAAGTTGGCATCATCTGGAGATGAATAAAACTAACATTATGCTAATAATGTATCATATTTATAAATAAACCATCGTTTCGGCTCGGTGAATTGTGACTCATTAACCAATAGAGCGGACTATATGGGATTGGCCCTCTATCACTATTCATATTATTTTTACACTTTGTAATTTCCAAGTAAATTAATCTTAAATTACTACTAGATATTTTATGGTTGTTCCCAAACGCATGCTGGACAACATTAGACTTACCTGTTCTACCATATTTGAGATGAGTCATATGTTCCTTTAATCTAGTTTTCAATTGTCATCTAGTCTGTCCAACATACTCATATTTATATCTTTAAAAATGTCACCAATACCACGGGTGAATCAAAGATCGCATGAGATCGATATAAATTTCGAATTTTCTCTCTCATTTTGGAAGGTCGATGAATTCAAAGTGTCTCGACATTTCAAAATGAAAGAGAATTCAAGGAATCTATGGCTCATCTCTAATGTGGTAGAAGAGATAAGTCTAGTGTTGTCCAACTGATGCGTTTGAGAACAACCATAAAATAGATAATAGCAACTTAAGATTAATTAGAGTCGTTTTTTATCGTTGAAACGTGTGAATATTTTTGAAATATAATCGATGGTGAAGTCATAAATTACGCCAAAATATGATAATTTCAAACCGTACGCATTGATAGACAACAACACAACAGTTTATTATTTGATGTCTATAGTCTATGTTCTGTGTTTGTTTAGGTTTGTCTCAATATTTTTGTTGTGTTTGGTTTTTGCTTGCGTGTTGAATTGTATGTAAATAATAAGAATGCAAATGTAGGTAGATAAAAAAACTTTCTTGAAAATTTCGCTCCCTGAACGCATGAGGATTCGAGTCACTCCAATAATGCGAATTGTGTCGATTAAAAAGTCCATTTTGGTAAATCTGACCATATAATATTTCCCAACTAAGAATCGACCTTATTAGAATAAATTCACAAAAATTTTCTCTTCTTAAGAAATCTGTTTCTTTTAATTGGTGAACCATTTGGAACAAAAACGGGTGAAATTTATGTTTAATTAAGATTCTGTGAACTGAATCCTTGCATAGTCCCGATTCCAGAACAGCTTGTTTTAATGACATTATTGGAAATGCATGAAAATATCCCTGAATTGCTATTTCTACGTTTTCGTCATCAACAATAGGCTTCCGCTTTTGAATTCTTACCTTGACAGAGCCATAGTCTTTAAATCTATCCAGTATGCGTTTTACAGTGTTTGGTGACGGTTTCCGTTTTTGTGGATCACGAGTAGCAAATGTACTACAAGTTCTTGATATTACTTTATCACATTCTCCATAAATAATAAACAAATTCAAAAAAGTCCTTGTGGGTGTAATTTAAACGCGGTGGCATTTTTTGACATAAGAGAATGACTGACATTACTGATTGTTTCTAATCATAACTAATTTGATAAAATTTTTACTAAAAATTCTTGATTTTCCAAGAAAATTGCAAATATTACTAAAAGTTGTAACTTAAATCCCCACAATGCTTATATCAGAAAAAAGGAATTTAATTATACATTACTTGATGTAAAAAAATATAGGATGTTCCATTTGACTTCAGCAATTTTTCGCAGTTTGAGGTTTACAAAATGTAACGTCAAAAATGGAATACTTGTTATCCTATTATTGAATTTCTTTAAACTATAGATCATAGCTCATCTTATGGTCCTTCTGCATGCCAAAAAGCAAATAAGTATCTTTTACACGAAGAAAGTTAGATAGGTTATTGTAAACCATTACACCTGTCAAAATTTTTTTTAAATGTGAAATATCTCTGAAACGGCTGGGTTTAGACATAAGGTATCCAACATGTTTTTGACTCAGAATTGTATGCTCTTTTCGAAAACCCTAAAATATATAGGGTATTCCATTTAAAATCAGCAAGTTGGTATCGACTTCCGGTGTAACTACAAGTGCCAGATGCTTGTAATTATTTTAGTTTGATTGATCACACTGCCATTAGTAGACAGTGTAATTTTTTATTATAAGTTAACTTGATCACATTTATTCTGTCATCACTGCGACTTATAAATTATATATATAGTACCAATCCCATATAGTCCGCTCTATTTGTTAGTCACAGTGCACCGAACCGTAACAATAGTTTAGATATAAATAGAATACATTGTTAGGATAAGGTTAGTTTTAGGGATAGCTGATTCAAACGTTCTCATGGATCAGTTCCAACCTGATCCGATCCAGGCAAATACTTAGTTTAGTCCAAAAATCAGTTCCAGTTCCTATTCTGGGCCGGCCTATTCACGCTATGAGTAGTTTCGCTTTTTATCGGCCAGTGAAGTACTGAGGGGTACTCGTTCAGTGTCGCGGTTTTGTTTAGCTCGACTAGTCCGAGGTTTTTTATGGACCTTGCGATCAGTCAACAGTCCAGCAGTACAATTGCATTACAATACAATATAACACAATACAATACAATACAATACAACACAACACAACACAACACAACACAATAAAATACAATACAATACAATACAATACAATACAATACAATACAATACAATACAATACAATACAATACAATACAATGCAATGCAATGCAATACAATACAATACAATACAATACAGTACAATGCAATACAATACAATACAATACGATACGATACAATACAATACAATACAATACAATACAATACAATACAATACAATACAATACAATACAATACAATACAATACAATACAATACAATACAATACAATACAATACAATACAATACAATACAATACAATACAATACAATACAATACAATACAATACAATACAATACAATGCAATACAATACAATACAATACAATACAATACGATGCAATCCAATACAATACTTTACAATACAATTAATACAATACAACACAATACAATAAATAAATAAAAATAATTTTCAAAAACAAAATGACATTCTCTTAAAAGAAATATACCCTATTAATAACGTAAAAAAAAAGACAAAACATATATCTCAATACCATATGCAGGACACCTCTCTAATTCAATCAGTACCTTTTCAAAATTTAATATAAAAACATCATTCAGTTCGAACAAAAATGTAGGCAGACGTTTGTACAACGCAAAAGAAAGAACTGAAATTTACAAAAAGTGTGAGGTATATTGGTTAGACTGTCCAGAATGTAATGCAGCATATATAGGTCAAATAGGTAGATCATTTAATATATGAGTAAGATATAGAGAGGATATTCACACACAAAAACAACTCTCCAACTTTTATAAACATTTAGTAGATTCAGACCATACTATAACTAATAATCATGTGCCAAAAATATTACATATTTATGAAAAACGTAAAAAACTTAACTTACTAGAAGCTATGGAAATAAATAAGTTACACAAAAATAAAAAATATAACATATTAAACGATCAAATAGATATAAATAATTCCACGTTATTAAATTTAATTCGGTACACTTATTGCTGTTAAGATAAAAATTCAACCCAAAATATAAATTTACTACCTCACCCTCTATGCTTTTAAGACATCATCTGTACACAGAAAAACCAACCAAAAGCTTATTTGCTGTTCATTTTATTACTAAATAATAATTCCGTATTTTTAGTTACTTGAAAATATCCGAATAGGTTGAAACTAGTTGTAAAGTTAAAAATAAAAGTGAAAATTGGACAAGTAAAAAACAATGTTTTGTAATTATTTAATTTTGATTTTCACAAAGTAATGTCATTTTCAATAAACTTCTTTTAACGTGTTCAATGTTCAACTATATTAATTAATTTGAATTGGTAAGAGCTTGCATCAAATTTATTACTGATCACAACTTTGAAATAATGTAAATACTTTTTTTTATCAATAAATTCATTCTGTGAATAAAAATCTTTAAATAAATCCCTTATTATTTGTTTCTGACCTAATCTAAAGTGCTCATTATTTATTTCAATTCAGATCTGCGACCAGCAATTCCTTCAAACGTATACTCCACCCTACTTGATGCATCATAAGAACAAGAGACATCCAGTTTTACTAACAAAACATACTCAAACCACTCCAGAGCCCACTCGACCGTCAACAATACAGAGAACAATAAGAAAACGAATTGTGTAATGTACATTTTCAAGAGTAGATACAAGAGAGAAGTGAAAAATTCAGCCTGTGTTTCACTTCACAAAGCAAGTGTAGTAGGCTGGGGAAGTGATGAGTATAATTGTGTCCAGAGAGTCTCATTAGCAGGCTCAAATAGGGCTCTAATTGCTGTCGCAATCTAATACACACCTCGATGAGGACACCTAGACGCCCTGGGGCCTAGCTCAACCGTGTGTCAAATTGTAGCTCGCGGACATTGGCCAGAATAATTCACTCAACTACTCAGCACATTAAAGGACAGGATTTGTTGCTGTCAGTTCTTTTTGACCTGGATTTCGTTCAGCTATTAGGATTAGTTTGAATAAAAATAATCCAGAAGAATTAATTTGCCCTGTCAGTAATACATATTTATTTAGTGGCATTTTTATTGGGAAATTATCACACTCAATATTAAGAACACTGTTATTTAATTCAGTTCAGTTCTTATTCCTAGCCTCAGTAGTTGCTTTAAGAGTTTCTATGATAAAATATATTGGAATTGTTGTTTTTGATTCTCATTATATGCCTAAAATATTTATATTAGCACATTCAGATAAGAATGTCAGTATAAAATATAAAAATCAATATATTATTATTACCATATTAGGTTTGAGAGAATGCTTTCGTATAGTTGCTGAAACCTATATTGTGACGGAACGTGCGGAGCAAAACGCGACATGTGGGTGGGAAATGTATTACACATGACATCTTCCGTCTTTTACACCGCTTACATTAAAGCGAGAACGATGATTGTTGTTTTTGTTGGCACGCGACCGAGGCGGAGTTTAGCTTACATGCTGGGATACTTCAGAGCCACAGTTAATTTTGCTACCGATTCGTTCTAGCAGTGCTGATATATTGTAAGTATAATAGTTTAAGATAAATAATAATTATTTAATATCTGTTTATTTGCTGTACAAAAAATGACAATATAGGTGCGTGGAGACAGAACAAAAATATAGTAATGCACCCACATTTGCCACCTTCCAGCCGCAAGCGCTGCTGATTTCATCCACGCTAATCCAGACGTATTTGTTATTCAGTTAAGAATAATTTTTTTGTTTAATACTTTCACATCTCTGTGATATAAAATTTTTTCCTAGTGTCGTTTCTGATGGTACCTGAATATTTCTATACTGCCCACTAATACGCACTTGCAAAAATTGTCTAAACAGTGCATTATCTAGTTTTCGTTCATGGTATATTTTTTTACAGTTTGTGCAATATAATTTTGTGCCGTTAAATTGCAACTCCGGGAAATTACTAATTCACATGTTCATTGTTTCCTCTAAAGAAATTGAAAGAGACATTTTAAAAAAGTTAACTTCCGCTGTACCTATTTAAATTTGCACTGTTTACATATCTACGTGTTATTCAAATCGACGCTTCATAAACACTACGTTAGAGTGTGTGTATTCATTTTCAACATGGGGCAGTGAGTGTAAACGCGAGAGCCAAACCACACGATACGGCTATAAGCATTGCTATTGGTCATTTGACAATTACGAGCATTTCTGATAAAAACCATTAATATTTTGTTCCCATTTTTATAAAGAAAACTAATTTATCGCATAGTACTTAAAATTTATTTCAAACATATTTGCAACATAAACAACGTCGACATCTTTGACAGCGGTAAAGAGGTAAAAGTCGCCGACTTTTTTTATATTACAAATAAGTTTGAATCAGAATTTTACATACGAGTATTTTATCATTTTATAATTTGGGAATGTTTCATTAGATGTTTACAATATAATGCTATATTTACGTAAAATCCGTCTATGGAATTTTCGCTACCTCCCGATCTCTATCGATGACAATGTTGTTTTGATTATTTCTTCTTTTTTGAAATAAACTGTTATGATTAAGTTTAAATTAAACGTTTAATGCCGTTTCCACTGTGTTTTAAATACACCCCAAAACCCTATCAACAAAATAAAACCTAATCGGTATAGACGTTGTAGATATATTACTTAAATTATCACAAATTTAAACGTATTAAAATTGAGATGAAAGGATGGGGCGTATCCAAGTGCTTTATGCATAGCAGATTATATAAAGGGCACTCCATTTCACATCGAGGGGCGCAAGTGGTTCAAAAAGGTTAAAAAACACGTGATACCAGTGGCACGACAGCACACTACTTCATAATTCGTATTGTTCCTCTAATTGGGACAAGCTCCGTTTTCTTTGTTTTATTTTTTAGCTAAATATCACCCCACAACAAACAAAACAATAAAGCATCGCACAGCTCCTAATTGTGTTTTACTTTATCCCTTGTTTTCTTCCTAACCTCATTTAGTATCATTGAAGGTCTATAAAATCAATTCAGTATGTTGTATGATAATATTTCCCTATGAAGAGATGGCATAGGGAAATGTCAGGATATAAATTCATTAATGCTATTAGATATCTAATAGTATGCTGTCGAAACATTAAACATTAGCAAATTTTTGCAAACAGTTTATGATGTCGTTATTGAACCATTTCTTTAATAAGAAAAAGGAGAGACGAAATTATGGTAAACGACTATGGACATGTATACAGGATTCCCCATTTAAAACTCTTCGGGTTGATAATTTTTCTTACCGTCTTATTTATGAGTTATCTGTTACCAAAAATAAATCAGAGATAATCCAAAAAACTAACCAAAGTAAAATAGCGGCTAACCAGAATGAAAATAAAAAAACATACACTCACTGAAACAGAACATACTAGTCCACGTAGAGCACAAATATTAATTCTAGCTGACCAAAATGGAGTGGATTGCGGAAAAATATTTAAAAAAGTCATTGAGAATTTTTTTGACACGAAATGTCAATACAAACCGAGGGCTATATTTGAAGTAATTATTGAAATACCTAATTTATTGACGAAAATTTTATTTAATTCCGATTATGTCATAATCCTTAGCGGAGATAAGAATAAAAGAAACAAGTATTAATTCTTTACGTAAAAATTTAAACACAACAAATATTGTTATAGTTGTTATAGAGCCTCTTATCAGCCAGATAGATCTGTACTGAATAACATGATTTATAGCGAAAATCTTAAGCTATATAATCATGCAACTAATAATCCATTGAATACTACCTACATCTACTCGAATGCGTTAATTAAAAAACATCAAATTAATAAAATAGGCGATATATCCTATTCTGGAAAAACAAAAATAATAAAATATATTTCCAAAAGTCTCATACACAAAAATGCAAGAAATATACAAAGTGATAACATAAACATCGATCTCGCCGATTTGAAAACTTTGAAAATGGGCAAGAAAATACAGCAGCTTCCTTGAACTAGAAACAACATCTGATGATGTTTCAATAGCAAATAGAACCATATGAAGCGGCTCGTGGAGCCGAGTTTTTAAATACGCAAAAGTCAAACAAAGACAACACATTGCCACCTACGAATACGTCACTATCAACTACCTCAACAATTGATGTAACATATATAGCCGAAATTCCCTCATCAGCAGTGCCAGCATTCAGTGACTTAGACACAAGTAACAATATTTCCCTTAATCAATCATTACTTCACAAGCCTCGAAAATTACAACACAGGTTCTATGTTCACTCTCGTATTTAATTTATACACTTTCGGGAGTGTAACAAAATATTAAGTCTTACGTACAGATGACGTCTGGTGGGTTCTTGAGTCCGTTGCCTGGTGTTCATATTTCGTGTTTCGTGTTTCACTTATATTTATCAATAAGTTTATTTGTTTATAACATTACACAGTATCTACACAAATGTTTAATAGCAGTTAAGTTTATATTGAAGGTTTAACCTTTTAGGTTTTCGTAACATTGTCTAAGGAGTAGAAGATCAACCGTCATCCCGTTCGCCTCAACACCTGTCTTTCTCTACCTTGTGGCACTGTCCGCGCATGTGCACACTTAAATGAATTTAAAATTTTAAATACTACCAACGAAACATAAAACATAACAACTTCCTTTCACTTGATTTGAAGACATTTCGTCCTCAAGATGTTTAGGTAGGTTGATATTACGTCGTGGTTTTCGCACAGCCGGAGGTAAACTTTTACGACGGTTTTCCGGTTCTTGGCTAGGCGAAGGAGTAGAATTATTTTGCAACTCGATCCGGGGTGATAAAACTGTTGCTTCTGAATGGTTTTTTTCGAATCTGATCACACACTGATCAGATTTGTGTATCCAAATTAAGTATTTTTCTTGGACCGTCCACACTCTTTGACCTTCTCTATTTAGTATCCATCCAGGAAAACCTATGGGTGGCTTTCTTGTAAAATCGTTCACTCACATTTCCTCTCCTACTTGTAAAATTCGTTCTTTTTCATGCTTATTATTTTCTACAGATTTTTTGTAACTAGTCGTCACGTTTGTAGTAGATGTGATGTAGCTTGACATCTGATTAAAAATTTTGAATACTGTCATGTAAATTTCCATTAGTATTCTTAAAAATTATTTTCTTCAGTGCATTTTTGAAAGTTTGTACGTTTCGTTCTGCTTGTCCATTAGACTGAGCATGGTATTCCGAAATTTTATTGTCGACATTTTATTATCGCAGAATTGTTTAAAATATTCTGAAGTAAAAGCCGTATCATTGTCCAAAATTATCTGTTCGCATAATCCATATCGTACAAATAAAGTTTTAAATGCGTGAATAAGAGATTCAGTAGAAATATTGTTCATTTGAATAACTTTCGGCCACTTCGAATTCGCGTATATCACAATTAAAAACATGTTGCTTAAAAACGGACCTGTGAAATCTATATGAAGTCTTTTGTAAGGATATTCTGCTACTTTCCAAGGGCTAATAGGCACACTTGGTGGTTGCTTCGCTAAAGCATTGCAGGCTAGACAATTGCTTGCTATTTTCTCTGTATCGTCATCTAGGTTCGGCCACCAAAGGTATCTTTTAGCTTCCGATTTCATTTTGGCAATAACTAGGTGTATAGAATGTAGATACTATAGAATTTCTTCACGAAATTTTGAAGCAATAACGATCCTTATGCCCCATAATATGCAACCAAAGGAGACAGTAAGTTCATTTATTTTTCTGAAGTATGGCTGATGTGATTTGTCTTATCAGTATGTTGATACTGGTTATGGTTTCCTTAACCTTATATAATATACGATCTCCGTTGGTTTCTGCTTTAATTTCAGAAACCTTAATTGGTACTGCCTTTGTATTTCTTCTTGAATTTGAAAAACTACGTAGTTCATTCCAAAATCATTCTCATCAGAGTAAGAATTTGGTCCAGCTGATAATCTTGATAATCCATCTGCTTAACCAAATTTTGTAGTAGAAATGTGTTCAATGTCATACGTGTATCCCATTCAAAATATAGCCGTCTTTGAATTCAATTCGCTGTAGTCGTAGGTATTCCTTTAGTATTGTTAAAAAATTAAAAGTTTATGATCTGTAACCAGCTTAAATCTTCAGCCCCATAAAAATTTATGAAATTTGCGCACCCCGTATACTAATGAAAGTTCCTCACGTTCGATCTGGCTAAATTTCTTTTCAGCCTCCGTCAATGCCTTTGATGCATAAGCAGTAGGTTTTTCGCTTCCATCCGGATAGCGATGACTAAAGACACAACCAAGTCCTGTAGAGCTCGCATCCGCAGCTAAAACTATTTCTAATGTTGGGTCGAAATGTACTAAATAATTTGAAGAAGTCAACACCTCCTTAATTTTATTGAATGCATTTTCACATTCGCTTGACCAACAGAGAATTGCATCTTTTTTTACGTAACAAATTTAACGGATAACACAAATCAGATAAATATGTTGTAAATTTAGAATAATAGTTAATCACACCAAGAAAAGATTGTAGTGTTTTTAGATCAATTGGTCTAAGCATATGAACTATAACATGATTTTATTTTTGGAGATTTCTGGATAATATCTTTATCTATAATAAAACTTAAAAATTCTACTGAAGGTTGAAGAAATGACTTTTCCTTCAATTTTATTTTTAATTTGTATGCCTTTATTTGTTCTAAAACTGCTTGAAGGTTATATAAATGTTCCTCGTTAATTTTTCCTGTGACTATAATATCGTCCAAGTATAATTATTATTATCTCAAATTAAAGACTCATCCATCAGTCGTCATCAACAGTTGGCAAATCGGTCCCCAAGTCATGGGCGGTGCCAGATAGAGAAATACCCAAATAGGTAAGCGAGACTTGTTTACTATTTTAGCAAAGACTAACATTTGATTTGAGTTTATTGTCATGCCACATGGTGTGCACAACGTAATTTATTCTTCTCCGTTGTATTGTTGATAATTTTGTTTGTTGTGCATATTTTATTCTTGATATTAATTTAATAATAAAGTATGTCAGACCTGACCAAGGGTAAAGAATGGTCACGTAAAATGCAATATAATTCATAAAACATAAAAAAAAATTTAAATAGTCAGTTCACAGAGAACATGTGGATGATTGTATGTACATAGGAAAAAATTCCAAAAAACCTGCTCAAAATATTTTTTATTTTAAAAATAAAAATTAACTTTACGTACGCGGTGGGGTTTGGAGTAGGGAAGGCGTGTCTACGCATTGTAAGGTGTTAATTTCCGGATTTATTCTACAATGGTGTTATAATAATTTGTAAGGTGTGCGAGACAGACCTGATCTGTTGGGACAAACATGACTGTAAACGTCACGTAAATTCTGTGCAACATAAAACTGAAATAAATGGCGTACCCTCGACAACGCAGTTTATGTTCGATTTACTCTTAATGCTGATTGCCTGTGATGTTCCGGTGCACATATTCGATAAACAGCCATTTCAGAAGTTGCCATTGTTACTAGCTAGCAAAAGACTAACTGAGTGTACTGGCCAAACAATTACATGGGTGGTGCTGGAGACGTTAGAAAAATTTGATCTGTCAAAAAGTCAAGTGTTGATGTTTGTGACCGATGGGGCCGCGACAATGCGTTTGGTAGACCGTTCTCTTCAAGAACACGGTTGTAGGTTTGTGCATGTTATGTGTCAAGTGCATGCTTTACACCTTGTGAGAGAAACTATTCGACAATGTTTTCCAGAGGTAGATTCATTAATAGCAAGTACAAAAAAAATGTTTCTTAAATCTCCTAAACGTCTTCACGCATTTCATAGCAAGTGTCCCGGTATTCTTAAACCACCATAGCTGCTTCTTACATGTTAGGGAACATGGTTGAAGACAGCTTTTTATTATGCTGAATATTTACAACAAATAAAAGCTGTGATACTACAATTTAATCCAGACGAGGCTGTAGCTATTAAGGAAAGACAGACAAAATTCGAAGATGTTTCTGTTAAAACAGTTTTAAAAACTACTCACAAGAACTATAAAGGATTACATGACGCCATACAAAACTTACAAAACAGTGCATTATCGTTAACGGAGTCACTGCAAATAGTGGAAAAAGTAAATCGGCAGCTACACACTATAGGTGACGCAAAAAATAAGCGCGTTGGAGAAGAGTTCTCACGCATGTTAATGATCCGTTAACTGAGTTCAAAGGGTATTTTAAGTATGCTTGTATTACATCAATAGATGTCGAATGGTCGTTCTCAAAATATAAGCATATTTTTTCACCACATCGAACATTACTCTCAGAGACAACCATAGAAACGTACATGATGCTGCAAAGTTTGTACAGATCTTTTCCAGTTTGTGATAACAAAGCTAGTTAAGAAGGTAAGTTGTGCATACATTGTTATAAATTGTAACAGTTTATTGCTTTTATTACTAGTGAATTTCTTTTATTACACTTATTATGATGAGTACGCCCATGTCCTGCGGCGCATTTTTGCCAACTCTAGTCATCAAACATTGCTTCTAAATACTAACATCAAACCGTCACCTTTAGCTAAATATTTAGGAATTAATTTAGGTCACAAGCTTAATTTTAAATTACACACCAGTACTGTAAAGAAAACAATAGAAAGAGCAAAATATTTACATTCCTCAACATATTAAAGTAGAGAAATTATTATTAAAAGGGGAGCAACAATCTACAAAATATGTCGACCAATTTTTGAAGATGGACAGTTAATTTTTGACATCTCAAGAAAATCGGCATTCAAAAACTATGGCCGGTTTACAGTTAAACACCGTGCACTTTAGTTACACATGTTCTGCATTACAAATATCGCATGGACGTGTTTTGTAACTACACTTATGTCCCCGAACTGTACCTACGCAATTTTCCGAACATCTGGAGTACATAAAAACATAACCTCACATTTTCATGTTCAAATATAGTTGTTCTGCGTTCAAGTTGTAAACAAAACAAAATGCAGGTACGTCGTAAAGATTTTTTTTTCAATTCTTAAAGTGTATGGTTTATTAAAATAAATTAGATCATATAGGCTTTTAATTAAAATATTAGATTATTATCTTTTTTTTAATATATAAATTTTTATACACAGTTGCTTATATGTTTTTAAATCTCTTTGATAATAGAAAATAAGGTCTGAAACCTGTTTTATTGCTTCGTCAGAAAATTGAAGAAACATTTCAGTGTGGCACATGTTATTATATCCTTCATATGGGAGATGTGGACACTCATGAATGTTTTAAATCACATGAAAATGATTCCTCCCTGGAAACTGTAACCGAGGTAGATGATAGAGAAGAACCAACTTAATTTATAGACGAGTCAACAGGACGTCGAGATAATATAAAGATTACAAAAGTATGGACTAGATTTGAGGTACTGGTTTTTTGAGTTGATATGAGCATTTTCAAATAAAGAAATAACCAATATGGGTGTAAATATATCGATTGTTCAAGTACAAAATAAAATAAAAGTTTTATTAAAATCATATAAGAAAATTATAGATAACAATACAAAAACAGGAAGAGGAGCTGTCAAATTTGTATACTTTGAGGAGATCGACAGGTTATTTGCAAGGAATAAAGTTAAAAATCCAACAAATTTTATGTCGTCATCACTGAAAGAAAAACCTCTAGAACATATATAACTAGAACAAGAAAAGGATTCCAAGAAACCTGAAGTAGAAGTCTCGACAATTAAAAAAACGAAAAATTAATAGTGTAAGTCCTCTGAGAAAATATTTAGATATAAAAGAAGCTATTGGAGAGAGAAGAAAATGAAACAAGAATTTTTCAAGGCATGGCAAGAAAATGAAAAATAAAAGCCAAACTAAGGCAGCAGAGACATGAAGAAATAATTAAG
Source organism: Rhamnusium bicolor (assembly GCA_029963845.1). Lineage (NCBI taxonomy): Eukaryota > Metazoa > Arthropoda > Insecta > Coleoptera > Cerambycidae > Rhamnusium > Rhamnusium bicolor. The sequence goes on along the minus strand of JANEYF010002849.1, from coordinate 471,518 downwards.
TTGGAAAAGAAAAAAAATACAGCTCCTTGAAAAATTATTGTCAAATAAATGATTATATACTGAAATGTAACATTAGTAGAATATTTATTACTGTTAAATATTTATATATAACTACATATAATTCATATATGTTTTCATGTTTTTGTTTTTATTTCATTATATTAATTTTATTATAAGTATTACTACCATTATAAATATAGATTGGTACCTCAACAAAAAATTGCTGTAGATAGTCCATCAAAATTTATCGAAAATTTTCAACCTCAGATATAGTCTCAAATTTCTGTTATGAGAAATTCGCCCATTTTACCTGACAAACAACAGATTATTTCCTGTAACAAGGTGCAGTTAGATGCTCTGATGGAGTATACAATAATCGTTTTATTGTTGCCTATGGATTTTCGCATCATTCTTCTTAATTATACAGATTATTAAATTATGGTTATTATGTTTTCAGTCTTTAAACATTTTAAAACCACTGTATCTTGTGAAGAAAAGAAAATCAGACCTACGTTTATATGACATTATTTTTATGAAATTACATCTACTCGTCATTCGAGTGCAAGCAGTGAACGAGTGCAGACGTGTATACGGAAGTATAGTGCCACTGTGATCTACCCGAAGTGATATCCGAAGTTAAGCAACGGTCGGCGCAGTCGGAGCTAACTAAAGTTAAGCAACGGTTGACGCGGTCGAGCTTGAAATATTAGTTGCCTTTTTCAAGGCTCTAATATACTTTTTACGAAAAGAATTCAGAAGAAGAGAAATATTAGTCGTCTTTTTCAAGACGCTAATATAAAAAGATAAAAAAGTCTCCCTCCTGGAGACACATATTTTTGTTATATTCTGTGTGTACTAACCATAACTTCTATTTTTCAGCTTTCTTTTTCAGATAAGGCTACGCATACCCAGGAGGAGGGTATGGGAAACCATAGAGAAGTGGACGAGGACTCGCAGAGTGGTAGTTCCAGGGCTTCCACCCCATGCAACATGGATGTGGAGATTGTGGACCAGGAAAAGCTGCGTCTAAGGGCTGAAAACAAGGCACTGAGGGCCCAAATAGAAGAAATGAGCCTAAGGATGGCTCAAATGCAATCAAGGATGGACAGGCAGCACGAGGAGCTCCTGAAAGCCATCCAGGGGGCCCAAGTCGGATCCACGAAGTCCGTTAATAAGAAAAGGAGGAAGGCAAACTCCGACAGTGAAGAAGAGGAGCCCAAACAGGCCAGGACCCAGGAGGCCCGGACTCCTGAAGGCACCGAGGCCCCAGAAGAGAGTACGAGCCGGCAGGAGGACCGGAATCCAGGACCGGCCCCAATGGAACCAGCCAAGACGCCCAAGATACCGCCAGTCGTCCTTAGGAAAAAGGAAACGTGGACGGTGGTAAGCAGACGTTTGCGCGAGGCAAACGTCAACTTCAAGAAGGCCCGCGTCATTGGTGAAGGCATCTCCATCGACCCATCAACGAGTGAAGATTATAGGAAGATGACAAAAATCTTCACACAGGAGAAAAGGGAGTACCACACCTACGCGCTCCCTGAAGAGAGGCTCCTGAGGGTAGTGATACGCGGCATCCCTAGTGGCGTAAGCTGCGAAGAGATCAAGAAAGACCTGGAAGACAAGGGCTTCTCGCCGATCTCTGTTCAGCGGATGACGTCGAGGAGGACCAAGATGGAGATCCCACTGGTACTGGTCCAAGTGCCACTGGACCAGGAGAAGATCCTGGAGGTAACGAGGTGCTGCTACCTGGTAGTCCGCACAGAGAGACAAAGGGCGCAACAGAGCGTCACCCAGTGCCACCGATGCCAGCGCTTCGGCCACGCACAGGGTAGGTGCACCGCACAGGCCAAGTGCGTGAAGTGCGGCGAGGCCCATCGGACAGCGGACTGCAAAAAGAAGCAGGACGTCCCAGCGAGATGCGCAAACTGCCAGGGAGCGCACCCGGCCAGCTATAAAGGATGTCCCAAATATCCCAAGAAGCCCGCGGGCCCCCAGAAGCAGGCTCCAAGGACCCAACAGCCACCGAGGGAGGCCAAAAGACCCGCCACCAGCGGGCTGAGCTACGCAAGGGCAGCTCAAGGTAACGCAGGGCCGAGCGCCGGCCCTGCCAGGCAACAACGAGCACCCGTGGAGGCCCAAAACCTCACCGCGGTGCTCAAACAGATGCAGCAAATGTGCTCAGCAATGAGCGCATTTTTTGCACAGATGCCAGGCTTTACTAATCTGTAATGTCTTTTCAGGTGAAGCCGAACTTCCTGCAGATCGCCTCATGGAACGTTAACGGGCTACAAGGAAGAAAACTTGAAGTGGAGGAACTCCTAGCCCGGTACGACATAGACGTGTTGGCACTACAGGAAACGAAGATGACGCCGCTGAAGCCAGCCAACTTCCCTGGCTACCATGTCTACAGGAAGGACTACGCTGGACCAAGGCCCATGAGAGGAGTAGCCCTGCTGGTAAAGAAGTCGATCGACCACCATCCAATCGTGCTGCCGGACATGGAAAACCTGGAAGCCACCGCCGTAGTAGTGTCAACGGCACGAAATGGCGACATTCAAGTGGTATCCTGTTATCAGCCGCCCCGATGCCGAATCCTGGACACGGACCTGGATGCAATATTCCAGGACCAGACTCAGGTGCTTGCCATAGGGGACCTGAACGCCAAGTCACAGGAATGGAACAGCAGAGTCACCAACACTCTAGGACGAGATCTGCTGAGATTCCTGGGACGACACGCTGGCAACATGCAGGCACTAGGACCGGACGAGCCGACGCACGACAATGGGATCCAACGACCGGATGTGCTGGACATCGCTATAATGAAGGAGATGACCCTCAATGCGGAAATCTCTACCAGGACGGAAGGTTCCACCGAGCATAATCCGATCTTCTTGGACCTAGGAGAGAAGGATGATGTGGACACTGGGACCTTCATCAAAAGGAGGACAGACTGGGAATTGTTCCGTGCAGCACTGCAAAGGAACATTGCACATATTCCCAGGATTGAATCCGAGGAAGATGTGGAGAGGGCCATCACCTCCCTGGAAAACCAGATCCAGGAAGCGATGGAGGAAAGCACTACAGAGACAGAGACCAGAAGGGCACCAACGCCGATGGCAAACCTCACGGAGGACCTCAGGCAGCTGATTCGGGACAGACGAAGGACGAAGAAAGGGCCCAAAGGACTAGACTCTCTGAGGACAGGCACGCGTATAACACGCTGAACAGGAGAGTCAAAGCTGCCCTCCAGGAACACCGTCAAGAAGGATGGCAGCGTCACCTGGAATCACTGGACCCACAGGACAGGAGCATCTGGAACACCCAGCGTGCTCTGCGGAACAGGCCGAAACCAATGTCCCCAATCCACGGAGAGAATGGGATTGTCTACACTTGCCAGGAAAAAGCTGAAGCATTCGCGGACAGCTTGGAACTGCAGTGTAGGGAAAACCAACTCGATGATGAGGACGAGGACTGGGTTGATGACGTGGAACGCAGAGTGCGTCGGATGCTCCGCCTGCCAGACGATGATCACATCCGTCCGACCACTCCAGAGGAGGTCAAGGAGATTCTAAGGAGCTTAAAGCCGAGGAAAGCTCCTGGATGTGACAAGATCGGAAACATCGCCCTCAAGAAGCTACCCAGCAAAGGGGTGGCAGCCCTGGTGAATATCATCAACGGGATCTTGAGGCTCAGATACTTTCCGGACAGGTGGAAGAAGGCCGACGTCATAGTCATCCCGAAGCCAGGTAAGGAACTACTCTTTCCCTCCTCTTACAGGCCCATCAGCCTACTCTCAGCTGTGAGCAAGGTAGCCGAGCGCGTCATCTTGAGAAGAATAGAAGAGGAAACCGAAGAGCTCCAAATCATCCCGGATGAACAGTTCGCGTACAGGACAGGACATAGTACGGAACTCCAAGTGCTCAGGATCACCGAAGAAGTCACCAAAGGTTTCAACCAAAGACAGGTCACGGCGGCACTACTTCTGGACGTTGCGAAGGCTTTCGACAGGGTCTGGCACGATGGTCTACTAGCTAAAATGATGAGTATGGGTTATCCCATTGCACTCGTCAAACTAGTTAGATCATACCTGCACGGGAGACAGATGCGAGTGAAGATCAGGGACTGTGTGTCCACGTATCGACCGATGGAAGCCGGAGTCCCCCAAGGCTCTGTGCTGTCACCCCATCTGTTCGCTGTCTTCACCTCTGATCTCCCAAGGGCCGAAGGCACCGCAATGGCACTCTACGCGGACGACACGGCCGTCACGGCCAGATCCTGGAGTGCGAGAACAGCCACCAGAAGACTCCAAGAGGCAGCCTCTCTTCTGGAAGAATGGTGTATCAAGTGGAAAGTCGCAGTCAACGCGGAGAAAAGCCAGACGATTCTCTTCAGGAAAGGACGCAAGGAAACCCCCACAGGACACGTCTCCATGTTCGGCGAGGACATCCAATGGCACGATTCCGTCAAGTACCTTGGCGTAATCATGGATAAAGGCCTGACATGGAGACAGAACACCGAAGCCATCGTGGTAAAGGCCAAACGGACGAGAGCTCTCATCTACCCGATGGTAGGGAACCAGAGCAGGCTCAGTCTGAGGAACAAGCTTCTGCTAGTCAAAGCACTCATCAGACCACAGCTGACCTACGCCTCCGTAGCATGGGGATACCAAGCGAAGACCTATCTGAAGAAGATCCAAGCCGTGGAAAACGTGGCCATCAGGACAGCGGTGGGCGCACCATGGTACGTTAGAAACGCTGACATCTTCAGGGACCTGGAGTACACACCAGTCACCGAAATCATCCGGGATAGAGCGAAGAAACTGTACACCTTAGCTGAGGAGCACAGGAACCCGCTGATCAGGGAGGCCACCTTCTATGATCCGGCCGACGCACCGAGGCACAAGAGGCCGAAGGTACAGTTACTGGATAACGGGTAAGTATAACTAATCCTTTCCTTACAGATGGACCAAACCCACTGAAAAGACATGACACGACCAACCACCCTCCCACAAACCTTGCGGGCGCCGGTCAGTAAACCGACCAGTGCCCGTTGTCCCCCTGGCTCCGTGAAGGACGAAAGTGCTAAGAAAGCACTTAGGCCTTCACCTCCTACACAGTTCATCCTCACCTTGTCCGATGATCCAGATGACAATGTGTCAATTGCCACTTTGTGTACTGGCAGTCAATCCCAAGTCACAGAATATCCACACAGTCCCTGACAGACAGATGACTACCCCCGGGGGTGACAAGCTGGCGAAGAAAGAAGACGAAGACAGAAGAGCGCCAGAAGAGGCCCTAGCCAGCAGGGTTCATCAGCCAGGACCCAGGGAGGTTGACCGAAATCTTCGGCACCGCTCACATTTGTGAGTGGAGCCGTTCGTAAAGTAAGTTAACCCGCCCTGCACGAGGCCGGTCCAGGTCTACAGCGATGACTAGGGTAAAAAGGCAATAGTCCTGCCTGGCCCTAGCATCCGAGACCGTCATCATGCCAAATGGATATTGGCGCGGGTACATCTACTTTTTGGTGCCAAAGTTTATAAAGAGAATAGCGAACAATACTCTTGGCCTATCGTGTTTAGAAAAATTTTCAAAATCAGTTCCATCTATTTCTTGATCTATCCCATAATTCTTGTCTTCTGCCTGTGATTCATCCACTTCATCCTCAATTATTATAATATTATGCAGCACACAACATGCCATTATAACATCTTTTTAATGTCAAACATTCAATAAACTTCAATTTCCTAAATATTCCTTTTAAATGACCATAAAATATTTCAACTAGTATTCTACTTGCAGAATGTCTGTAATTAAAATCATGGTGATTGGCACTTAACCTACCATTGTCTTTGAATGGTAAGTGACACTAACCATGAAAGACTGGGATATGCACTATCTCCTAGTAAAAAGGTATTTGATGGAAAAAGTTTTTCTGACCCACTTGGCTCTATGGTTTGGTATATATTTGACCTCTCAAGTATCCTTCCGTCATGCATACTACCTGGGTAATCACATGACACGTTTAATTTTTTTTCTGTGATTGATAATTGCTTGCATTAAAATTGAATGAAATCCCTTCCTGTTGGCATAATCTTCGTGATTTTCAGTTAGTTTTAATATGAAAATATAAGACCCATCGATTGTCCCAAGTATTCCAGGTATTCCTTTTTTATCCTTAAAAAATATTGACAATTGTTTGAACTTCAGTTCCAGCGAAAATGTTGTTTAAATTGAATGTCCGTATATTTTGCATAATTTTCAAATTTTCTGCATCTCTGTTAAATTTGTCTCCTTTTTGGATTTTTAATTTTTATTTACACAATATCGGCATCAAAATCACTGCTACTCTCTAATATCATTTCTTGAAAGCTTCCCTTGTCCCTAGAACTGCTGGAATTTTCTGTCATAAAATCTAAAAGATCCTAAAATAAACATATGCTTAATAGTGAAATTTTTTTTATAAATTAAATCCTACCTATCATAATTCACACTTGTAACTAAAACAGTAGAGAAACTTTTTAATTAAACCTAACAGATAGGAACAACTTCATAACAAGTCAGGGTAATAACCTAACCTAACAAAAGAACTAAACCAAACGATACTAAAAGAAAAATTGTATTATATTTGTTGAGTACGGTACACGTACAGTAAGTACATGTACGGGACACATACACGGTGCCTATTTGGAAAAGGGACGTTGAAGTAACAAAAATACGTACAAACAAATCATTCTAGCAGATTAATTCAGCATACATAGACGGCCAAAAATAACTCCTTCAAAATTTTTCATCAATATTTACATAACCTTTCGACAAACCCCAGAAGATACACAAAGATAAGTCCCGAAATACCTACCAAATTTTGGCATGATAATTTGAATCTACCTAGCAAATACATAACTATTTTCAGTAGGTTGAAATTTGGGCATCCTGTACACCTTTACAGAATTGGAGTTACTGCCACAGATTTATGTGGGGTGTGTGATACTAAAGGTGACTTGGATCATATGTTCGTGAACAAAGACATTGATGAAACTAACGACTATATAATAATCTGCTAAAATTAAATATAAAAACTCATTGGAATTTACTATCTTTGCTGTGCCTCAATACAAATAAAATCCTTAATTGTATAATTTCTTTTATACACAAAAAAACGCTATTAAAATTTAGGTTTAGCTTTGATAATCCATTGTTTAACCTTTTGTAAGATATCCGTGGCCCTACCTGTGATGCTTAAATAAAAAATGCCTTATAGGCTCTTTGACGAGAAGAATATGTCCCTGTACTAATCCTGGTCGGTATTGTCTTATATTTTTTTCCAGTTAGAATTAGGTTTAATAGTAAAATTTAAAGAGTATCTGGCTGCGTGGATTAGGTCCTAATGCCAAATAAAAAAATAACCTTTCGACTTCTGATCGCGGAAAAAGTACAGCTCAAAAAAAGGTGTTTCCTTCTCATATAACTTTTTTTTAATTCTTACTCAGTATTTTATGATGTTCCTATATCTATGAAAATATGTTTGAAAATAATACTAAAAAAAAAAAAATAATTCATAGCAGTTAAAATATCGTCAGCATAGTGCCAAACTTAAATTGATAACCTACATTACAAATAATATTGAAAGAAATTTACACAGTTTATTTAAAAATATAAAATATTTTTGACAAAACGGTTCATCCATACCTCATTTATTAATGAGATAATGATACTTTTACAGCCTTTTGTTATGCTTTTAAAGTTTTAAGATTCGTTATTAGCTTTAATTTGTAACTTAGTAATGAAATCGCCTTTAAAAAAATTGTACATGTAAGCCAGATATTTATGTTGTATAAAATTATGTTTTCTACGTGACAGGCGTAAGCTGTGTCGGTAATAAATACATCCAGAAAATAGAGGGTGACATGACAACATCACGTAAGCCGTGTAAGTGTTTATAATACACTGGTAAAGCCTGCCGGCGTATTGGCGGAGGCGCTCGGTTGACAGCAGCAGCGTAAACATGTCATATCCACTAAATGTATCGTTTTATTTGGTTTCACTTAGTGTATTTCCTTTATATATATATATATATATATATATATATATATATATATATATATATATATATATATATATATATATATATATATATATATATATATATATATATATATATATATATATATATATATATATATATATATATATATATATATATATATATATATATATATATATATATATATATATATATATATATATATATATATATATATATATATATATATATATATATATATATATATATATATATATATATATATATATATATATATATATATATATATATATATATATATATATATATATACTTTTTTTACTTTTTTCCTGATATTTACACATTTTATTTAAAACAATTTGTATGCCATGTTTTCATTTTTATCTTTTTTAATCACGTTTGTAAGTATTATAATAATTAATAATAATTTTTTTTAATATTATAATGTACACTTTTAGATGTCTTGAGGAAGGAATAAAATTTTCCGAAAGCTTGATAAAAAACAGAGATTTTTAATTGAATTTAGCCACCTAATAACTGCATCACCACTATTTATGTATATATTTTTATATACATATTTAAACATTACTTTGTATTCTGAGACAGTTACAAATAATAATTATACAAACACGGTTTTAATTGATATGTTTATTATCCATGGACAGGGAATAAGATTATCAGTAGAACTTCAGCAGAAGATTTAATAAGAAATATCCGAATTTGCCGCAGATGAACAACAGAAAGTTTTTACGAATTCAGAGGAATTTTATAAATTTTTATAAAACTCCAGTCCACAACAGGGAAGAATTAGAACGTCGAGTGATTCAAGAGATTGAAAACTTGGACCCCGCTGAAATAAGAGCTGCTACAACAAACGTCGTCCATCGTCGTATACAAAAAGTGTCTAGAAGTTAACGGTCTACATTTCGAACAATTATAACAATATTTTTAAGATTTTTATATTTATTACTGTTATTGGTATTATTTGTTATTGCTACTTAGACTTTGTTACTGTTGTTGCTGCTTAGATATTATTTTTTCCTAATACTGACACTGTTATTGTTCTCTTAATGATGAACCAAAATTTATAAAATTCCTCTGATCTGCGGCAAATTCGGATATTTCTCATTAAATCTTCTACAAGTTCTGCTGATAATCTTATTGCACTCTCCATGGATAATAAACAAATCAATTAAAACCGTGTTTGTATAATTATTTTCTGCCATATTTGTGCTACATAGCTATTCAAATTAGGTGCAAATATCACTAGCGTCAAATGTATTTAGAAAAATAACATCTGTTGTCATTACAAAATGGCAAAACAAAAATTTCATGGCCCACCCGTTATGATATACCAGAAGACTAATATTCTTGGTAAGGTTACATAAAAGTGCCCATAAATCTAAAACGGTGTGCATTAGGTATAGAGTATATTACCTTTTTAAAGAGGTAAATATATCGCCTTTCCGAATCAGTAATAATATACAGGGCATTCCATTTAAAAAAATTGACTTTCGTGCATTTTTCTAAGTCACTTGTAGAAAGCGTTCTCTAACTCACCCTGTATGATATTCTAAACATTTGATTAATGAAGGAGATGCCCCCAGGCCTTGCCTTTGGCAATAAATTCAGAAAAGAATTATTATCTCAAAAATGGCTTGAGATAGGTATAGGGAAATATTAATAAAAAGTTACTCAGAAAGAGACGACGATCCAAAAAACGCAAAAATATATAGGGTATTCCATTTAAAATAACGAATATGTTGCCAGTTTTACGTATAAGTGGCAACACCGCACTTTCGAAAATATTTTAGTTGGAGAGATAATATTCGATTATCTTGGTAACCAAAATTTCAAAGCAATCGGTTGATCCATTCTCCATATACTTCTAATACTCCACCCACCGTGGCTCACCCTGTATATATATATATATATATATATATATATATATATATATATATATATATATATATATATATATATATATATATATATATATATATATATATATATATATATATATATATATATATATATATATATATATATATATATATATATATATATATATATATATATATATATATATATATATATATATATATATATATATATATATATATATAACAGATCAAAATTGCCACAACTATTTTGGAATATAAATTAAAATATAATCACAAGCAAATTAAATATATTGCAACGTTTATTGTGATTATATTAACACTGACGTAGTTTTGTACAAAAAACTATATACTACACTTGACGCGCATTTCGCTAACCAAGTTGAAATCATCTGGACATGGTGATAAATAGAGCCCGGATACGAGGGGCACATTGAGAATATTGTCATGGAACATTTTAAAATGTCGTTTGAACTTCCCTCTCAAAGAACTGTAGAACGATGGATAAACGATTTCCCATAATTCGAGTTTGATGGTACAAAAAATTCGGTGCCGTACTTGTGAGAAAATTTCGTCGTGTATCATTCGGATCCGGGCTCTAGTGATAAATTATGATAAGTGCAGTAATATATGGTATTTTGGTGTTTTTGTGGAAAACTACGTCAGTTTTAGCTTCACATCAAAGGTTCCAACCAACTTCATGATGTGATTATATTATCAATTTACATAATTATATTTCAATATGCAGTTCAAAATAGACAGTTCTCTATTTAAAATAGCAAAACTCACATTAGCACGCTAAGAACCATTTTGTTATTAATTAAATTATCTATTGATATACCTGGGTGATAACGGGTGCCCCATTATATTTTGACCCTTTTAAAACCTATATAACTTTTAAAGTAGTTGTGATAATGAAATGCGGTTTTAGCCAGTCTTCTTCTAATTTTGATACGTTTTTTCCTTGGTATCCGTCTTTTTTTGCTTACTTCCGGTTTAACCGAAAATGACATATCGTACTTTCAGGGATGGGGCAACTTTATTATTCAAATGAAACACTCTGTATATTTTTTCACAGTTTGAAGGCCTTTCAGTTTCCCCTTTCCGAAAATTCCATATTTGTTATGGAAATTATACGGAGTGATGGTTATATAAGTTTTTAAAGTGAATACTGCGTTTTATCAAAATGCTACGAAAAAAATAATGATTCACAAAGTATACTATGGAAATAAAAGACAACATCACTTGTAAACATCAAATTAGTTTATTAACAATTTCATGTTACTTCAATTGCTAATATTGAAAATGTACATATGAAACTCGGTATAATAAAGTGTAACAGGATATTTATTAAACAAATAAGAAATAAACAAAATAATAGATATTAGTTATAAAACATGTTCAAAATGCTGCCCATCAACTTCGATACATTTATTTATTCGCTTTATAAAGTTGTCATGGCGTCTACTTAACTGTTCAGGGGTAATGTTGTTAAAGGTATTTCGAAAGTTTTCTTTAAGTTGTTCTAAATTTTGTGGCATATTGCTATAACACCTGTCTTTCACATACCCCCATATGGAAAAATCTGAAACGGTGAGTTCTGGGTATCGAGGGGGCCATGTTGTAGGACCTCCCCTCCCTATCCAACGATTTCCAAAGGTGGCATTCAGGGAATCTCTAGTTATCATAGCATAATGAGGTATAGCACCGTCTTGTTGGAAATAAACTGTCTTCACTAAATTATCCTGTTCAAGTTGCGGAAAAAAGAAATTTTCTAACATGTCCAAATATGATGAATGGGGCATTGACAATTGGATTGTTAAAAAAAAGAGACCGTAATTTTTTTGTTTTGACACCGCACACCAAACTGTAAATTATCAAGAAAATGCCTATCTCTTCTACGTAAATTAAGAATTTTTCTACAAAATTGTACTCGTTTTGGAAAATCAGTTTCCTTTAACTCTTGATGAATCTGAATTTATTAAGCATTCAATTTTAGAACATTTTTCATAACAGTATGAACATTAGTTTTCGGAATACCTGTTGCGAATTTTCTTGTATAAGGAGAAGGGTAATTTGTGTCATTTTCAAAATATCAGTTGTATTATTAAGTCTATTTCATTATTTGGAGTTCTTTCGTTACGGTCAATACAACCCAAATTCCAAAAGATTTTATACCATTTCCTAATTGAATGTTTTATTGGAGGTTCCTTGTTAAACATAGGTCTTTAATCTTTTTTGTGTTGTTTTGTAAGATTTAGTGTCAACAAAAGTGATTACACACTTAGCTTTTTCACTTAACGTAAACATTTTTCTTAAAATAACTCAAGTACCCAAGTTTTCATTAAACTATTTGACGTTTACAAGTGATGTTCTCTTTTATTTCCATAATCTACTTTGTGAATCATTATTTTTTTCATAGCATTTCGATAAAACGCAGTATTCACTTTAAAACCTTATAAAACCATCACTCTGTATAATTTCCATGACAAATATGGAATTTTCGGAAAGGGGAAACAATGGGCTTTTCAACTGTGATAAAATATACAGGATGTTCCATTTGAAATAACAAAGTTGTCCTATCCACGAAACTACACTGTCATTTCCGGTTAAACCGGAAGTGAGCAAAGAGGAAGGATACCCAGGAAACAAATTATCAAAATTAGAAGAAGACTGGCGAAAACCGCATTTCATTATCTCAACTAGTTCAAAAGTTATATAGGTTTAAAAAGCGTCAAAACATAATGGAGCACCTTGGATTGAGGTGCTAGGCGCGTCGCCCACAACAATAACGAAAACTTGATCGAATTCTTATGCAACAATATTAATACTACAACTATATATATGTTAAGAGTTGACTGTTTTTTTATACCTACATCACCTCTTATTTTTGTTTTGTTCAGGGTGATGAGCTGAATATTCTGTTCTTTAAACCCATTTCTCATTGTTACAATCAGCTATAAAAAATATAAAAAATGGATCGGTAGCATATTTCACTATGTTTGCGTATGTGTTATGAGTTTGTGTCTATCTTAATGAATATACAGAGAGGGCAAGAATTACATGTTTTAACGAGACACCCTGCAAATTTGCATAGCACTTTTCCTCCCCCCTATAAATATATATTATTGTTATACATTTGATCTTCAAGTTATTCAAATAAATACTCGGTGTATTTAATGTAAAAAACAAGTTTACATTTAATAATAACAATATAAATATGTATTACAACATACAAAAAACGAGCGAAAATTATAACACATTGTTTTCAAAAAATCCATCATTTTCCAAAGAAATTATTAATTTATTTTTAACATATACTCTAACAATTTGTTGAAACAAGTGTACCCCATAAAAAATCGAGAGGTGTTAAATCCTGGTTTCATGAAGGCTATAATATAATGCCCCTTCTGCCCATCCACGTTTGATATTTATGGTTTAAGAATTCAGTCACCTCCTGAGTGGCAAGATGCTCCGTCTTGCTGCCAGATTAACTCTTCAGAAATATTTAAAGGAAGATCGTCTATAAAGTCCACTATTTTATTTTTCAGGAATTGTTTGTATCTGCTTCCATTTAAACTACCTTCGTAAAAAATCGGTTAAAAAATAGCATCATTTAATATTCCACACCAAACCCCAATATATTGAAGATCTGGTCGCTGAATCTCCATTACTTCATGGAGATTTCAGAAATTTAAAAGTGCTTATTTATTATATTGTTAACACTCAGTTTTTGGACCACACTAAATTTATAAGGATAAATTTATGTTTCTTGAGTGTATTTTGAATATATCCGTAACACATCTCAAGACCTTGTACTCCGTACCTAATAGATTTTGAGGGTTGTTTGGTAAAATATAATAAAATATTAAGTTCTTTTTCTTCATTTTCGTTATCATTTATTTTAGCATTATACAACTTCTAAATTTGTTTACAATATATGAAATTTTCTATCGTTCAAACCTGAAGTGGGTTGGAACCTTTGATGTGAAGATAACACTGACGTAGTTTTCTACGAAACACCAAAACACCATATACTGCACTCGACGCGCGTTTCGCCAACCAAGTTGGCATCATCTGGAGATGATTAAATCTGAGTTTTAATCATCTCCAGAAGGTGGCCAGTTGGTTGGCGACACGCGCGTCGAGTGTGGTTGGATTAAAACTAATTTTTAATCATCTTCAGATGATGCCAACTTGATTGGCGAAATACGCGTCGAGTGCAGTATATGGTGTTTTCGAGTTCCGTGGAAAACTACGTCAGTGTTTTAGTATAAACGTTTGACTTTAGTTAATTCCATTCGAAAGAAAATGTACATTTAGCAGATCATTACGTTCGTCTACGGAATACAAGGGCATTTTTAACACGCTTTTATTAGATTCACTTGTATGTTTGTTTGCTTGTTTGTAACCGACTCTTTGGACTCGATTTTGACCCACTTTAAACGGACAGATTTAATTGAAACTTTGTACACTTACGAAGAACCGGTAACAATACAATAATTTGATAAGTTTATATCATTATCCTGATCAGGATCGCCAATCCTTTCCTCACGTATCCCTGCGTGAAAGCAAAGGCTTAATATGTAAGTAGATTCCGTGATTGTTAATTAGCTCGGTGGTCGAGTGGGTTAAGGCAGTAAACGCGAAACGACAGACTCCTCCGGCGTGAGTTCGAACTCCACGGCTGAAATAAAAATATTTTTTTTTTCAGAAATATCTGTTGGATCGTAATATGTTTTAATATCAGCATCAATAAGCAATATAAATATAGTTTAAAACAACTAAAAAACACGCTTTCATAGCACATCAAACTAAAAAGTTAAAAATAAATATAGTTTAAAAAAACTAAAAAACACGCTTTTAAAGCACATCAAACTAAAAAGTGAAAAATAATTATTAATATAAACTGAAAACAATAATGAACGAAAAATACTAGTATTATTGTGAAAAAAGCGTGGGGCGCTTTGTGCCATATTTTTCGTATATCGAGCAACCCACGCCTTTTTCACAATAATACTAGTATTTTTCGTTCATTATTGTTTTCAGTTTATATTAATAATTATTTTTCACTTTTTAGTTTGATGTGCTTTAAAAGCGTGTTTTTTAGTTTTTTTAAACTATATTTATTTTATTAATCATTTGTTTTTATACAAAAAGCTCCTTAAGAAGTAAACACTTGAAAATTAACAGTGAATTTTCTGGATGATAATAGTCCTCATCAATTAGTAAAATCTATTCATAAAATGTTTCATAGTTAATATCAGTTAACACCAGATACAATAATTACCATGCAGATTAAGTGCATTTTTAATGTGTAACAAGTTAATAAATTGTAGTAAATTTTCAATTATTTTAGATTAATTTATCATTTACCTCTCATATCCCTTATAAAATGAGAAAAATTAAAATCTCCAATGATTAATACATTTTTATTTTCTTATACCTAATATAAGGAAGTATAGTAATCGTGATTTTTTTTCGACTTCGAGATTTTGATTGATTTATATGTACGTTTTGAACTCTCCTGAATCCTTTCTGACTATTTTCCGAATAATGTCTGTCAGTGCGTGTATGTGGATGTGTGTGTGGGAGTGTGTATGTGTGTGTGTGTGTGTGGATCTGTGTATGTGTGTATCCGCGATAACTCAAAAAATACTAATGAGAGACTTTCCAAATTTGGCAGTTAAGATTGTCAACAACATTTTAGGTGACACATTAAATTTAGTGAATGTAATACCACCAGAAGAGACACAATGAATGAAAGTAGAAAAAAAGGTATAATTTCGGGGAAAAAAATTAAAAATTTTTATTGCATTTCTGGACGAATCTCGAAAAATTATATTGAAAGAACATAATATTTTGGAAAAAAATCTGTTTGCATGTCTATAGTATCACGATAGCAGCCACAGTTTTTGAGGTAAAGCTTTCAAATTTGGTACACATGTTCTAAATGCCAAAGACGATAAAAAATTCGATGGTGAGCAAAATTTTTTTTATTTGCCTTTACAAAAAAATATATTCTTGATGAAAGATTATAAATCATGTCTACTATATCAAGCCAATAAAATATATTTTCCAATTACTTAAATAAAACTGATGTAAACTTAAATTTTATATACATTTGACCTCATAAAATGGGGTTAGGATAAATTTAACAGTTTAACATTTGAAATTTCCAATTTAGTTAGAAAAATGTCAATATCAATAAGAAGAAATTATTAAAATGGATGACATGAATTATTATTGACAGTATCGAATGACGCTGAAAATTAATTATTTAAAAATTTGTATGAAACATTTCAAGGTAAGCTATTAAATTTAATTGAGGTAAGTGAAGAATAAAATAATGATTTTTTTACATCAGGATGATAATATATACTGGTATAAGAAAGTTGCTGGCCACATCAGATATTTTTGTTTAATAGTGACTTGTTCAAATGATTCAAAGAATGATTCTAAATCTAAATTTGCATAATATTCTGACTGTTGCAGATCTTTTACCGTTTGATTCAGATTTTCATTAAGTTTTCTGTCAGTTTAACCACGACCAGAGAAACCAAGGTCTTTGAGAGATTTTATTCACTGAGGAAGCATAAAAACAGAAAAATTTTAATAGTATTAAAATTTTCTCTTTCATGCGGACAAAGTAAATAGACAAATAGCCTGAGACAACTTTGCGATAATTTCGCAAGTCAATTGTCATTCGCCATTAGCGAGCAAATTAAAGTTACAGGTTTTTTTTTTAGTTTCTTATATCTTGTGTTGGACTATATACCAGACTAATTAAAATATAATATGTAATATAACAAATCTAACAAATATATATTGTTTGAATTTTGAAAAAAATTTACAACCCATGTCTTCCCGGTAAAGCTAACTGGTAGTCAATTACATGTTTCGTGCAATGTTAATTCTCAATAACTTTTTTATAGATTCTTCTATCAACCTGTTAAATTTGTATTGATTTCTCAACTTATTTATTATTTATTAATTTGTGCAGCAATAAATATCAAACTGAGTATCATCATGAGATGATATACACCCATGAATAAATATTCCTATAATAGTTTTAGCTCAGAATTCTTCATAAGAAACATTTACTGGATATATTTGAAATCATTTAGAAACAATCGAGAGTGTATTTTGGTATGAGGTTCCCCTTTTGTAATGAAAAGACTAGGCGGTGTCAGGTTACCGCCCTATACGGTCACAAGCAATCATAATATCGATGCACCCTTCGAAACGCCCTGTGAGTCCTACTGTGCCCTTATGTCAGGTCGAATAATATGATACTACAATTTCGTACAAACTGGCATCTTTATAAACAGCATGTTCAATTATCTAAGTACACAGTTGGAAATAAATTGTAACATTTCTAAAGATTATTGTAATAGTTATAGTAATAGTTTTAATCCATGGTGCAATCGGATTGTGAACATTTTGAAATTTAAATCTGCTTTGGTAAAATAACTATAAAAATACAATAGCAATATAAAGATTTTCTACTAGTTATTACTAAATCTCCGTATCCTTCATATTAGTTGAAATACAACTACGATAAGCATACCAAATCAGTAATTTCTTCTGCAGAATAGCAAAATTGTTATTGGACTATTAATTTTCTATTAACAGATTATGTTGTTTCTTCATATAAATTTTGAATATATTATGTACGGGATAATTCCTCAGGTAATTTTTAAAATAAAAATTTGAGAGAAATTTAATTCAGTGAATTTTTTCTTGATTTTTTGGTAGGTAACTAGAAATAAAGGAGTTGTAGCCATTATTTTTTGATGAGGTATAGCTTTAGGAAGTATAGGACAAGTGCAAGAGTAGAGGTTATTTACAGAGTTAATTTATTTTAGCTATTCTCCCAATTTCTTCAAATACCTTGTTTTTCATTTTGAAAAGTATCATTATTTGAAGGTAGAGTTAATGGAAATAACTGTGATTTCGGGGTGAGTGTGATGTGCGAAAATAAAATCAAACTTACTGACAAACCAAAATTCTGCTGCCACTAGAACTTACCATGGTAGTTAATAACACTTGAATTAAAATATATAAAAACAGCAAATAATAAAAAAACTTATGTTTTCCATATGCTGCTTTTATTCACTTATGACATTAGTACATGTTGCCTCAAAATTTGAATAATTTCATTTAATACAACAAGTCCGTCTCGATAGTACTTTCTCATCATACACAATTGGAAGTGAGTGAGAAATAAATTATTTAATTTTACGAGTATTACCCCGTTTGTTTCGTTTGACTCATTTATCTCTTTTATATCGTTTATTTCTTTTGCCATTAATCTTATTTTCCTATTTATCCTATTTATCTCTATTAATCTCGTTTGTGTTATGTATCTCGGTTTTATCTTTTATCTTGTTTATCTAGTTCATCTTATTTCTCTTGTTTATCTTGTTGACCTTGTTTTCCTTATTTATTATCTTGATCCTATGTATCTTTTTATCTTATTTGTCCCATTTATCTCATTTATCTCATTTTTCTCATTTGTCGCATTTATCTTATTTGTCACATTTTCTCATTTGTCTAATTTATCTTATTTATCTCATTTATCTTATTCATTTTATTTTTGTCATTTATCTCATTTTTCTTAGTTGTATTATTTGCTTTATTTATTTTATATAAATAAATAAAATAAATGAAAATGATATTTAAAATTAAAACAATTTTTCTTTTAAGTCAAATTGAATATAATGAGAAAGAACTGAGTTATGGATAGCTTGCAATATTCTTGCATTCACTCAATAAAAGCATTTCCAGTAATATTTGTCAGATTTTCGACATTAAGAAAGTAAATAGATCACTTAATACAAATAACAGTACGAATAATATTTAATAATATAGTTAACTTTGGAAATATATAAAAAAAAAATCTAAAAAAAAACCTCAATTTTCTTGTGTAATTGAGGCGGATTTTGTTGTTGTTACATATACCTCTTCGCCAAAAGGATTAGTCAGAGGTTAGTTTTTTGAAAAAAATGTTTTTGCTTATTCAAATGTCCCACACCTAAAAAAATATTAATCTGAAAATTAAACTTAAATGTCGAATATTTTAGATTGTCTTTGACATTGATACACATTAATACACAAGTTAATCTATCACCAAAGAAATATTTTGACAATTAAGTTTCATTTTCAGGTTAATATTTTTTAGGAGTGAGATATTTTTTGGATAGGCGAATAACCAACCGCTGACTAATCCTTTTGTAGTAAAGATTTTTGTTACAATTTTTTTAAACAATTTTTAGAACAGTGACCTAAGACCTAAAGATGATACGAGGAACTCGAGGAAGTAACAACTAGTCTAGTCTGGTCCAGTCTAGTATAGTGCTGTAAGAGCGGAATGGAAATATTGTGCGTGTTATTTCTTGTGTTCTGTATAGGTGATTTAGTTTCTCTTTTATTATGTTTGAAACAATATCTACTAAGAAATTCTGTTTTATATATAAGTCCGTGACAAAATTAGGAAACAAATTGTAATTATTTTCAAGTAGTAATGATTCATTACTACTAGTATTCATTAATAATGAATACTAAAAATTATACCTAAAAAGGTACAACAGTCGCAATCCTCTCGCTATATTTAATAGAAAATTAAATAAGGCACACACCTACTCATCTAAAAAGTATACGCAACGTCAACAAGGAGGATTTCAGTAGGAGAAACCGCTTTAGTGACATGACGTGCCGGGTAAGATGCTACAGAACGCAGAGCTGGATTTATCTGTATTGCTCGCTCGCTTACTTTTTCAATTTAGGTTTTTGTACTCAGTTTTGCTAACAATTTACCAATTGGAAAAAAAATTATTACCTTGAAATAAAAGTATTGAATTTAAAGTATTGACTACACACATACAGTGGCTACAGTATTCAAGTTCGCTTAATATAAATTGTTACTACCCAGAAAGAACCGCGAATAGGTATAAGAATTTCTTGCCAGGAAATGATGGGTCTAGAATAAAGAAATTATTTAGAAAGTAACAAGAAACCTTTAAAAACTAAATAAAAACAAAAAATATGATCTCAAAATAGTAACAGAAACAAATATTTTTCTCAATAAATAAACTAAAAATAAATTCTAATTGTAAATTCTTTACTCAACACACCAGCAAATAATCAGATATGAAATAATTATTGCTTATAATATTACATTTTCTCCTACAACGACCTAAACAAATCGGTAACAAATCTAAGTGCGGATCTGACGTATCATAGAATGTAAGTGAAACTCTGCCTCGGTCGCGTGCCAACTAAAACAACAATCATCTTTCTCGCTTTAATGTAAAAGACGGAAGATGTCAGGTGTTGGACATTTCCCGCCCTCATGTCGCATCTTACCCTGCACGTCTTGTCATTAAAGCGATTTCTCCTACTATACTAACGAGTCGATGGTAACTTCATCTACCAGTGTCAATCGCAATGTAATAAATTAGAGTAATGCTCCGACACAGCGTTATTTACTAATAAAGGTATAATAAAAATTAAAATACCAAATAATTACAATAGAGGGGTGAGATTTATTTGCAAATAGTAGTGAATAGTAAAAATTATACTTAAAAAGTTACCAAAGTCGTAATCCTCTCGCTTTATTTAATTGAAAATTAAATAAGGCAGCCACCCACACTTCTGATTAAAAAATTTATATCATGCAAAGGGAAGTATTTAAGTTTTTAAATTGCGATTGCCCACTAGATAAAATTTTTATCAAAGTAATGGAAATCCTGCTTGAGGCCATCGCGTATACAATTCGCAGACCGGTTTCTGGTTTTGTCCTTCTTCAGTGGGAAGTAGGAATATGCAACGTAAACAGGGAGCATTTCAGAATCATAAGTAGTCTCTACGTGAAAGTTGAGTACTAACGAGTCGTTGGTAACTTTATCTACCAGTGTCAATCGCAATGTAATAAATAGGCCCTTGCGCTTACCGGATTTTTAAAATTAATTCACATATTCTAATATAGTCTTATTAAACATTAGCAATTATCAAATCTGTTTTAATATTTTCTACCTGAAAAATACTTAAATTACTAATTGAATATCAGATGCTAGAGGCATGTCTGAAACCGCTGTCCTGTTGGCGCGACATCAACGAAATCTCCTGGTGGTAAACGGTACACGATACCTAGTTCATGCATTGATTAAGTATGGGTCCTTGTTTCCTATAATTATTTGGCAATAAATAGTCTGGTCTCTGATATTTATGCAGATATAATAATTATATTGTAAACATCTACTGAAACATTTCCACACAGAAAACCGGAAATTTATACACCTTGATAAAGTGAATTTTATTTAATTTTAAAATGTTAATACGTAAACTACCTACTATACGATACTATACGATTCAAATGTATCAAATCCTCACTTTATCCGCGAATATCTCAGAAACGGAGAAGGGAGAAAATTTAAAAAAGTATTCAATACGTGTCTATTGTGAACCACTCACTGAAATTTTAATAACTTAACACTGACATAGTGCTCCATGAAACACCAAAACACTATACCGGGTGCCTACGATATTACTAGCCAGCCTATAACTTCCTTATAAAAAAAGATATCGATTTCAAATTTTGAGATGTTGTATGGTTGAATACAACAGTTTGATGTTGAATACAGTTTGATTGCTTCAAGATCTGATTTTCATTTCCGGTTTAACCGGAAACAGTATAAATTTTTTTATCTTTAATGGAACACCCTGTATATTAATCGAAATTTAGATTACACAGGAAATTGTAGGTCCAAAACTTGTAGCATACCCTATATTTATCTTTGACAGTTTTCGAGAAAATGGCGGTTGAAAATGTTATATCAATCATAAATTATTTCATTTTCACATAAAACAAATGAATGTAGGAACAAATCAGTTACGGTTATTTAAGTTGTTTGGTGAGTAAAATTTGATAAAAATTTCACTTCTGGCTGAACCGGAAGTACTACGAAAAGTGATTTTCAGGCTCAAATTACTTCGATATTTTTAATGGAACACCCTGTATTGAAACTTAAATTTAAATTCGACTAACCTTTCTGGATATTTTTTGTCCCCTGTCTAAATCTAATAGTTTATGAGATATCGGCGACTGAATGTTCACCTGCACTGTCACAAAGGCTACACAATAAAAAAATGATGTTTAAACAGCACTTTGATTCAAGAGGGCTGTGTAAAACAAATGAACTATTTACCGATTTTCATTTAGATTTTGACAGTACTGCTGCATTATTTAAAAGTTTCTCTCGACAGTTGTCATTTAATTTTTGCGTTTTATTCTTGATTTACCTCCAATTCAGATGGAAAACGTTCTTCGGGAATTTAAAGAAAGGATTAATTCGAGAAGTCATCGGTGTACATTTTGAACATTTAAATTATGGTTAAAATAAATTATACCTACCTATTACTTAGAGTGTTTCACTTTTGATACTTATTTTATTTTTCTGCTTTGAGCAGATTTGTGACATATTAGTGTAGGTGAACATTCAGTCGCCGATATCTCATAAACAATTAGGTTTAAAGAGAGGATACCAGAAACAAAAAATATCCAGAGAGGTTAGTAGAATGTAAATTTAAGATTCAATACAGGGTGTTCCCTTAAAAATATCGAAGTAATTTGACCCTGAAAATCACTTTTCGTAGTACTTCCGCTTTAGCCGGAAATTAAATTTTTATGACTATCAAATTTTACTCACCAAAAAACTTAAATAACCGTAACAGATTTGTTTCTACATTCATTTGTTTTATGTGAAAATGAAATAATTTATGATTGATATAACATTTTCAACCGCCATTTTCTCGAAAACTGTCAAAGATATATATAGGGTATGCTACATGTTTTGGACCTACAATTTCCTGTGCAATCTAAATTTCGAATAATATATAGGGTGTTCCATTAAAAATAACAAATTTTATAGTTTCCGGTTAAACCGGAAATGAAAATCATATCTTGAAGCAATCAAGCTGTGCACCGTATTCAACCATACAACATCCCAAAATTTGAAATCGATATATTTTTTTACAAGGAAGTTATAGGCTGGCTAGTAATATCGTGGGCACCCGGTATATTGCACTCGATGCGCTATTCGCCAACCAGGTTGGCATCATCTGGAGATAATTAAAACTAACCTTATGCTAAGAATGTATCCCATTTATATCTAAACTATTGTCACGCCTTGATAAACCGTGACCCACTAACCAATAAAGCGGGCTATTTGGGATAGGCCCTCTATCACTATTCATACTATTTTTACACTTTGTGATTTTCAAGCTCTCAAGTGCATCCAGCTGTCTAGTATTTGTTACATTCCTAATTAACATTAAATTGCTAATATCTATTTTATGGCTGCTCTCAAACGCATGTTGGGTAACACTAGATTTATCTGTACTACCATATTTGAGATGAGCCATAAGATCTTTAAATCTATTTTGAATTCACCGTCTAGTTTGTCCAAAATACTTTTGATTACAGCCTTTACAGCTAATTTCTTAAATTTTTTACAAGTGGACAATCACAATGTTAAAGCTTAAACACTTATCTTTGCATGATACAATTTTTTAAATCAGCTGGAAATGTCGGTGGATGACTTATTTCATTTTCTATTAAATAAAGCGACTTTGGTATCTTTTTAGGTATAATTTTTAGTATTTATTACTTATTTGCAAATGATTCTCAGCTGTCTATTGGAATTTTTTGGTATTTTAACTTTTATTATACCTTTATTAGTAAATAGCAATTAGTTTATCATACTTAGGTTCACCTAAATCTATTATCACTTTATATAAATATATTATAACAATACAATACAAAAACAAAGACCCCTAGTAACTGAAGGGAATTATTTCTGAAGTGTAAAAATTTTTCTTTTTTGGTGAGTAAATATTTTTTTAATCTCAATATTTTTTTGCTTCTAATACTAAGAATACTGGTATTTAATTCAATGCAATTCTTGCTTCTAGATTGGGTAGATGTTTTAATAGTTTCTACGATAAAATATATTAGAAGTGTTGTGTCTGAATTATAATCTGCCTAGCGCATTCAGATAAGAATGACAGTATAGAATATAAAAAACTATTTAATAGGTATTTACCTATTATTGTTATCATGTTACGTTTGAAAGGATGCTTATGTAATACCCAATAATTATTTTTTTTATTTTTTCTAGAAATACATAAACAAGAAACAAATAAAATGTCAGATTTTTTAAAATCATGTCAACATTTTGGAAAAATTCAATTCAAACGTATAAACTCTGTTAGGTACGGTCATTTTGTCGTCCTACACCACTGTATGCTAAAATAATGGATGAGTTATTTATTTTTAATGTGAGGGAGCTATAAAGTAATTGGATATTTATTTTTGATACTTATTTTTAATTTAGAGAATTTCCTGCTTCTCGTAAATGTTTAATAAATAAATGGGGATGCGTTCGCTAATTCAAAGGTAAATGTAATGAGTAATAAACAAAGTTATACACAATGTATATAAAATGGTCTTAAAGGTAGAATGTTCTTACCCAGAGCAAGGGTTTAACAAAGTTAAATAATAAAACGTTCGCTAATCTGACCAGTTAACTTTTAAAGTACAGCAGTCTGAAGGCAGGTAATATACTTTTAACATAAATTTACTTTAGGGGGGCTTTTCCACGAGATCAAATTCGTTTTAATCACACATTTTCCTAAGTGATTTCATAAAACAGGCAAAGTGCTGCCTCTTACGATGTAAAATCATATTAAAATAAATAATCCCCTCATTTGACGTCAGCTTTTAGCTAGTAATGTGTCTTTTGAACGTTCCACGATGTCTAAATCTACTTGTTGTTGCTCGTAATGCATTTTTAAATTTGATCTTATTTTCTGAAAACATACTTTTAACGAGTAGTTATCTAGAAACGCTTATTTTATGACGCAAATAGGCTTCTTAATCATGAAAGTGCTGCCTCACATTTCCTAAATAGCTTAAATGAATTATTTTTCATCCGCAGAGATTTATATTGTTTTATATCCTTTTTTGCCAATATTACATTAGAGTAGTTTCACAGTTAATTTGATAATACTGATTTGATGAAGATTTGGATAACGTTCTATTATGATTTTCACATTGTGCGTGTAATAATCTAATTGAACAATTGTAATTTCAATGACGCGATTTTATTATTTAAACATTCTTAATGTTAGTAAGTACCTATCAATCAGTCTAGTTGATATACCTTTCAAAATAAATGTTGTAAACAATAATTGGATGCATAAAGGGGTTATTTAGCAGATTCAGTGGCGGTCGGTCCATGGAAGCAAGGGAAGCAGTGCTTCCCCTGGGATTATTAAAAAAAAACACATAATTAGAAACTAATTATTATTTATCACATATATTAATCATTAAAATTTACTTTTACCCAATTTCAATAGACACGGCCCTGCTTTTCAGCAGCTGAGATAATGTTGCATGATAAAACCGTAACGATGACGCACTCGATTAATCGAGCCAACACGAACTCGCGCGACTTCGATATATGTAAGCAGAGACAACTCTCTGATGTAAGTAACTTGTTGAAATGCATCCAATCCCCACTTCATAATCTTGATATCTGAGCTGTATAGCATCGTAATACGTTTTATTTTATAGATTTTAATCTCGATTTTAATATCGATTTTAATATCGATTTTAATATCGATTTTAATATCGATTTTAATATTATACTTAATATTAATCTTCCTAGTATTATTCTCAGCTTTTGTGCTATATTTGTAAAAACTTTTTTGATGTTTCTAAACCTGTGGTGCGGCGACAAGTGATTTTTAAAACGTTGAATATTAGTGCGCGTGTAAGCAGATTTAGAATTACTTATTAAATTTGGAAGCTGTTCCTAGCACTGTGGAAAATATTATTTGCGTTTGTATGGTGTGCAATTTGTTGAAAAGGGGATTTTCAACATATTCGTTTCAAGATAAACTGGATATTATTAGAAACGGGAAACCAACACCTGATTTAAAACTCTTAAAAACGAAAGTTAAATCATGCTATAGGTACTTTAATATTGAAGTGTACAGTGCTAATCAGTGGTTAAGGGGTTGTGAAAATTTGTGTAAATTGTTTTGTTGGCCATGTGTACTGTTCACAAATGAAAAAGGTGTTTGGAATAAAAATGGCTTTTCAGATTTAAACAACATTCACAAAGTGACAAAAAGGCATGGTAAGTGTGAAACTCATTTGCGAGCGGTGCTAAAAGAATAAACATTTGGAAAATCACGAATTGAGCATTCATTAGATCAGCAGTTGAAAGAAAGTGTTAAAAAGACTTATTGACATTGTTTGTTTTCTCGGCAAAAATTAACTTAGTTTTAGAGGTCATACTGAATCTCGGAGCGTTCCTAATAGGGGCAATTTTATCAATTTAGTTGATTTATTAGTAAAATACGATACAATTTTAAGTAACCATCTGGAACACTCCACGATATTTCGCGGTACATCAAATCATATTCAAAATGATTTGATTCAGTCGATAAGCAATATTGTTTTAGAAAAGATCAAGCAAGAAATAAAAAAGCTCCTTTTGTTGCAGTTATGTTAGATGAAGCAACCGATATTACGAATATTAGTCAGTTGTCAATCATAGCTACATAAATCCAAATGGGAAAGTTCAAGAGCGCTTTTTAGGATTTTTAGACGTAACAACGCCATGAACGGCCGCAGCTTTATATACTATAGTTTGTCAGATAGTCGATGATCTACAGTGTGGTACTAAACTTATCGCCCAAAGTTATGATCGGGCCGCTAGGCTGGTGAATTGGGGGATCTGCAGGCCAAAGTAAAAGAGACTTTTCAGAATGCAATATTTGTACCATTGTTTTGCGCATCGATTAAATTTAGTTCTAGCTCAATCTGCAGCGTGTCTTAAAGAGTGCAAAATATTTTTTTTCAAGTATTAGAGGAATGGTTGCCTTTTTTTCAAAATCATCAAAATGGACACGAGAATAAAAGCTTTTTCAAGAAATTCAACCAGTGAAGAGCGGCTTTCAAAATTGTCCCTGTTGATAATAGAAAGAGACTTTGTGAAGGAGATCTCCCAAAATTCAAACTGTTACGACGAAGTTATTTCCGACATCGCAAAAAAGGAGAGGTGGATTAAACTACATTGTAAATAGGTAGGTATGTGCATGTTAACTACTTAACTAGCTGGCTCAATTTATAGTTGGCTAGAGAGTGCACGATGGCTAGTGTGACTGAACAAACTCTCTATTTCGCTGCGGGTTCAATCCTCGCCACCGGCGCTGGCAATGTCGGTGGATATGGTTGTGTGTCTGCGTTTTTTTCATAAGTGTAACCCTCGCCCGTGCAGCTTCGACTTTGGAATCGGGGGTTGTCTAATTTTTTGTGGTGTTTTTATGTTTTATGTTTGCGGTCCTACAAGTGTACTTTTTTCTAGTATCATAACTTTGCAGCTTTCGACATTTGCTTTAAAATGAGTATACGGAAGCCACGCACCTTTTGTTAAAATAATTTTTTGCCTCGCTTCGCTCGGGGCCTCACGCTACCCATCACTCTATATCACAAACTGCTTCCCCTGTATCAAAACTCACCGCACGCCCCTGAGCAGATTGCTAATTTGTCAGAAAAACGTTTATTTACAACCTTTATTAAGCAGAGACACAGGGTTATGTTGTTTCCCAGGTCCCTTATCCATTTGGTATCCAAGCATCTAGCCATAGAAACGTAACGAAACATTGGTGCTGATAAGTTGTAATATCGCAATGTATTTATCGAATAGGGTACTCCAATTTTTGAAACAATGTCAGTCAGGTAACACCCTTATCCATCCATCCCTTCAATTGCTTCAGCTGCTAGCTAGATGGTATACAACCTGTGTTCTTAAAAAACTGTATATGTATATACTATTAACATGTCATTATAAATACTATTTAATTTATCCTTGGACCACGGAAAATTTATTAATTTTCTGGAAATACAAATTAGAGAATTAGAGAAATGCATACACGCTAACAATGCATGCGGGGCACCTAGGTGGTTCAGAATAACCCATGGTTAATGGGTTTAACAACCTTCATTACCAAGATACAGAGTGTTTTATCACTTTTTTAGTTTGATGTGCTTTAAAAGCGTGTTTTTTAGTTTTTTTAAACTATATTTATTTTTCACTTTTTTAGTTTGATGTGCTATGAAAGCGTGTTTTTTAGTTGTTTTAAACTATATTTATATTACTTATTGATGCTGATATTATAACATATTACGATCCAACAGATATTTCTGAAAAAAAAATTTTTTTTTATTTCAGCCATAGGATTTGAACTCACGCCTTAGGAGTCCGTCGTTTCGCGTCGACTGCCTTAGCCCGCTCGACCACCGACCTAGCTGACAATCGCGGAATGTACTTATATATTAAGCCTTTGCTCTCACGCAGAGGATACGTGAGGAAAGGACTGGCGATCCTGATCAGGATAATGATATAAACTTATCAAATTATTGTATTGTTCCGGTTCTTCGTAAGTGTACAAAGTTTCAATTAAATCTGTCCGTTTAAAGTGGGTCAAAATCGAGTCCAAAAAGTCGGTTACAAACAAAACAAACAAACAAGCAAACAAGCAAACATACAGGTGAAGCTAATAAAAGCGTGTTAAAAAAAGAGATCGAGAATGTGTCTTCCATTTTTTTGTCTCTTTCAGTTAACGAGTTAAACTGTAAAAACATCGAAATTTGCCCACCCTGTACTGACCCTGCATATTATATTTACTATTTACTAATATGATTATACTTTACATTATACTTTATAAAACTGTTATTTACTTAAGAAGCATTTGTATTACGTGAAAATCAAATGTGTTCCATAATGTGCATATTTTTAAATTTGCTACAAATCGATCTGCACCTCAGCGCTAGTCAATGTTTTAGGAATCAAATCGACATTCTTGCCGTTACCTAGTATAAAGTATTAATTTCCAACATTCCATCCTGCATTTCAACACCCTTCAACATTCCGGTACTAAACTAGGCACTTTTCTCTATCGTCTAACGTTTTTAATATAACCAATCACAAATCGGAATATTTAAATGTGATCGACTAAATTAATAAAATCCCATAATTGCATAAAAAAATACCAATAATGGCAATCTGAATACATCGTCAGAAACAGACAGACATTGCAATGTTCACCTTTTAAGGCTCTCTTGTAAACCCAAATAAATGTCATAGACAAGAACAAATATTATACACTGCCTCATACCTAGCGTATAACAGACGAATGTTAAATTTCTATAGAATATTGCAATTAAACCAATTATATTTCTACTTAAAAATTAAAAATTGTCAGTTAAATTTTAGGTTACGGAATATCTAACACCAAATCTTTTCATGTATTCATTTTTGTAAATATTCCTAAAACAAGAAGAAACCAAAAAGAAGTGCAAAATAGCATGCTGTTATGTGTTAATAAATAAAAATAATTATAGAAATGTTTAACCAATGGTGTGTCTATTTTCTTCTATTATTTCGGTACTTAAAAAATTAAATGAAATTAAAAGACTTTCATTTTAAATATTAGACTTCTTCTGGGGATTTTATTTTTTTAATTGAAACTGATCATATTATAAAGCTTTTGTATGATAAAAGTTAATATAATAATTGTAATAATTATGGTCGATCGCAACTATTAAGCGTTTATAATTTGGTATATGGTATTGGTATATCAAAATCGGATAAGCACCCTTATCTAGCATCGTTTTGACGGGTGTTACCATTCTCGTTACTCGCTTGTTAGAGACAAATGAAACTATACATTCGCACACCATGGCACTCTCGATCAATTGTCATTTATAGAATTTACACGGTTGGGGTGCCGCCTAATTACCCCATTATTTACACAGCACTAGCATTATTGAGATGTAATTGGTTTTTCTGAATGATTTCGCAGATTTTCTATTTGGTTTGTATGCATTACATTATTTGTATTGGATGTTTAAGAGTTATATTTAGCAAATATGTATATTGGTTTTATTTATAACGTGTGCAATGGAAAAAGCAACTCCCAGTATTCATTAAATTATTCTAATAAAAGTTCAGTATTTTGTTGTAGACTTAGAGACTGCAAAAAAGTTTCAAAACAAATTAAGTGCTAAATAGGTTTTTTTGTATTTATCAAAAAACAATTTTCCTTTAATTGATATCGTATTTTTTTACCACTATGAATTATTTAAAAATTGTATTTACTTAATGCGTTCGAAATATTGCATAAAATTTCCTGTAGTTCCAGGACGTGAACATTTTGACTTTGAAAAAGGTAGGATAGTGGAAACGCATGAAGCAGGAAAGTATTTTTAAGAAACCACCATTTAATTTCTTGGAATACGTCAACCTTTATTAGGTATTATTATTTTGTATTTGGCTGGAAATGAGGATATTGAAAATTACGTCTTATGAAATGTAATTTTGATTTTAAAATAATCTGTTCACATGACAATGAAGTTGTAAAATGTGGGAAGTTCTGTCGTTTGTGCATAAATTTATATTTACAAGATTTATGAGCAAAAATTGGGTTAGGTGTATGGTAGGTTACCTGGTGACTCCGTAGCGCTCTTAATTCCTGCAATAACCTTATTACACCAGCATTAAATAGGAGGTGACATGTATTTAACCCAAGTGTACCTAGATTGCACTGCTTTGACTAAGATACGTCCTACGTTTCAGCAATTGGATCGTCGACTTACCACCCATCAAAATTGTTAACAGAGGAGTTCGAAAGGTTATTCATTGTTTCCAAGTGTTTCGATACGACAGACCTTGGATTACCTTAAAGATCTACTTGAATAAAACAATCTCAGTCAAGACATAGTAAAAGAAATTTATTCAACTCACTAAACTTTGTATGAAACAAAATTCCTTTCGATTCAATGATAATTTATTCGAACAACATGAAGGAACAACAATGGGTAACACTTTTTCACCATCTATTGCCAGTCTCTTCATGAACAAATTTGAAACAGAAGCAAAAGAGAAATTCGAGTATGTCCCCAGGGTTTAGCGTAGGTCTGTGGATGATATTTTTGCAGTGTTTGATACAAAAGTCACTGATGTTGACAACTTTGTTTCTAAATTCTACAGTCGTTTCGCATCAGTTAAATTCACATATGAAATTGAAAATTCTGGACGACTACCATTTCTAGATGTATTAATAATTAGAGATAGTAAAAATAAATTAGAATTTAACACATACAGAAGATACGCGTATTCTAGAATATATCCCTAAAGACTCTCACTATTGTGCTCAATACAAAAAGGCGAGTTTTAATTTTCTAGTTCATCGTCTATTAAGCTTAAGTAGAGGTTTACAGAAGAAAAGACTTTAATTAAAGATATAGCTGCGAATAATGGATATTCTGTAAGTTAATTGATAAAATAATTAGGAAATGTAAATTTAAAGATACACATCTAAATTTCTCGAACTTTCAAACTGCAAGAGAAAATCCGAAATCTGTATCGATTCCATTTTCTCCTCAATTCACCCGTGGTATTGGTAAGATTTTAAAAAGTGTAGGCATGACAGTGGTTCATTCATCGGGAAATAAACTACAACAACTTTTAGGCAATCCAAAAGACATAATTGAAACAAACGAAAAATCGGAAATTTACGAAATTAGCTGTAAGGACTGTAATCAAAAGTATGTAGGACAAACTAGTCGATCATTTCAAACTAGATTAAAAGAACATATGGCCCATCTCAAATATGGTAGAACAGATAAGTCTAATGTTGCCCAACATGTGTTTGAGAACAACCATAAAATAGATATTAGCAATTTAACATTAATTAAAAATGTAACGAATACTAGACCTCTGGATGCATTTGAAAGCTTGAAAATCACGATGTGTAAAAATAGTATGAATAGTGACAGAGGACCGATCAGTGTTGCTACTTTTCATTGACAGAATATCGGAAATTAAACTGATGTGTGATGACCATATTCATTTGAAGCAACTTCATTATGAAGATCAAGTAGCCTTAGATAAGATCCCACAAGAGTTCATGGTATAAGATTACGTAGCTGACAATACATTATTATTATTTTTTAAGTAATTGTTGTTATTAATGCTGCATGTCCTCGTCGTCAGGATTACCAACATAAAATTATAATTACCTATTTCCTATTAATAAAAAAACGTAAGCATCAGTAATGCATGTAATTCTATACATTAGATCTCTATGGTATTTAGGATGAATTATTTGTTTTCGTTTCTTAATATTACTAACAGAAAATTTTGAACACCGATTTATAAATTTAAGTTTGATACTTAGTGAAAACGCACTCTTAACTCGAGAAATTATAGTCATGTTCTTACTTCAACATACATTGTCAAATTTGAATAAAACATTTTGAAAACAACTGGTTAGTGGCTGTACACGAATTATATCTTTATATTTATGTTATAGTTTACAGAGTCGTAAACAAAACATTTTTAGAAAAGTTTGATATGCTGTTAAACTTTTCACAAAAAAAGTACTCTTTTAATCACATTTAAAAAGTTTTCAATATGTGACATTACCTCATTTATCAAGTAAAATATTCAAAAGTTACAATAAAATTGTAATATTTTATGAGAAACCCCTAAATTTTTGAAGAAATATTCATGACAGCTTTGTCACAATCGATCATGGATATCTCGTGTAACATTTTACAATTTATTACTAAAAACGAAGAAATTACCATAAGAATTAAAATTATCATCTTTTTTCTGACGCTTTGTTTGATACAATTGTGACTACGTCTTTAGAAAACCACCAGTTTTTTAATAATACTTTTTTTCCATTTTACTACACTGGCAAATTGTGTGTCACAGATAATAATATCAATGTCATATCATGCAATAATTCAGTCTACTAGGCCATCTTTTGCTAGAAATTGTATTCTACGATTTTAACGAGTCAACTGATTTTTCTCATATAAAATTATGATTTGTTTTATACAGGGTGGGGCAATAGTGCGTTAAACTTTGATATCTCCAGTTCTACGATAGCTAGAAATTAAGAAAAAAATATAAGTAAACTAGCTAAAAAAGTCTATAACAGGAAATTATTTCCGAATATGCAGGGCGAGTCGAGACGAAATTACAAGATCAAGTGCCTTTTTTTAAATGGAATGCTATGTATATTAGTACATTTTTTGAACCTTCTTTCTAGACCCTACTCATTCCTATATTACTATTGACTATCTCCCAACCACTTGGATGTAATGACATTTTTTGTTGAAATAATGCCATCTGCAGATGCACATTGAAAAAATCACTAGTCACAATTATAGGTTTAAAAAAAAATTTGAATACTAGTTACGACACATCTAATTAATGTTTTTTTTTAAATGTACAGGGTGACCAAAAATTATTTTCAATTAAGAACTTTTTAAATTGAATTTTCTCAATTTTTCGGCGACGTATATTTTTCGGCGACGTTATGTAAGAATGAAAAACGAACATTTTTTTGTAAGTTATCTATGGCTAATTGCAACCATTTTCGTTTTATTGAGCAATAGATACAAAATTCAAGAATAAAAAAATAGAGGTTTCTTCAAATAATTCATTAGAAAAAATTATAATAAGTGCTCCACATGTTGCCCATTTTGATTGACACACATCTCTATGCACTTTTGAAATGAGATTTCTACTGTTCCTAAAATTGCCGGTGTGATAGATCTAAAGGCAGTTATTATTCTTTCCTTCATATTTTGTACTGTTGTTGGTGTGTCCTTATAAACAATTTCCTTCACGTATCCCTACAAAAAAAAATACATTTTTGTAAGATCTGGGGATCTAGCAGGCCATTTAGTGGGCCCATTTCTTCCAATGCATTGAAGGGTGGGTATTATTTAAGTGGTCTCTAACTGCATTTAAGTAATGTGGTGGAGCACCATTTTGCTGAAACCAGATCCCATTCAGGAAAAATCACCAATAATTGTGGCAGATAGTTTTCCAGAAAATAAAGATATATAGCTCCAGTCAATGTACCATCAAAGAAATGTGGCCCTATTACATGTTCTCCAATAATACCTCCCCAAACGTTTATAGACCATCTATGCTGGTTATCAACTTGCCTAAAAAAGTGAGGATTTTTCGAAGCATAATAATGGAAATTGTGCCTATTAACAAATCCATTTTTTAACTTAGGTAGGCTAATCCCATATGAGTAATTATTCATGATAAAGCAAACAGAAAAATTCTCATAAAATTCCTAGGAATTTTATGAGAATTTTTCTGTTTGCTTTATCATGAAATCCATTTTTATAAAAAAGTTGCCTCATCAGTGAATAAAACATTACTGAAGAAGGTGAAGTGTTGCATTTTATCTCTGGCCCAGTTACAAAACTGTAGACGTCTTTGAAAATCGACATCAGATAGTTCCTGGTGCATTTGAATGTGATATGCTTGAAACTTGTTTGTTTTTAAAATTCAACCTACTGATGAGCTCACTTCTCTTTGACTAATATAGGGATTCACAAGCGTTGTTGCCAGCACCACAGAAAACTCATTTTCTTCGTTCACAACACGTTTTATTCTTTCACTCTTTTATATTCGACATTTCCAGTTTCAACAAATCTATTGAGTAGGTTTTGGAAGCTGTTAACATCAGAAATCCTTCTTTCAGGATACCTTTGCTTATAAATTCTATTGGCAAGCAAACAATTTCTGTCTGACTCGCCCAAAACAAAAGACAAGTCTACAAGTTCCGCTTTGTTAAAATTCATTTTGTAAAACTCGAAGTATTTTAAATTTAATACAAATAATAACTGACGTCCGATAAGTGCGATATATGTTCGTTTGTACAAGACAATTTATAAACTGAGGTTTTATTGCTTGTCTAATAGCGAAAACAGCAAAAAAATTTACAAATTAAACTATTACAGTGAAGAACCAGCCCACTTCAATAGATTGTAAATGGTCCCACTAAATAGCCTCAATTCAAAAACGCATAGAGACGTGTGTCAATTAAAATGGGCAACATGTGGAGCACTTATTATAATTTTTTTCTAATGAATTATTTGAAGCAACCTCTATGTTTTAAGTTTATTCTTGAATTTTGTACTTATTGCTCAATAAAACGAAAATGGTTGCAATTAGTCATAGGGAAGTACTTACAAAAATGTTCGTTTTTCATTTCTACATCATATCGTTGAAAACTATACAGAGTGTTTCATTTGAAAAAAATTGAGAAAATTCAATTCACATAGTCCTTAATTGAAAAATAATTTTTGATCACCCTGTACATTCTTAGGAAGTAAAAATGATTCAAAAACATTAATTAGATGTCTCATAAGGGTCATTCTTTTACAAATCGCACGGATTTCATGAAAAAAAAAACTTGACATTTTAGATTCGTCTGAAATTTTATTTACAGCTTCTATACGTAAAATTAATTGACACGTATTTCAGGATTTTGCTTAAAAAATGTTTTTTCCGAAAATATCCATTTATGAAGTTTTGGTATTTTGCTGGATTTTCTCCAATCGTCTCATACATGAAATTTATTATCTCCAGTTGTACTGATCGGATAGATGTTATTTACAGTTTTTGTGTTGTTACGTTAGCTTTCTAAAGGAATAAAAAAAAATTTTTAATGTCAACATATCAAAAATAATAACAATTTAATTGTTTAAATAAATGTTAGATGCTGTTGCCCCAGGTTTAGTTAATTTTAAAAAATACCACTTCATTCTTCATCATGTTCCTTAGAAAATGGCATCGGTGAAAAAGTGGTATCTCTATTAGATCAAAAGTTATTAAATATTTTCGAGCGCTTGTCAGGCGGTGAGGTCTCAGGCATTTGCACCTATTTTATATTAATGAATGTTTACCGTATTGCGTAATAGTTTGAAAATATTTGTTGATAACATTACTGTATAAAAATTAATATAAATAATGAAAGAACATTATAGTTACTTCCTGGTTACTAAATTAATATTGAATATCACAACGTGAGAAAATAAAAGTAAGAAACTGAATTTAAACACTTTGATTTATTATCTTCTGAGTAGTATACAAAATGTTTCTTTTGCACAAAGTATACATTTTATTTCATAATTTTAACTTCAATTTCTATCAACCCTGGTTGATAGAATCAATTACTGCAGATACTGCCACTTTGTCTTCTTCAAAAGATACACCGGGACTTTCAGGAGAACGTTTCCAGTTAACGTCATTACTTTCCAAAGCGTCAAAATCAGAATCATTAATTTCCTCCTTCTAAAAACAATGTAATTTTTACATACATCAGTTAACCTGAAGCTTAACAATTTATTTTATAATTTTAGGATATTTTAGACCTTGTCTCATATAGTGAATGAAATTTTATTAAAGAAATTTGCTTCGAAATATTACTTACAGTTGATTCGAACTTCTTTTCGCGATTCTTGCGTAATTGAAACAATTTAACACTGCAAGTATTACAGATTTTTCGCTCATCCGTTACCGGTAAGTTAAGAGCCACTAAATGTTGCTTCGAAACTGGTCTTAGATTTTCTCTTTTATGATGTGAAGACATATCGAAGGGATTGAAGCATCGATCTACTTTGATTTTCGGACCAATCGACGATTTTGATGCTTCGGCATTGTACCGACACTTTATGATTATCGCTAGTTTTAGATTAAAATATGATAGTAATAATATGGCATGCGTATACGACGTTGTCGAACAACAGAATGAAAACATTTACATATATTTAAAACTGAAGGGAGCTTGATTGCACGTTCCGTGCGCTACGCCCGGCACGGCGACTCCGTGCGCGCCGCCTGACAAGCGCTCGAAAATATTTAATAACTTTTGATCTAATAGAGATACCACTTTTTCACCGATGCCATTTTCTAAGGAACATGATGAAGAATGAAGTGGTATTTTTTAAAATTAACTAAACCTGGGGCAATAGCATCTAACAATTATTTAAACAATTACATTGTTATTATTTTTGATATGTTGACATTGAAAAAAAATTTTTTATGCTTTTAGAAAGCTAACGTAACAACACGTAAACTGTAAAAAAATGACATTGATCCGATTAGTACAACTGGAGATAATAAATTTCATGTATGAGACGATTGGGGAAAATCCAGCAAAATACCAAAACTTCATAAATGGATATTTTCGAAAAAAAATTTTTTTAAGCAAAATCCTGAAATGTCAATTAATTTTACGTATAGAAGCTGTAAAAAAAATTTCAGACGAATCTAAAGTGTCAAGTATTTTTTAGTGTGCGGTTTGTAAAAGAATGGCCCATAACTAGTATTCACATAAGTTTTTCTTAAAATCCATAATTATGACTTTGGTGATGTTTTTAATATACATCTACAGGTGGCATTATTTCAACAAAAAAATTCATTAAGTACATCCAAGTGGTTGGGAGATAGTCAATAATAATATAGAAATGAATAGAGTCTAGAAAAAGGCTGCAAAAAATGTACTGATATACATATCATTTCATTAAAAAAAAGGCACTTGGTCCTGTAATTTTGTCTTGGCTCGCCCTGTAAATTCAAAAATAATTTCCGGTTATAGACTTTTTTATTTGGTTTACTTGTATCTTTTTTTATTTAATTTCTAGCTATCGTAGAACTCGAGATATCGAAGTCCAACACACTATTACCCCACCCTGTATAATAAAGTGTTATATTATTTATGACAATTTATTAATTTTTAGACTGTCCTTATAATTTCATGTTCTATTTATTCCTGACTTGTCAAAACACTATTGTCTGTAAAGATCTATATATCATTTTAGTATATATTTTTAAATAATTTAATAATAATTATCGCTTTTAATTAATTTCTAAATGCCATTTTCGCATAGCAGTTATGCAGTTTTGTGCCTGATGATGCTTTAAGACATGACAGTTATAGGTATTTACGGTTTTTTTTTGTGAGAATAAGACTGTTTCTTTCGACCACTACTATCATAAAATTCCCTACACACCCGTAAAACTAACTGGGGTGGCTAAGGTTACGCCTTTATAAATAAAACTAAAAAATATAAACCTCCCAACAATACAGCAAGACATGAGCATTAAGTGACGGTAATATGACACCGAAAATGACCGTCTCGGTCGTTGTAAACAACCCAAGGGACCTGTTTTACCGACCAAGAGGTGCTGCTTTATAATACTGCCACGCGTTCGGTCCATCTTCGTTTCCGTCTCGTGGGGCCGTAACATTTTCGGCTAGAAATCAAATTTATTTTTGAACCGGAAAACGTTCTCCTCTTTCACTAGATTTTATGGATATGCCACTTTTTATTTAATAAAACAGATATTTTTCGACATTTCAAGTCAGAAAATTTTATTGAGAATGTTAAAGGTGCGCTTTTTAAGCCGTTTAAACAAGGGCGGTTATTAAGTTAGAGCCGACATGCCAATCATTATTAAATTTTTTGTGCAATACGAATTTAATGGACTATTTCGTTTGAAAAGTTATGTATTATTTTAAGACAATTATATGCTACGTATTTGTGTGAAACCTAATTATTTATATACTCACAAAAATGATTTTTGTTAGTTATAGTTTACAAAGATATTTAGGTACTGATCATTATTAACATTCATTCCTTTTAGTATTAACATTATCGTCATTTTTTTATACGTATATTGAAATTTGAAATCCAGATTTACAAAATACGTTAAATTTCGGGAAACAAGTGTCATCAGAAGCGATGTAATTAGGAAAAAAGTCTGTATGGCAGTTGTACGGCTCTGTGTGTCGATGATGAAGTTAAAGTAAAGAATGTTCAAAATGCTCTCCTTAATTATCTACACACAAACTCTGGCGCTATTGTAACAGACTGCAAAATGTCAACATTTCGATCAATGCCATCCGCAGCATCTTACACTCTGGTTTGTAGTTTCTTGATCATATTGATTGGTGTTGTTTCATGTTCCTCCTATAAATAAAATTCGCACGGAGTTAGGTCTGGCGATCGCGCAGGCCATACTACTGGTCTGTTTTTTTCGACCTACCTTTCCGGGAATTTCTTAGTAAATTAGTGTCGTACGTTGCGACTGTTGCGAGCATTGTGTATGAGGCAAGGGCGGATCCAGGAGCTCCCTAAGGAGGGGGCAATTGACATAAATATTGAAAAAATACCTAATAAGAAATGCCAGAAATGGTGTGTATATCAGAAAAAATACAGGCATTTTGAGAACATTTATTTTTTATGGTAAGTTTAAACTTAAGTACAAATTATGGGCATTAACCTTTTGCGATTTTCTTGTATCTGTTTTAACCTTGATTTTAAAAGTTGGTTTTGAATTTCAAGTTCTGGTTTTCTGAAATCTTTTAAAAATTGTTTAGCTCTTTCTACCGCAGTCTTGTGATATTTATTATTTTGGTGCTTTTCTAAATTACCATCTTTTCCAAGAAGTTTATTAAATTTTTTCAAAGGTTTTATAACTAAAACACCTGCCTCAGTTTCACACTTGCTCTCACCTACGACTCTGGCAGCAAAAATTGAACAATACTTGCAATACATACCTTGTTTAATAGGCGAATAAACTAGCCAATTATGTTTGTCCATTTGAGCTGAGCTTTACTTTACATTTTATTTACACGATCGATGATGACCTGATCTAGGAATCGAGGCATTATTAAAATTATTTATAATTGCGAAACAAGATCTTATGTAACAATGTAAATAGTTACATTTTCGAAAAGTAATGTCATTGCTCATTACCATCTTCATCAGGATTTTTTTTGATGGCCCAAGGAGGGGCAATTGCACCCATTGCCCCCCCCTTGGATCCGCGCTTGGGAGGGTACTATCTACGTCGAACCACATATCCGAGCGTATCATAAGAGGCATATTTTCGACACGTTCAGGTAAGGTGTTAATTAGAAATTTTGTGCTGCAATCATGCATGGTGGCAACATATGGGGTCCAATTCACTGTTCTTGCCTACACATTGCATGAAATCCGTTCCTGTAACTTGTGTTCTCGCATAGCATGCGGATTCTCCTCAGACTAGAGATGCGTGTTATGTATAGTAAAAATCCGTTGTCTAGTAAATGTACCCTCACCTCACGCTGTAAAACACTAGCCGAAGGAAGTTTGGATGGTGAACAATTCATTGTTTTCAGAAGCCAACGACAATATTCCTGACATCTTAGGGCTTGCATAGTATTTTAAAATACATTATAAAATAAACAAACCTCAGTTCAATTTTACAAAAAAAACAGATAAGAATCATACGTTTCACTTCCGCACTGTAAAGCAGAAGATATACCAACTAAATATGAGCAAATAAAAAACTCACCACGGGGGAGTCAAGTATTATCTTTTATAAAAATCTGTTGTTTGTGATAACTCACTATTTATTCTTTTAAAAAATCCATATTAAACAACACAAGCAATTGACAAATTACCATGTAGCAATCAATTGTCTTCTGTTATACAATTCATCTTACAAATCAACTATGTACTTGTTCAGATTTTTAAACTTACTGGAATATACTAAAAATATATTTTTTGCAACAGTTGTTACTTGAAATTATTCTATCTGTAATTAAAATTGATTATTACGAAATATTTTAAATTACTATAAAATTTTATATTTTAGGTTTTTCGAAATTACTTGAACCAGAGGTTAAACCACTTCCATAAACTTACAATTATTTATTTATTATGTAACAATTTTATACAGGCGAATCGGTTAATATAGTTATTACACCTTTTACCTTTGTAATTAATAAATCCCAAAACACTAAACTTTTAGAAGATTATAGAAAGCTCGTATTATACGCTTGTTCTGCATAAACTCTAAATGTCAACTGCAAGTTAAAGCTTCAAATGTAGCTATAAGACATTATTTGTCAAAAATCTATCCTGACATGAATATATCTTTGATATTTTTTTGGTAATCAAGATATATTTCAGTATTTAGATATTTGTTGAAACTAAGTAGTTTCCAAGTATCTAATTTTATCTGCTTCGTATTACGCAATTCTAGAAAAATAAATTTATTATTTGGATATTACGTAAGCATAATTTTAAAAATAATATGATTACAAAAAAAACAACCTATCGTTTCCTATATTTTACACTGTCATTGTAAAATATAGGAAAGTGTAGTTTATTGTTATCATATTAGGTTTGAAGTGATGCCCAATAATTAATTTATATTTTTAGAATTATCTAATTTACTTTTGGTAATTAAAACACTTATAAAACGATAGTTTTGAAGATAAAAGATACTAAAATACTCTGAAAAATTATCTACAGTACAGACAGTTTCCGGGGAAAATAAAGAATCTTAGACAGATAAAGTGATAAACTAAGGTACTTTAATTTATATTTCACTTAAGAAATTCTCCCAACTCCGAGCAGTAACTACTTCTTTCATAATAAGTTAAAAATTCATTGAATATCTGATAGTAGACAAATATCAACATCAACATATTTATCTAGTCTATTTAAATTTGAAACATTATCTATTAGATCAAATAGCTTCTAGTTATTTGCCTTGTAATTACCGAGCCATATTTGTAAATAATAAAGCGTGTAATGACTTCATTGATATTTATTAGCTATATTCGTTTGCGAAGGGATTAGAGGTTTCAAGGGGGGTTGTTTATATGCGGCTGCAGGTTGAACGGAGGGGTTGGGACTTACTTGTAACATTGTATAGCACAAAGGGTAACATCTGCTGTGGTTTGCCAAACAAGCTATCATAATTGTGGCCTATAATCACTTTGCCTTAGGTACTTTGTTATGATTTATATTGGTAGACGGAGTTTGATTACGAAATTTTTATTAGTCTTAAAAATTAGTATACCAATCAACTTCAATTAATATGTTTTATTTTTTGCAAATATAGCAAATAAAACATTTAAA
Organism: Rhamnusium bicolor; assembly: GCA_029963845.1. Taxonomy (NCBI): domain Eukaryota; kingdom Metazoa; phylum Arthropoda; class Insecta; order Coleoptera; family Cerambycidae; genus Rhamnusium; species Rhamnusium bicolor. The sequence goes on along the minus strand of JANEYF010002849.1, from coordinate 429,701 downwards.
TCACAATTGTTGAAAAAATTAAGCGGTAGCGAAAAAGTAGATTAAAATGTTAATGAAGAAAATAATGTTTTGTGACCATTTAACAAATACCATCTGAATATTATTTTCAAAAATCATAAAATGGTTTGGAAAATAACTTTATTTTGTGCTCAATTTTTATTAATTCTTTTACTTTTATACCCATTAATTAAATAATTATTTTTAATAACCCACAGGACCTGACAGTTGTCCAGCTATTTAAAATTTTAGCCGGCTTAGAAACATAAATATGCCGAAAATTATGATTGCTTGTATTTTTACTTTCTCATCTATCTGTACTGATAGAGAAAGTATTGGCGTCGTGAGAAAAATCAAATTCCAGATTATGCTGAAAATGGTTTTGAGATCCGAAAATAGAAAATTTATCCACATCGGCATGCCGCCTGTGTGTCTCTGTATATCTGAGATTGCATATCTCTGAGTCTGTATCTATATGTCGCTGGTCATCGTTGTGCCATCATTTTCTCAAACACATCTCAACGCAGAAATCTGAAACTTTATTTATATGGGGGGGGGGGCAGGGAAGAACCTTATTGAATATCAGTGAAATTCAAAAAAATTTCGTCAAACAAAAAGTTTTTCAAATAAAAATTGTTCAGAATGAGGAAATGTGCAGAAAAGAACGCTTGAAAATTTCTCGTTAGAATAAGCGTTATTGAGAAAAACGGTCTAAAAATAATTTCTTTGATTTAAAAAAAAGTAGTCCATCGCGACAGTATTTTCTCATCATATTCAATCTGAAATGAGTGAGAAATAAAATCTATTATTTATTTTATCTCGTTTATTTTGTCTCATTTATCTCGTTTATATCGTTTTCTCTCGTTTGTCTCGTTTATACCATTTATTTCGTTTATCTTATTTATCTTATTTTCCTACCTATCCCATTTATCTCATTATCCTATTTATCTCGTTTATCCTATTTATCTCGTTTTGCCTTATGTGTCTCGTTTATCTTTTTCTTTTGTTTATCTTGTTTGGCTTTTTTATTACCTTCATCTTGTTTATCTTATTTGTCTTTTTGTCTTTATTTGTCTTGTTTATCGTTTATCGTGTTTATCTTGTTGATTTTGTTTATCTTATTTATCTTATTGTTGGTATTTGTCTTGTTCGTTTATTTATCTTACATGTCTTATTTATCTTATTTATTTTATTTACCTTATTTATGTTATTTATTTAGTTCATTTTATTTATTTTATATAAATAAATAAAGTAATTGATGATATTTTTAATTAAAATAATTTTTATTTCATGCCAAATTGAATATGAGTATAAAAAAATACTGTCGACGTGCACCTAGCCACCGAGACCGAGTTTTCATTTCTACATTGACTCATACATTTCCATTCCAAATAGATACAAAATGCAAATAATAATCTAAAAGTAAGTGGCTTGGATCCACTATAAACTGTAATGCCCCTTTATTTAACATAAGATTTTCTAGATTTTAATAATTTTTTTTTACATATTTTCAAGACAGCTTTAATTTTATCGCCACTGCTCTCTTTAACATAAAAGAAATTATAATAGCAATGATTGAACTGTGATTTCTGAGGATTCACCCCCCTATGAGTTTCATAAAATATGTATTTTTAACTAGTTTGAAAATATTCAAGACCAACACTTATAAAGTTAGTTTTCTGGCTAGTTTGACATTAATCTAGGTGTAGCGCAAGGTTCTATATTGGTACCGCTTATATTTATTCTATTTATTAACGATCGGACAATCGATTCCCGCCATCGAAATGCTAGAGTAGAAATAACATATAATGATATGTATTTGGGTATTTAGAAAGAAGTTCACTGACTCATTCATCTGCAGCTATTTCATATGCTCTGCTATTTCACAATATTCTACTGACTGCAGAAGTTGATCCGAGCACCTGAAAATTGGCAAACCGTACTACTCAGCCATACATACACATCAGGCTCAAGACCTACAGTTTTCATATCAATGAGATGTGGTAAAGAAGAGAAATTAACTTCGCTTCTAAATGCCACCTGCTCTGTAGTAGTTCGCAGTACACGTGATATTATTGTGAAGTAGATCTTTTAGACCATTGACAGATTCCGGCAGAATTCCACATAATTAATAAAGTGTTTTATCAGTAGATTGTCCTTAGAGCCTGACTTGTTATTCTTAGCTATACGGTGTGCGTGAATCTGCTAGAAAACATACATGTTATTATCATCATTACCATTACCATTATCATTATCATATGATTCATAATTTTGGTATAGTCATTTAATTAATACTGTATTTTTAATAAGCATAATAACCATCAAATATAATAATATTTTCGATTTGTAATAATTGTACAATAAATTTATGTAAAAATGCTAGTTTACCTGATGTAAATTATAAATAAACAGTTACCTCGGCTGAAAATAAAAATGTTTAACGCATAAAAAATATATCAGGTGGTGTTTGTTGTAAAACCGAGTATAACAGCATGACATTCAAGTTTATGGAGGTGTTAAGTCCTACTCATTGGACCGATAAATTCCAGTCAAACACAACCCCTAACTCTATAAATTCTTGCCTTCCCCCAGAACGTGCGTCCAGAGTGTCCCTACGCATGTAAAATGACACGCAATTGACATGAGAAAATGTATTTGCGGGTCTTTTTATGTAGTTTTATGTAACCCTATAGTTTAATGATAATTGAAGCACTGCTTCCAAATCTAATTTACTCCCTTTATCTTGTCTTTCCGATAAGGCTTATTAGATTTATTAAATTAGTTTAATTGGAACATCATAAGCTACATGCAACTAATGTTATTAGGAATTAAGTAGAGTGTCACAGATAATTATATTAACATGTACTGATGATGATGATGATGAAACGGATAGATTGTCGAGGTATGAGAATTAAATACTTCTACTGTCACCCTTATACAACTAATTTTTCAGAGACCTGTTATATAGGACTTTTTATCCAATCACAATCAAGGTCCAATCAATGAGGGTCGAAAATTTCAAATATACTGGGTCCTGAGTCTGAGTCCTCGATATGCTCCATAGTAGTTTTAAAGGCAAATTATAAAACAAGAAAATTCGCATTTTAAATAACATATTAATCTAAATTTCTTCTAAAAAAGGACGTCCAACATTCTCTGATAAATATAAAAAGATAATAGTGTCGCAATTAATCTAAAGTCCTTTGTTATGTAATTCCTGTCAGTATTACAACGTTGGTAGTAGAAGTGCAATACTTTGGGCAAAATTAAAAAAGAAAGCCAATATAGCTGTAAACTCCTTCATCTGATGAGTGTCTGATTTTCACAAATAAAGTATCCCCAAGCTGCTCATCAAGCAAAATAACCTAAGATGAACACATTACGAGGTACTATTATCAGTTGATGAAACTTACTTGACAATATAATGTAATGAAAATGGTATATCTAGAATCCAAGTGTCGTAGTTACATCACGTTCAATGTATATTCCAAGTTTGATCCTAGAGAGTAATTTTAGAATAAACTGAAGATTCCCACAACTTTGAGATAACATTGCATTCCAGTCGAAATCGAGCACGAGACCGAGATGAGAGATGAAAAATGTCGAAATCGGAACGAGATTAATTTCATCTCTCGGCTAGATCTCGATCTCAAACACTGTGAAATAAATGTAGGTTTACAGCGTTGATTTTTAAAATACACATAGCCATTTATTTTGTATACAGTGTTTCCAAATGGTTGAAAACTATTTTAAGGAACGATTCCTTGGCAAAAAAGTTCATACAAACATGTCCTCTACAGCCTGTTAAAGGGTGTTGATTTTCGGAAAAAAAGGTTCTTTCCAAAAATCGCGAAAACACTTCAAGACATTTTTCTGAAATTTGGTATGATTTTTATCATGTTTTAGGAGACACTATTTGGTTCACATTTTTCTTGCGGCGCCATTGGCGTACGTATGGATATTGAAATTCAACTTTTGTTAATTTGGTCTTGTTTTAGAATATTCCATATCGCCACCTGAATGCAAGAATTAGGTAACTCAAAATTTTTATATTACGAGTTATCTATGTGACGCTTTCTTAAATACTATACAATATTTAATGTACAAAGTGGATAACTTTTAGAAATGAACTAGAGGCATCTATTGTCAAATGTAAAAAGAAGTTAAAAGTAGGTAATTGCAACTTTTTTTTTTTTGATAATACAAATTTAAAAAAATATATTCTTTTACTTATTTTGTTTATATGCAGAAACTAATTAGAAACCAATTCATAAACAACATAAAAATAAATATATTATAATCACAAAAGTAATTATGAAAAAATGCATAAATCTCTTTTTAGCTTTAACTCAAATTCAAGAAATTTGAATTACCTAGTTCTCGCATTTAGGTGACGATATAATCTACACAAAAGTTTTCTCGTGCTTTTTTGTTGTTAAGACAAGTCATTTTCAATAAAAATGCAAAATAAATGAAACCTTCGAAATTAAAGTTTAATTTTTTAAAGTTTGAAAAACTTCTCAACGACACAAAAAAGAAAATGGTTGTGTAAAACCTAAAAAAAATCAAAGCAATTGTTGAAAATTACTACCCTCAGCTATGGTACATGCGTCCATTCCCTTTCTCATTGACTGCAGCACGCGCTCAAAAATCCATGAAGTATTCCTGATTGTTTCACATGTTGCAATTGTACTGTTCCTCAGGTCCTCAATATTTTCATTCGGGCTGTTGTAAACTAATATATTAAGGGGTCCCCACAAAAAATAAACTAGGGGATTTAATTCTGGAGACTGTGGGGGTCATGGTTGTGGTCCTGCTTTATCTACCTAATGGATACACAGCAATCAAATATTCTTAGGCAGTTAGACTAAAATATGCCAGAGCCCTGCTGTTCATGTACCACATTTGATTTCTTATTTGCTCTGGCACATTTTCCAGCATCAAAGGTAGATTATATTCAATAAAACGGCGATACCTTTAAACCGTAAAGGAAGAAAATGGGGTCCAATAAAAAATCGTCAACAATTCCGCTCCACACATTAATGGATAATTGATATTCATGGCGGGTTTTAGTTATGCGTGTGGTTTTTCTTCGGCCTATAAGTAATTTTTACGAAAGTTCATTATGGCTTCTCTAGATAAATCAGCTTCGCCAGTGATAGAAGTTGAGGACTTTCGCCGACCTTCTTAAGACTGCATGGACCTACTGAATGGGATGTGGGTACAACTGTTTTTCGTTTAGCAATCTCCAAACTGTTTGGTAGCTTCCATTACAAATTTTCTTATCTTCTTCAATTTGATGAAATCTTGCTTCCTCTATCTGCGGCGTTCGAAATTCTCTAGATTTTTCGCCACTGGTTCTTTTTCAATCTTCTCGTTTCATGTACACGTTGATGAAGGCGCGCAACTAATGAATGATATGACCTTACGCGCTGGGGGTACATTTCTGCGTAAAACGCATAACTTTTAGTCTCATTGACGTTAACATAATTCTAACAACTTATTTTAAAATGGTTGCGTTGTCATTGCGGAATTGCCAAATGTTTGGCCTAACTGATTGAAAAATATATATTGTTAACTTACCTGCACCCTAGCTTCTGTCAAGTTAATTTTCATAGCTAAATCTTCTCTCGTGAAAACATCTGGGTAATGGGTTTGCGCGAAAGCACTTTCTAATTCTTCTAACTGTAACAAAAAACAATTTTTTTTCACGGAACGTATAAAAATTGGTTGTGTTATTACCTGTTGTAACGTAAATGTGGTCCGATTTCTTCTTTGTTTTCTTCTAACGAAAGTGTCGTCATGGATTGCGGGGTGGTAGGAATAACTGGTATCTAAAACAAAAAATGTATTCTTACATTTTCGGTATTAGATGCAAAGTTCTCTTGTTTTAATTACAAAAAATTTAAAATTACTGTATTAATTACTGTCAAAAATCTATTCAACAAATGTTCAGGTATTCCAACAGTGAAAAGAGTTACACCAAAGAGATTTGTTGTTGGTCTGTTTGTCATTGATGAACAGCAATCTGTCACTGAATATCTGAATACATATGTTATGCAGAGTCAGTTCTAGAATTTTAGCAAAATGACATAATATTGTTATGGGTCTATAGTTTTCAATATTTCCTGTATCGACTTTTATAAATATGTGACAAATTCATGCAAATTTACAAACATCTGGGATTGAGTAAATACACAACGATACACAAGTAAATTTAAATAATTACAGTATACTGTTTACACTGAATTTATATATTCAAGTTTTTATCGTTTAGTAAATTGTTTTTAATTATTGCTGAAGTTCTATCCAATGGCACATTACTAAAAAGACAACCCACTTCAAAACCCACCATTAGATGTTTATTGACTGTATTAAATGAACTTATTTTCAATTTGAAATAGATAATGACTTTCAACAGCAGGATTTCAGTATAGCTATATGGGATCTCCATTATCTCCAATATTAAATAATATCTTTATGGAGAATTTTGAGAGTATATACCAAATTGTATACACAAACCGATTACTTGGTGTAGATTTGTCTTAGATTGAACTGGACAAAGGTCAAAGAGGAGATACGGGAGACAGCAGAAGAAGAACTACTAGAAATAATTAGCTTGATAAGGAATGTGTGGAAGCCACAAGAAGAAAAAATGAGGCCTATATGAAAATACAGATTTGAGGAACAAGGAAGACCGTCAAAGATTATCAGACAAAGAGAAGAGATGAAAAGCTTATTGGTAAAACTAAAAAAACGAAAACATTTAAACCAAATATTGAGAAATATATAGAAACAAGAGATTAGGAAATTTTACAGAAAATTAAAATTGCTAGGAAGAACTTTAAACCAAGAACAACGCCAGTGTAAGAACAGCAACGGAGATCTGCTGAGCTCTAGAAAGGGGTGCTAAGCCGCTGGGTAGAACATTTTAGTTTTTTTCTGAACACAGAAGGTGACGAATCAACTCCAGAACTATAAAATGGACGACACGTAGAAGAAGGGATTATGAGAACCAAGAACCACCAACAACAGAAGAAATCAAAGCGGAAATAAATAAATTGGCAAAGAAGAAGTCCCCCGGAAGCGACAATTTGCCTGCTGAGCTTGCTGATATACTTAAGTTTTCAAATTACCGAGAAATCACCCTAGTGAATACTACATACAAAGTACTCTTCTACACTCTATCTAACTTAGCCCTCGCAAAAGTTAAACAGATGTCGGTTGTAACAATGACAAGGACAACATATAACAAGTTCATCCAAATTCTAGCCAATGCAGACGACATCCAAAGCATTAGTTAGTGGAGCATACACAGTATTGAAAGGCAGCAGAAAAATGGAGTTAGCAATTAACACCAATAAATCCAAGTATACATATGCTAGCAACATCGGAAACGTCAAAAGATATAATACACCCCCAAAATAGAATCCTAAATATAAATGATCACGATATCGAATCGGTTACTGAGTTTGTGTACCTCGGCTCATTAATTAATGAAGCCATATTGACAAAAAATTAAAATAAAACGTAGAACCCTCCTTGACAATAGATACTACTTTGGACTTGCCCCTTGCCCCACAACTCAGATCCCACAATATCTCCAGAAACACAAAGTGTAAAGTTTATAAAACTTTAATGGGACCGGTGCTAACTAAGGCTCCAAAACATGGACACTTACTAGGATTGACGAGGGCATCTTAGGTGTTTTGAGAGAAAAGTACTAAGGAGACTCTAAGGGGGTATTGACGAAAATGGGACTTGGAGGAAAAGGTACAACTTTGAACTGTTTCAGGGACTGGATATCATTAAAGCAATTAAACTTGACCGTCTGAGATGAGTGGGCCATGTCACAGAATGTCTCTATTCTGTGGCCATGTTGTTATGAGGATGGAGGTACCTGAAAGGTTTCACTGGATAAACCCAACGTAGAAGGGAAATACCCCGAATGCGGTTCTTAGACACGAAGGGTCCTAGCGCTATGATAATGACGATGATGATGATATTGCGATATTTTTGCAATTTGGCCTTATAATATTCAGTTGTCACATATTTTCTTATAAAACATTAATGATAAAGAATCATCCTTTAAATTCAATTTGGAAGTAGTAAAGAGTAATAATGTTGTTTTAATAGTTTTTAAGTCAAAATTATTTATTATCATTATTTATTAATAACCATATTTATCTACATCTGCATTAAAGTACTGTCCGTTTACGTTGTAAACAAGTGAGAACGGGTGAGCAGTATGAGCGGGTGAACAGTATGAGCGGGTGAACAGGCTGATATGTGCATTAGTTAAGCGTGCGCTACGCGCACCCTTGGCGCTGTGCAAGGCATCCTCCTCTGTCGCAACAATAATTTGTGTATTATTGGCCGCCGCGCCGTTATGATACGTCGGATCGAATTCAGTCATTAGACTTTTCTGCGCCGTTCGCGACGTAGAGCGCCAACAACCCCCCCCGCGATTTTGACGAAAAGGCGCGTACCAAAACTAGACCCCCCTTCCCGACCCCCCAACCCCACACCAATTTTTTCACGGAAACCTCCCCCTCGAATAATCCCCGCCCACGGGAGCGCTGTCCTTAATCTGCCGACGAAGTATTTTTTTTTGGTCGATCGAATATTTTCGGCGCGTCGAAGGCCGCCACGCCGTTACGACGCGTCGGATCGAATTCGGCCATAAGGCTTTTTTGCGTCGTTCGTGACGTAGAACGACGCTCCCCCCGCGATTTTGCCGAAAAGGCGAGTTCCGAATTTGACAAAAGTATTTTTATTAAGTGCCAAATAAATTGTTCTTTTAATTAAGTTCTATAGAAACTAATGACAATTTTTAAGCAATCACCTACTTACATATTATTAGTGATCGTGAGTTTCAGTATATTTTAAACAATATGACAGTTTAATATTAACTCTCAAAAATGTACTAAATCAGTATATCTGTAAATAAATAAATAATATTATTAATTAATATAGATAATAATTATAAACTAAATGCATTTACAATATTGGGCGAAATTAGTCAGTGACTATTGGACACTATAAGTAATAAATATATAAAATTATACAATTGAATCCTTAACCACGATTTATAACCTCACGGTTTTCCCGCGACCTCTATATAATATAATGAATAAATTGTTACAATTTGACTAAGAGAAATTGCAATCTTTTCAATATTCTTCCTGCTTTCTTGTTGTTCTGAAATATGTATCATACAGATTACATATGATTTACGAATACTTTTTTGCAGAGAACAATGGAGATAATAAAAGCTCAAAGCAGGTACACATTAGCGAATAATCATATCATCACAGAGCGCATTAATAACCTCTGACCTGGGACGCACGCGGTACCTTTACTTAATTCCATCTTACGTGTGTTTAATTTCTAGTGAACGAAATAAATTCCTAAAGATCATTTATGTTAAACACACTAAAAAAAGTTTTAGACTGTTTAGATCTTAACAGGCTTTCACTAAAATTATGCTAATAAAATAAGATTAGATAGTATTTGAAGCCTGGTGTCAGAGGAAAAAAATACAGAATAATTATTATACAGGGTGAGTCAGTTTTTTATAGACAAATTTTAACAGGAGATAGAACACATGTTTTTAAAAAGACAAGTTCCTATTAACATATGTCGTAGAACGCTTCGTTTCCGAGATACAGGGTGTTGAATATAATATTTTTTTCTCGAATTTTCATTATAACTTATAAACGAATGCTTAGATTTTTTCCATGTTTGGGGGATAATGCCTATTAATTAAGGGGCATAAAACAAGCGATAAGAATGTTCAAAAATTTGCACAGTGGCGGAGTGGAGGGAGTGCTCAATCCGTTTCTTAAACAGAACTTCTACACCAATGACTATTTTTTAAAAAAACTGTTATTTTCATTATCTACATACAGTTTAACAAAAATAATGTCCCTTCTTCTGTTTCGAAATTCCTGTGCGTTTCCGAGTTGTATTTGCTAGTTTCAAATGGAAATTATTTAGCAAGAAACAACGAAAATTGAAACGGAAATTGGTACATACACAAGTTTAATAAAACTTAAGGAAACTTCTTAAAACTGTTTGGCAACTGCACAATAGTGTATTAATGTAACAGATTTCAATTTATAAAAGTCTTGTATTTGAGTATGGTTTGATATAACAAATATTTATTTTGACTACATTGGAAAGAGATAAAGAATAAGAGATTTCAGCTTTTTAAAATCCTTAACAAACCATATTTAGGTAGGATTCGTTGAAAGAATTAAATATTTAGCCGATAATTGATAATAAATAAATTACTTAATTTTTGCACCACATCAAACACTAAAAATCAAAATAACTCGGAAACGCACAGGAATTTCGAAACAGAAGAAGGGACATTATTTTTGTTAAACTGTATGTAGATAATGAAAATAACAGTTTTTTTTAAAAATAGTCATTGGTGTAGAAGTTCTGTTTAAGAAAGTGGTTGAGCACCCCCTCCACTCCGCCACTGTGTAAGTTTTTGAACACTCTTATCGCTTGTTTTATGCCCCTTAATTAATAGGCGTTATCCCCCAAACATAAAAAAAATCTAAGCATTGGTTGGTTTATAAGTTATAATGAAAATTCGAGAAAAAAAAATTATATTCAACACCTTGTATCTCGAAACGAAGCCTTCTACGACATATGTTTATAGGAACTTTTCTTTTTAAAAACATGTGTTCTATCTCCTGTTAAAGTTTGTCTACAAAAAACTGACTCACCCTGTATAGCTAAATGATGAGGTGAAATATAATTAAGTGAAAAAATGTAAAAAATTAACACTGGCCGACATAATTGTTGTAACATAGTTCACACTACTGTTTTTATATTGTTAATATCTTAACTGAAAAAAATATCCAACAAGTCCTAATTCGTGTACCATTTTTGTGTAAACACAATAGCCCCTTGCCAGGTAATACATTTTATGATTGGTCGGCAATTTTAGAAGAGCAAGTTAAAGTAAGGCGGGACATTTTCAGTATCAGTCTTGTTTTGACCTTCCAAGTGTCCAATTGTGTCTGTTAGAAAGTGTTTTCGTTTGTCAACATAACTCTGTTACGACAAAAATGTCCAATCAAAAGTGCTGAAGTTGCAAAATCTCACCTGACAAGTTTTGTTACATTTATGGAGAATTCCTTGTGAAGTCACAAGCGAGACATATTTTCTATATTTTGGAGATTTAATCGGAGATCATGACAAGCAATGGGCTCCCCACGTTTGTTGTGTAAGGTGTAGTGTGTCACTAGTGAAGTGGTGAAAGGGAAAAGATAAATCATGCTTTTTACGGTTCCAGTGGTATGGCGAGAACCCATCAATCATTTCGATGATTGCTATTTTTGTGTAACAAGAACTGAGAGATATTCCAAAAAAGAAAAACAAAGAATCAAATATCCGAATTTGCCATCAGCCCTAAGACTTGTTTCTCACAATGCATTAGACTTACTAGTGTCAACTGCGTCTTTAGATTGGCAAAATATTGTTTTAGGAGGTAATGGAAATAGTAACGACTCTTTAGACAGCCCAGACCAGTGTTTCGACCATTTGTATATTAAAGAAAGTTTTAGTGACCCTCATTTAATTGCTCAAAATGAATTCAATGATTTGGTACGTAACTTGGGGTTGTCAAAACAACAAGCAGAACTTCTTGGTTTCCGACTTATGGAGTGGAACTTGCTGGCCAAAGAAATAAAGATTACCATTTTTAAAAAAGAAATGCAACATTTTTCCGTATTTTATAATATGGAAAATTCATTTTGCGCGTGTATTGATATTGATGGGTTGTTTAATGTAGGAACTTAATATCGAGCATTCCCTTTCTGGTGACATTTATTCATAGATTCCTCCAAATACAGTTTAGAAACTATATTACTACATAATGGAAATTTGAAACCATCTATACTAATTGCCCATTCAGTAACAATAGATTTTAAATAAAATTACAACAAATACAAATGGCAAATATGTTAGGATTTAAAAGTAATAGCCATTTTAGTAGTCAAGGATGTTTTACAAAATATTTCTGTTTTATTTGTTTGTGGACAGTCGTGCAGTAAAAGAACATTATGTGGAAAGAATGTGGCCGGAAAGAAAATAATTTGAACCAGGAACTAGTAATGTTAAATATGTGCCCCTTGTAAACCCTAAAAAAGTATTCTTTTGCCACCTCTTCATATTAAACTTGGGCTAATGAAAAATTTTGTGTGGACTATGAATAAAAAGGTGAAGGAAGGATTTAAATACTTAAGAGGACTTTTTCCCAATTAAGTGATGCCAAACTTAAAGAAGGCATATTTATTTGTCCTCAAATTATAAAATTACTTGACGATGCAGATTTTAACGGAATACTCAACAGACAGGAACTCAGAGCTTGGAACTCATTTGTAAGCGTAGTTAGGGGATTTTTAGGGAACAAGAAGGATGAGAACTACAAGCATCTAGTAAGCGAACTTTGTACTAAACTCTTAAAAAATTCGCTTTCTTCATTCTCATTTAAATTTTTTTCCTGAAAATTTGGGAGTGGTAAACGACACGCAAGGAGAAAGACTTATTGAAGATATCAGGACACTGGAAATTCGTTATCAAGAATAATGGATCCAGCCATGATGGGTGATTATCGTTGGTTCTTAAGAGCGCTCCAGAGTCACTATGCAACCCACCATACACCTAACTCAATTGTTGCACATAAATTTTGTAAATATAAATTTATGCAAAAACGACAGAACTTCCTACATTTTACAACTTCATTACCCTGTGGACAAACTAGTTTAAAATTAAAATTTTGTTTCATAATTATCTAATTTTCAGTATCTTCATTTCCAGACAAATACAAAATTACGTTCTTATAATATGTAATTTTAATTTCAAAATAATCGGGCCACTTGGCAATGAAGTTGTAAAATGTAGGAAGTTCTGTCGTTTTTGCATAAATTTATATTTACTAGTGACTCCGGAGCGCTCTTAAAGCAAGACGATTTGACTTCCCATAAAAGAAGAAAATGAGCTAAATTTTTCTTTTTTTGCTGTCCGCTTCTTTCATTAAACTTTTTGCCGAATCCCAGTTTATTCTATGTCCATTTTCCCAAGCATGTTCGCAAATTTTCAATTTTTCAATTTCACCCTTTCTAATATAACTTTTATGCTCACCTAACCTTATATTGAGAGGTCTGGATGACACTCCCACATAATGCTTATTACACTCACACAGAATACTGTAAATACAGTTGTTTGAATTTTACTCACAATTTATCGATTTTGTTAAAATGGATCTCAAAGTATTACTCGTTTGAAATACTATCCTAACATGAAACTTATCTCCGACACGACGTAGTTTTTCTGATAAACCTTGTATAAAGGAAGTATTGTTGTATATTGGTACTCAGGTTTTTGTTGTACTGGATTACTAAGTATATTCTCAATATTTATTAGAGTCCTATCAGAAAAAAAATTGGGATATGCATTATTTATTAATATCTCTTTAATAAATTTTTTCTCATTATTTAATATTTGATCGTTAGATGAAATTATTTTGCCCTGTCATACAAACATTTAACAACACCCCTTTTAACATTAATTGCATGGTTAGATTTAAAATTTAAATATGTATTAGTATGAGCGTCGGGGATAAGTTGGAATTTCGGCCCTTTCACTTTCACTGAGATCAGCAGACCTCAACCTCATTGATCAGACGTGAGATATGTTCAAAATAACAATAGATGACCTTATCCACAAACATTAAGAGACTTGAGAACGATCATTCCAGGAATTAGGGCCAATATCTCTCAAAATCACATCAATAATCTTTTTGGCAATATGCTTAGACGATGTCAGGTTGTTATTGATGCAAATGGAGACATATATTTTATTATAATTGAAGAACCAATTTGCAGCTTCAAAGGAAATTAGTTTTTTTTATTTCAATTATTTTCTTGCGAATGTAATTGAAAAATGGAATTATATTAGTGCTGGATTTAATGAAAAATGAATGTAAATTTCCATGTTGATAAAATGGACTATAGTTCCCAAGTGAAAATGCATTTTCTCACTATATACTTTCTTGGAGCAGTTTATTTATAGGTTTTGAAAAAAGATTACATTGCTATCAATTTTAAATGGTATAAGTAAAATAATAAAGCGCAGTAAAAAGCTTGATTACAATAAAAACTAAGTTCAGTGCTGTAGCAAACCCAATGTTAATATTAAATCAATAAAGCGTTAAATGTTTGATGAGTTTGAAATAAGCGATGTTTGCGCGCGGTTTTAATTCGCGGAGAGCTGAGCAGATTATAAGATTAAATATACAATTTCTCTGAATTAAACATGAGATTTTAATTAATATATCCTCAGCATGGCGGTAATTATATTACGCATAACTGAAATTAAAGTTTTGATGCGGCGGATTTTGCTCAAAAAGTTACCGCTGGCCTCTTCAGATGATGAAAGCACACAGAAATATAATCTCGTTTTCTCCTTTGAATTTTTTAAAACTTTTATATTGAATCTCATTAAGCAGCATTTTTGGTTCGCTTTTTAAATTTCGTTATGTTACGTCGATTTAAAAATATGTTTTATTTTATTTTTCTTATGCCTAAAGTTTGATAAATGTTTTATTACTTGTTGGAAACACACTAAATGTATGTTCCCAATAAGTAATAAAAACATTCATCTGTGGTCTTAATTTCATACAAGGAGGTCGTTTGAATTAAATAATACTATTTACAGGTTTTATCATTTCTTTCTCAAAATAAATTAGTATGTAGTCCATAAATAATTTTTAACTATAGTTTATTTCACATTTATCTGTAACATAAAAAAACTTCAAAGCATGCCGACAATTAGCATCGTAGGAGATCGGGACACATAATTTTTTTACCGCAGTATAAATGTAACTTCATTTAACAAATCATGATGCTTCTATAAATTACTCTTAATTAAATCATTTTAACACAAAACCAATCAAAAATAGAGCCGTACGAATCAATAATTGCATTTCTTCTGATTTATTACTTTTGATTTACTCCATTTTATACCATCGTTTAATTGCGTGTAATTGCGACGCATTCCGGGACTGTTCTGTGTTGCCAATATACAAAAATCTCCGCCGGCGCCGTCTGAATAAAACCAAAGGTAAAACGTATGATACCTAAATATGAAATTCACTTATTCTGTCGGATATATTTAAATTATTGTATTATCTTTAAAAATTATAGGGATATGATGAATTCGTATAAAACTATAATAAATGTATTGAAGATAGATACAACTTGAAATTTGCCTGATATTTTTAGTAGATTTAGCATCACAGGCAACGGACCATGGGACCGTTGTCTATTACCAAAGATTCCAACATATGTTGTTTTAAAATAACTAATGCAAGACAAAGACTACGAATAATATTCACGCGGACCTTGTTCTTTTAAATATGATGTAGGTCGGTTCGCGATATACTACCTTATTTTATCTTGTTACCGCCTAATTTAAAACGTGATTCGATTTTTAACAGTTATTTAGTGTCTGGTGTTTTCAAGTATTTGTGGTTTATATGTAATATTTTAGTGTGATTCTATTCTAATATAACATATCTATGTGCTATGAATAATTGTGTGTATTTAATAGTAATTTGTAATATATTTTCGCGGTGTTGTTTAAAAATGCATTGTGGTTAAGGAATAATGCTTAATAAGTATTTGTGGGGTACATCAGGAAAATGTTCAGACCATGGAAAGATCCTCAACCTGTCACTAGTAGAATTTATCCTACAGATCAGGATGATTCTAATACACTGCCAGTTCAAAACAAAATCAGGGTTTATTCTATGGTGCAGTTGGTGTCAAAACGTGCAATTGGAAAAAAAATTGTGTAGTTAAAAATTGAAATTTGTGCAGTACTTAATTTTTATTTGATCCAGTGAAAAAACATAAAACTATTTAATATTCATATCAAAAACTTAAATAATTATTATTTCCTTAATAAAAAACAGAAAAAACTTTATTTCCTATTTTTATTTTTAGAGGACTTCCAGCCAGGTATATGGACAATTTATCCTACAGAAATTCAATGAACAACACAGAAAAATAAAATACACATTAGAAACAGAAAATGAAAATAAAATAAAATTCTTAGACCTGACTTTAATTAGATCTACCAGTAGAATTAAAACTAATTGGTATCAAAAAAGTATGAGTTCGGGACGATATACCAGCTTCCAATCAAAAACTAGTAATAAATACAAAATTAGCGTTATAAACAGCCTCGTGGACAGGGCCATTTTACTATCAGATAAACTGTTTCACAGAGAAAACATAATTAAAATCAAAAACATTCTTTTAAATAACTTTTACCCGCCACCTTTTATGAATAAGTATATTCAAAAGAGAATACAGATAATAAATAACAAAAGCAATAATAATCAAGTTGACATAGACTTACAACCTAACTGCCTTGGACCCATATTTAACAACACAATCCAGGACAAAACTCAAAACAATTCAAATAGAGACAAAATATACATATCGGCACCATACATACCACAAGTATCAGAAAAAGTTCAAAAAGAATTAGGTAAATATAACATACAATTAGCATGCAGAAATGATAATAGCATAAAAAATAAATTATATTCAAAACTAAAAGATCCAATAGAGAAATTAAATCAAACCCATGTTATTTATAAAATGGATTGCTCAGATTGCGATAGGTGTTACATTGGAGAAACCCAACAATATTTAAATAAACGTATAAATCAACATAAATTATCAATTAGAAATTCCATAGCAACTCCTAATTCATGTAGCACAGCATTAGCTGAATACGCCATAAATAATTCACACAATTTTAACTTTCCGGATACAACCATACTGCATAAAGAAAGAAATTCCAAAAAACGCATGTTTTTGGAAATGGCCGAAATACAAAATAACAAAAAAACAGTAAATTATCAAACAGATATAGAAAATCTAAGTAGCATATATCGCAATCTTATTCAATAGTAACAATTTTTATACATCCTGTATAAGTGCTAACTGCAAAATCTCTTCTCAACGGCTATCCAATATCATGAGAATGTTTACAATAACTCTGTCACTCGGACCATCAATATAAGTATACTATCAGCTGTTATAATTACCTACTCACTACACGTACAACACATACCTACCAAATAAAAAAGTGATGAAAAACAAAATAAAACCAGCCCATATAATGAAATTAAAATAGAAAATTTATATTAGGTAAGAAAACACTTTTTTAGATATGTATTCTGTCACTAATCTAATTTAAAACTTATGTAAAACCATTATTTTTAGCTTTTAACCTTTGAAAAAGTCCGAAAACTCGGACGAAACGTAGGATAAATTGTCCATATACCTGGCTGGAAGTCCTCTAAAAAGAAAAATAGGAAATAAAGTTTTTTCTGTTTTTTATTAAAGAAATAATTTCTACTTTAACAGCCAACAACTTGTAAAATATCATCTTAAATAATTATACATATGATTCCTTAAAGACCTTAAATATATATAATTGTGCAAAATTGAACTTTTTTGTACTCTTGCTTATTTTTAATGCTCTCACTGTCTTCCTCTGCCTGGAGCTTTTTCAAAAATACCTTGATATTATAGTTGGTTTTTGCTTTAGGAGCTGCTTTTAAACCGCGATCGTTCTTGCTTAGCCACTTGTGAACGCTGGGATTGGGATTCTATAGCTCCAAGCAAGTCATATTGTAATGAACAAACATATAAAGTTTTTCTGTTTTTAGGAGCAGTCGGCTTCTGTTGGCTGTTTTTAACACATTGCTACTACTAATCAATCTGTCGACATCCGCACTGTGGGGCTTTGCTGCAAAAATTCGTGCAATTATAGTTGTAACATTAGGAAATTGGCTTAAGTTCGAAACTAAGAATTTCGTCAATTGAGGAAGAGAAATTTTCTGACTTCATCAATATTATCCAAATCTAATAAATCACTATATTTCAAAGAGAATTCCTTTAGATCAAGATCTTTTCCTAAGGCTTATCTATTTTTTCCATATCAGCTTCCGGTTGTAAGTTACAGAATGGTTTAAGTGTGATCAAAATTTCAGTTTCAAGACTGAGTCTTTGTGATAAGAACTCTACTAAAGCATTCACAATTTCGTTGTTGACAGCATCAATATCACGGAGGTGGCTTACGTATTTGTGATGTTCTCTCAAACGGCGTTTTGGAGTTTCTGTAAGCTCAACACTTTTTTAGAGAAATCAGTCCAGCGTCGTCTTGTTTAGTGTATCAATCAGTTTTTATCCAACCATCTATTAACGGTGTTTATTGTTTTTAGATCTAGCAACTTTTTCAGTAGCCGAATCCATATCCAATAAAGTTGTGGAGTCACCCTATAATTTTTTTTGATACCTGCTAAATACACTTAAGGTATCTGCTAAAAAGTAGAGTAGCTTTATGTTGTCTAGTTTAGTGAAAAATTTCAAGTTGCTCTTAGCCTCTTTTTCATAACTATTTTTAAAGTAGAAAACAAGGGCTTGCCAAGAAGTTAAAAATGAATTCACCAACTGAAAAGAAAATTCCGGGAAAAAATGTTGGGATATAATTTATCGCTAAATTATTTCCTGAGCAATATTTTTTATTTCTCTTGTGCGAATACCTGAAGAGTGAAAAAATGTACATACTCCTATCAATGTTTGTATATTATTCGAAAGTTCTCCAACAGTCGCAGAAACCGATTTCCAAACTAAATTAGTTCATGTACGGCACACCAGATTTGTAAAAAGCAAGTATCCGAATCAGTCTTATACTTCTTTTT
This sequence comes from Rhamnusium bicolor, assembly GCA_029963845.1. Taxonomy (NCBI): domain Eukaryota; kingdom Metazoa; phylum Arthropoda; class Insecta; order Coleoptera; family Cerambycidae; genus Rhamnusium; species Rhamnusium bicolor. The sequence continues at coordinate 410,899 of JANEYF010002849.1, read as the reverse complement.
GAATCATTCCCATAACCCGGTCTTCTCTCCACGTAAGCATTCGACTTGAATTAGCATTGTTAGTCGACAATTTAAATTTTCTATTTGTTGACATTGTTGTGGAAAAGAATAACACAGATAGGTGTGATTCATGATTCACCGGAATTTTAGTTACATTATTAGCATATTAGCAATGCCAACATTGACATTTAGACATAAGATTCATTTATACCAATTTAAATCTGAAGGTCAGAGCGGGAAAATTCAATTTTTTGGTTGACTGGCTGAATCTGTCATCCTCAAAAATAATTAAAAAAGGAGTTACGCACGAAAAATAAGAACTGACTTCGGAACATTAAAGCAAATCGATTTATTGCAAGTCAAACTGTTACGAGATACAGTTTATGACAAGTATAAGACGAATGAAATACCGACTGTAGAATCGTTACATATTGAATTCAGTTTCAACAGCCTGTTGTCTGTTAGTAAAACCACGCTTTGGAAATTGCTTAAATAGATGAGATTCAAATTTGAAGTAATTAATAAAAGAGCGAATATAATGGAAAGTCGAAGAATTTGCATATTGTGCGTGTGCATGTGCGTGTGTGTGTCCTGGTTAAGTAGTGGAATAGCAATGTGTTAAACTCTACCAGGACATTAATATAAATCAGATCTTAAAAAAAAGTTCATTTTATAGAACGCCCTGTATCCACATTAGTTGGATTTAAAATTAAATATAACCGTGCGTCTAAATCTAAAGAAAATACGAACACATGGCGACTAGAAGCGAAATTGCCCGATTCACACATTATCACCAGGGTCCGGATTTGTTTTCCATTTTTTAGAGCCGGCCCTTATAGAATAAATATAGATATTAATAAACATTCTACATAAAAATTCATCTGGTGTGTTTATTTATATACCTGTAACATATGCAGCCAGTGGATCCAGGATAGAGGCAGAGAATTTCGTTACTGTGCGAGAATGAAGGATTTTCCCGTATACAATTATATGAAGCTTGGCAGTTTATCTGCTGGTAATGTTGGTGTATCTAGTAGCAATCTGAAAGTGTACGGATGCATGCATAATGGTCTTTGCTGTATAAAACGCTCTTAGCAATGACGCTATCATTACCATTTGTACATAAACTACAAAAAAATTTAAAACTACAATGACAACAACAGAGATTTCTAGAAAAAAGTAATTAAATAATTATTACGTATTACATAAACATCTTTTCAAATCTAATATGTATTGGAAGTGTTTGAATTATTATCTACCTAAAACTTTTATACTAGCGCATTCAGATAAAAATAACAGTATAAAATATAAAAAACTAGAGGTATTTATAATTGGTACCATGTTAGGTTTGAAAAGATGCTGATGTAGTAGCCAATAATTGTTTTATTATTTTTTCTAGAAGTGCCTAAATACGAAGCAAATAAAATATCACATTTTTTGAAGCAACAGAAATGGTTCACATATTCTGTATACTCCATGCAGTCGACTTTATGTGTATTTGACACATGCTGTGATTATGAAAGACATTTAAATTTTGGTTACCCATCGACAAAATATTGCCAGTACAGTTACAAGAGAGGAGTTTTTTTTTTATAGTTTGTGTGTTATGTTCTGTGTATATAGTTTTCCTTTAGCTGGTAGCCATAGATTGCGTAAAATATATCTGCCAAGTGTATGTAAAAATGTTTTGGATTATAGATGACGTATGAAATAAGTTTTTGTGGGTGACTGTGGATGAAACAACTGATTTTCGATGTAATCAAAGAAGCCGTCGTTTTTCATGTTATAAATAAGTTTGAAATAAACTGTACCTTATTTCAAACTAAAAAAATCAAGTCAGTGTATCAAGTAGTTCTAGAGATATGAGGTTATATCATAAAAAACTCATTTTTTGTAAATTAGCGATTTAAGTATTTTTTTACCAATAAAAATTTTAGATACCAGCCAAAAATGTCATAAATGGCCGTTTTATGTGTAAAATATCCTACTGAACAAGAATATGTCTGTATAGAAACAAAACATGTTCGCTAACAATTTTTTTTTCTGTATACTTTTCCTATAACACCGGATCGACTGACATTTTTTAAAAAAGGCGGCTCAAATTTCAAAACATATGAATCTGGATTTTGAAAATTGGCTAGTTAAGTAAATTATTTTTCTTACTGAAGTGACGAAAATATTAAAATAAGTCGTAAAAAGTTCGAGAAATAGAAATTTTAATAGTCAACATGCTCTCGTCTATATTTATTTATTTACTACTCTTTTCATTCTCCCCTCTAATTATACGTATATTATTATTATATTATGTTGCAGAAAACATAATTTCTCCTCAAAACTTATTTTGCCGAGAAACGTCTTAGGTGATTAGATGAAGAAGTGACCGCAGGTCAAAGTTGGAAAGTTTCAAAGTGGATTTTACCAGAAACGAGATAACTCCATGTAACACAAATTCTGTTAAGATTATTAGGTTTACAAGAAGCTTACAACATGCCAAATATTAACGAAATATCACATTTTCCTCTTTTTTTTATACACATACAGAAATTGAGTAATTTTTATACAAAGCTACTTACAATTTATGCGTAAAAGTATGTGAGATTTAAATAAAAATTGTACAAAAACAAATATTGGTTCAAAGCAACTTTAGGAACTTGCACGAAGGAAATTTCAATACAAAATGTATGCTTTAGATAAATATTGTATACCAAGAACTAAAACTGTATAACAACAACAATAATAACAATAAATTCCCTTTATTTTTGCCATATAATATACAGAGTGGAACATAATGGGATGTCATAAATGAAGAAGCATATTTCTTGTCCAAATTTAAGAATATTTTTTACACTTTCCTAATAAGGTTTTCAATGGCTCAGTCAGTTAAGCGTCGGACTACAAATCCTGAAATCTGCGGTTCAATACAACACGCGACAAAAACAGGCTGAGGTAGCTTTGGCAAAGAAACAGAGATATGACTGCCAAGACGGAGATGAACAGACTGCAAACGTCATTTCGTAACTCGTAAATACTAAAAAAGAATGGGAAATGGGATGAAAAATTGTGGAACATGACGAGGTGTCTTAAAAACACGAGGCAGATCATTCCAGCCCTGTTGGAAAATAATGTAAACGGCCGCCAAACGTCGCACTTAATGGAAGAGCAAAACGCTGACCAATTAGCCGACCGAATTAATACAAAATCAAAATTATCCAAATAACGAATAACATGACCGCATTGACCGCATCGAAAACACAATTTCGCAAATATACGGTCATGGAGTTCAGATTCCTGTCACACGACAGCAAATTTTAGTAACCATGACCACGACCGCTGAGCTGAAGAAACTTTTCAAAACTTCGCAAACGAAAAAGCGCTGGAATCGGACGGTATCGATCATATGCTACTCAAAAATCTGCCGCGAAAGGGTATTGTCTAACTTACAAACATCACCAACGATATTCTGCGTTTGCAACACTGGCCTAATCAGTGGATGAGTGCGGTAATGTGCCCTATTTTGAAACCTAACAAATATCCGAAAAAGTCTGCGAGTGAGATGATCGAAAAGGTCATTCTAAAGCGGCTAAGTACCACCCAGGGAGATCTTGAATCGACGGCGATTTTCAGTTCGGATTCAAGAAGGGGCGCAGTACAACTCAGCACATCATCAGGATTGTCAATGATGTCAAGCGACAGTACAATCTTGATAAGAGCACCAACTTGGTGATCCTGGATATTGAGAAGGCATTCCGGTACTGTCTTGTTGCCCGGCGTCACATATAAACTGCACCGGTACGACTTTCTGGGCCACTGAAACGGAACTGATACACTCTTACTTACACGGCATAAGGCTGCGAGTGAGAGTGAACAAAACCCTTTCTATACAGAGAGATATTAGAGTAGTCGTACCGCAGTGGTCGGTTTTGCGCCTAAATTATACAACATATACGTGTCCGACTTTGCGTAGTTCCCGAACACCACGCGTGCGATGTACGCTAACAATACCGCCATGTACTGCTACAGTTGTCATGCTCAGGCCGCTGGGCAGTTGCTAAAGGTGCACATGGAACGGACATTGGATTATTATGCCAAGTGGAATGTCATGGTGAACGTTGCCAAATCGGAGGTTAATGTTTTGACTAGAAAATTTCTTAGAGCATATGCATCATGCATACGAGGGGTGCGATTACGTTAAGTTAACGGTGAGCGGTTGGGAAATACCTAGAATGAGTCGTAACGTCCGTCTGTATCGTTCCTACAGGTTATAGGTATTTGCCGTTAGCGCAAAGTCACTTGTGTGTATCCAGTGTACGTCCAGCGTGGTACGCACCGGTATAGTCTACTTTGATGCCAAATATCAGATTTGTAATAATTTGTTCAGCATTATGGGAATTAAATATGCCAGTAGCAACTAATGATTAAATTATTAAATGAATGAATTATTTAAGCACTTTTGGGGTCCATCGATCCTTCCATAAAGTTATTTTTAATTTCGTCTGTGACATTACTAACATGTGCTGCTTTAAGGCATCTGAAAAAGTGCTATCTCGTAGCCAAAAGAAAAGTAACATTTACGACTCTAGTGAGTTAAGCTCTTGAGGTACCCAAAGATTTAGTAATTGCATTATTTTTGTAAATTAAATTATTTGAATTATTTATAACAATAAGTATCTAATTTTAACAAGTATTAAAAATTAATGATAAAATATGTACCGTTATATGACAAAAATTTTTAAATATGCTCTTAAATATAAATATTTATGCTGACTACAACATAATTGAAACGCATAGGAGGATGTATTGTGATATATTCTGCAATTCAAAGAATGCCGATCTTCGATAATCCAGGCCAGCGATAGACTTTAATCAATGAAATCATATGCAATTTGTCGCGGCACATCAGAACATTATACAATAAAGCAGTATTGCAAATTTCACAAAGGGCATTGTTTGGTTTCCATCGACACTCTCTGCGGAGATGCGATTAGGTGTCATTTCATTCCGACCAATCCCTGTCAACTGTTATTACTTTCTGATTTCGTATTCCATTTGCACTGAAACACCGACGAAATTCGATAAGCTAGTTAATACCGTTATAAAAATAAAAATAAAATTATGGATCTGATATTGCCCTTCAGCAATGATTATTATTGAGACGAAATACCTTCAGTTATGCAATCATTCTTTAATACACAATATACTTATGCACCGTATATTTTGCGAGCTATTCCAAACTATATAATAAATCTATTTCTGTTCGGTTTTCTCATGTTTATTTTATCTTTTAATTAATGTCATCATCGCTCCTGTTCTACATGTGCCTATACTTAGTATGGTACACTGATGAAAGAAGTCTCCACATTCATATTTCATAGACGATTATAGAAAAATGATTCATGCGTGTACATTTTTTTCAATAAAAACATTTCTTATACATTGCAAAATAAATCAAATTTGTATTATTAGTTTTTAATAATAGTGTTTTGTATTAGGGCAGAGGCACTATTTATGACTACTTTCAGTTATTGGTAATAGTATATTAAATATCAAGAACGGTATGGGACGTTTACAGGTAGACAGCTAATATTTCGGTTTTACTCTGTTCTATGCCTAATAAATTTATAAATAGGTCCTATATTAAAAAAAACAATGGATTTTTAATGAAAAAGGTTTTATGTGATTTATTAATGGTCAGTCATGATTGGCTTTATTCAGTTAGGGTAATAATAAGAATTATGATTATTCAAAGTATCAACATGCGTTTATCAAGAACTGATATTTGTCTATATTCCATTTCTTCTTTTCCTCATTCTTATTATCCTTCTTTTCTTTCTTCTATTTTGACTCGTTCTTCCATATTTTCTTCTTCTTCTCCTGCGCTTACATTTTTCTCGATTTCATCATGAGCATATATCCAAGATTGCTCGTGACAAATGCCGCCAACAGAAGAGCAATGAAGTCCCAACTTTCGGTAACCATAGAATTGTCCGCATAATTGCAAAAAATCATATTTTAAAAGACAATCAGGAGCAGGAGGAGCTGATGTTTTTTGGCCCTAAGAAAATTGTATTTTAATCCCTAATCCTAGGAGTTCAACTCATTGCCAAACCACTTTTGTACCTGATAATATACGTGGAAACAGAACTCTTCAGCTACTATCGCTGTAGGTGATAATGAATTAGGTGATAATGAATGTAACTTGCCATATTTATTTTTACTCACTAATTAACAGAAGCACAAGTAACAATAGTTATTCAAGGAATATTCTTTAATTGTAGCGCCATACGTGACCAAGAAAAATCGCATTTCATTGGAAGAAATTGATTCTCGAGAAGCATCACTTCTGTTGAAAACTTGAACTGCATTTTTCAACAAAAATTGTCCATTATCAATGCGATTTTGTTTTATAACACTGCAGAATATGTCTATAAACTGCGAAAAACTAACCAAAATTGTATGGTTTGCCAGCAAGAATGCGGTAAGCAAGTATACACCCAAGGTCTAGTATACTCTGAAATAAAAGAGGGGATACAGGATTGAATTGTAGTATCACAACTTTTGGAAGGTCACCAAGTCGATAACTAAAAAACTCCAAGTATTTATAAACAAGTATTTATAAACAAGTGCTTACGCAAAGTGTTGCGTATCTTCTGGCCTAGCACAATTACAAATGAAGAGCTTTGGAGACAAGCTAAGCAAGTGAAAATTGATCTGGAGATTAGACACAGAAAGTGGAGATGACTAGGCCACGAAATCCGTAGGCAAAACAGTATTGCGGCAAAGGCGCTCGAATGGAATCCGCAAGGCAGCCGAGGTAGAGGAAGACCGAAGACGACGTGAAAAAGGTCACTGCTGAATGAAGCTAATATGATGAGCAAGACATGGGGAGAAGTGAAGCAACTGGCTCATAATCGGATCAGATGGAGAAATTTCGTGGAGGCCCTATGTTCCACCTGAGGAATAACGGGAACCTATATATCACAGCTTTTATTTGTTGTAAATATTCAGCATAATAAAAAGCTGCCTTCAACCATGTTCCCCAACGTGCCAGAAACAGCTTTAAAAATTATTCACAAGAACTACAAAAGATTACATGACGCCATGAAAAACTTACAAAACAGTGTGTTCTCGTTAGTAGAGGCATAGCAAATAGTAGACAAAGTAAACCGACTGCTACACGCAAAAAAATGAGCGCGTTAGAGAAAAGTTTGCACGTGTATTAATGCAAAACACCGGCTTTACCAGATTAAGACAAATTTGTGATGGTACTGATGGTGCATCTCCAGATCTGTTAAATGCGTTCAAATACTATTTTAAATATGCCCTCATTACAACCAGTCAAATTAAGCAAAAATCAGGCTCATTTTCACGATAATTTCCAACCATTCCCGACCAATACCATTCGATTCAGTTTTTTTTTTGAATTCTCATGGTCAATTTTGCCGTAAGTTATATGAGCAAGAATTTAATTTATAAACAATTAAAGTTGTGAAAATTATGAAAATCGATGTTTCTAAATATTCACCTTCAAACGCTGCGAAAACGGCAACAGACAGAGAAAAATTGCTCAGAACATTTTTTATAGAGCGTTAAATTCCCTTCAAAAAAAGTCCACGACGGCATATCTACGATGAAGAGTTAAGGCGTTACAATGAGTTAAATGTTTATTATTTTTCTACTGCGTACTGGTCAGCTGTATACGCGACGCGCATGCGCGACTAACGGGCCCATTTCTCACGTAATGGCTGCCTGCGCAGAACATTTCAAAGTGGACTTGCTTCAAATCATTCAATTTTTTTTTCAACCGTTTAAATTACAGATACATATATTTTTTTAATAAAAAACATAATTATTTAATCATTAATGACATAATTATTCAATGAAAATTGTTATTCAATGACAATATTTATTCAAGGCGGGGTTTTTTTACAACAGAAGAGCTAGGTTCGTCTGAATCTTCTAATATACAATCTTCTTCGGCTTCCTCATCTGCATGTTCATCTTTTCGATTTATTTGAATTTCATCAAATTCTTCTTCTTCCTCCTCAGTATCACTTTCTTGTAAAAGATATGTGAGCCCATAATATTTTGCATCTCGGGAAGAATATTTCGTTTCGATTACTCGTAGTGCTGCTACGTCTTCCATGTCTTCCATTATGAAAGATTTACAGCAAGTCTACTTTAAAATGTTCTGCGTAGGCGGCCATTACGCGGCGTACGAGTCTGTTAATCGCGCATGCGCGTTACTTGTACAGCTGACTGATATACAGCAAAAAAATAATAAATATTTAACTCATTTTAACGCCTTAACTATTCATCGTAGAGATATGCCGTCGCGGACTTTTTTGAAGGGAATTTAACGATCTATAAAAAAATGTTCTAAGCAATTTTTCTCTATCTGTTGCCGTTTTCGCAGCGTTTGAAGTTGAATATTCAGAAACATCGATTTTCATCATTTTCACAACTTTGTTTATAAATTAAATTCTTGCTCATATAACGTACGGCAAAATTGACCATGAGAATTCAAAAAACATACTGAATCGAATGGTATTGTTCGGGAATGGTTGGAAATTATCGTTTTGAAAAACCCTTAATTTGACTGGTCTATTATTAAGCTAGTTAAGAGGGTAAATTATACATACGTTGTTATAAATTGTAACAGTTTATTGCTTTTGTTACTAGTTAATTTCTTTTATTACGCTTATTATGATGTGAACGCCTATGTCTCGCCGCACGACTTACCAGATTTAGTTATAAGATATTAAAGGAGTACTGGTGATCAAGCAGTAACTGCAGACACGAGAATATGTAATTGTGCCAAACAAATCAGGGGCGGCATGGTAACTATGTGCGAACCGGAACACATCATTCAACCACCAATCTGAATCCTGATCTGACATGCCACTTCAAACTTACATATCAATGATGACTGTAGTGGAAAATCCTACCTGCTTACGATAGGGAAGTAACGAAGAAGAGTCTTACCATTTCATGCCGTAGTATGAGGCATTTGGGCGACCAACATAAGAAGTCTTCGCTGCCGAAGTGTTTCTGGGAGATTAAGTGACCTCCTTTTCATGGAACAACATCCTGACCATCAATTTTCACAAACACCAAAACATACTTACTATGCTCAAGTGCGTTTCCATATCATCTCAAGATGATAATAACTTGATTGGCGAAACGTGTGTTGTGCATAGTAACGAGCGTTTTGGTGTTGGTTGACACTACCTCACTTGTTGTCACATCGAAGAGAGTAAACCCACTACAAAACTATTATGTTATTTTACAGAAAAGCAACACGCAAAAATATACCATATGCAAACAAACAGTTGTAGTTGTGTAACATAATATTTACATAATTTGAAATAGTTCCTTGAGTAGCGATTCCATTTTTATATTTTCAGTGATTGTGTCAACCGAATAAAGAAAACCTGCTTTTTACTATAAATATGTTTACACCTTAAATTAATATCAAGCCTATTACATTTCTATTCTACTTCCTTGCATTCTAAAAGTGAACAGAAGCCCTAAGTATGAATTAATATATCAATATTTTTATGAATGTACTGTATGTAAGCACATAATTCAATATCACTTTTGTGAATAAGATTATAGATAATAATCACAGGTTGTCGGACTTATTCCTTTTTGTGAGAGGTCAAACTAATGTGATAACTCCTATAATCCACCCCAAGCTAGCATGTGGTGCTGAAATTTGTTATTAGGGGGAGTTGTATCTCTAGGGGCCAGTGCGTACAATAAAATCTAGTGGCTCTCTACGTTTTGTTAAAGATAATTACTCTAATACCATAAATGTAAAATAATAACGATTATTTTGGTACTGAATAATTTGTAATGAATTTAATACGTACAATGAGAATAAAATATCTGGAAGAAATTCGACTAACTTACAGGTACATTTTTTTTGCAAGATCGCACCACTACTGAAGAACTTTGAAAACATAGCTTTTAAAGTTTTTGTTAATATTTAAAAAAATCGTCGATATTTTTTTCAATGAAAACTCTATTTTGTTGGTTTCTTTGCCAGTAATACAACTTTTTCATTTGTTCAAAAAGAACCTACGTAAAACTACAAAAATTAGATTATTACATTTCCAAAAGCCGACCACCCAGTTCACCAGATTTGACTCCGGTTGATTTTTTTGTCCGGGACAAAATCTATGTAACCCCTGTAAACATCAGAAAAGAGTTAATCGAAAGAATTCAAGAAGTGTGTGACGTTTTGCGGGCTAATCCTGATTTAATTCGTAATGCCACACGCTCTGTTGTGCAAAAGTGCCAAAAATGTATTGATGTTAGAGAAATGAACCTTAAATAACTCTTGTAATTTGTAGTTACCTTATTTTAACGAAATTCATTGTTGTCTAGTAAAAAATAATGTACTGAAATTGTTTTCCGGTCATTATTTTTTCTGTTTTGGGAAAATATTCAGAAAAAATTATTCTCGCATAAAGTTCAAATCAGTTTATCTAAAAAACTGACAGTTTTAGAGAAAAAATGCTAGAAACCTTTTTTGTGTAAAAAAACTTCAAACTTTCAATGCAATTAATGAAAAAGTGTCATAAAAAATATTTTCAGGATTTTCACTTGAGCAACCTGTATATCGCAAACTAAACACTTCCTGACCCATGTTATGGTACTTTTTTCTTATTTTGAAAAGTTCGATCACTTGGTGAAATTTGGCCTATGCAATTCAAAACACTCTGTATATAATGTTTTTCAAACAACCCCAAAACCAAAAGTTCGCAAGGGTTATATCAAGAGATCTGGATGAAAACAAAATAGAACCGTTATTTCCTAAAAATTAAACAAAATTACTCTTGCAGTTTATTAAGCGATGTACAGAGTGGGGCAATAGTGCGTCGGACTTCGATATCACGTGTTCTACGATAGCTTAAAATTAAAAAAAAATACAAGTAAGCTAGATAAAAAAAGTCTATAACCGGAAATTATATTCGATTATACAGGGCGAGCCAAGACAAAATTACAGGATCATTTAAATGGAATGCTATGTATATCAGTATATTTTTTGAGGCCTCTTTCTAGACTCTATTCAATCCTATATTATTATTTTACTACCTTCCAACCACTTGGATGTAATGAATTTTTTTTGTTTAAATAATGCCATCTGCAGATGCATATTGAAATAATTTTACCATTATGGGTTGTAAGAAAAATTTACATGAGTACTAGTTACGTGACATCTAATGAATGTTTTTGAATCATTTTTACTTCCCAAAAAAGTACAGGGTGGTAAAAATTATGTTTTAATTAAGAACTTTTTAAATTGAATTTTTTTAAATTTTTTCAAATGTAACACCCTGTATATTTTTCAACATTGTGATGTAGAAATGAAAAACGAACATGTTTTGTAAGTACTTCCCTATGGTTAATTGCAACCATTTTCGTTTAATTGAGAAATAAGTACAAAATTCAAGATAAACTTAAAAAATAGAGGTTTCTTCAAATAATTCATTAGAAAAAATTATAATAAGTGCTCCACATGTTGCCCATTTTGGATTACACATGTCTCTATGCGATTTTGAAATGAGGCCATTTAGTGGAACCATTTCTTCCAATGCATTGAAGTGGGTAAATAGTATTCAACTGGTCCCTTACTGTAATTGTTTTGTTGGTAAATTTTTTTGCTGTTTTCGTTATTCGACAAGCAATAAAACCCAGTTTAGTATAAATTGTCGTGGACAGGTGAACATTTATCGCACTTATCGGACGTCAGTTATCATTTGTATTAAATTTAAAATATTTCGAGTTTTACTAAATGAATTTTAATAAAGCGGAACTTGTAGACATGACTTTTGTTTTGGGCGAGTCAGGCAGAAATTGTTTGCTTGCTAATAGAATTTATAAGCAAAGGTATCCTGAAAGAAGGATTTCTGATGTTAGCAGCTTCCAAAACCTTCTCGACAAATTTGTGGAAACTAGAAATGTCTATATAAAAAAAGTGAAACTATGGAACGTGTTGTGAACGAAGAAAATGAGTTTTCTGTGATATTGGCAACGGTTGACACTCCCCATATTAGTCAGAGAGAACTGATCTCATTAGTAGGAATAAGTAGACGGTCTCTTAAAAACAAATAAGTTTCATGCATATCATATTCAAATACACCAGGAACTATCTGATGACGATTTTCAAAGTCGTCTACAGTATTTTAATTGGGAAAGAGATAAAATGCAAGATGTCACCTTTTTCAATAATATTTTATTCACTGATGAGGCAACTTTTCATAAAAATGGTTTTGTTAATAAGCACAATTTCCATTATTATGCTTGGGAAAATTCTCACTTTTTTAGGCAAGTTACTAACCAGCACAGATGGTCTATAAACGTTTGGGAAGGAATTATTGGAGAATATGTAATAGGGCCATATTTTTTTGATGGTACATTGACTATCTACCACAATTATTTGTGAATCTTCTTGAAAGGATTCTAAATAGGATGTGGTTTTAGCAAGATGGTGCACCACCACATAATTTAAATGCAATTAGGACCACTTAAATAATACCTACCCACTTCAATGGATTGGAAGAAATGGACCCACTAAATGGCCTGCTAGATCTCCAGATCTTACAAAAATGGATTTCTTTTTATGGGGATACGTGAAGGAAATTATTTTTAAACACACCAACAATAATACAAAATATAAAGGAAAGGATAATAACTGCTTTTAGATCTATCACACCGGCAATTTTAGGAACAGTAGAAACCTCATTTTAAAAGCACATAGAGACGTGTGTCAATCAAAATGAGCAACATGTGGAGTAATTTTTTTCTAATGAATTATTTGAGGAAACCTCTATTTTTTAATTTTATTCTTGAATTTTGTACTTATTGCCCAATAAACCAAAATGGTTGCAATTAGCCATAGGGAAGCACTTACAAAAAATGTTCGATTTTCATTTCTACATCACATCGTAAAAAAATATACAGGGTGTTCCATTTGAAAAAATTGAAAAAAATTCTATTTAAAACGTTCTTAATTGAGAAATAATATTTTGTTACTCTGTATGTTTTTAGGAAGTAAAAATGATTCAAAAACATTAATCAGATGTCTCGTAATTAGTGGTCACATAAGTTTTTCTTAAAACCCATAATTGTGACTGCTGATTTTTTCAATATGCATCTGCAGACGGCATTCTTTCAACCAAAAAAATTCATTACATTCAAGTGGTTGGGAGATAGTCAATAATAATATAGGAATAAATAAAGTCGAGAAAGAGGCTGCAAAAAATTTACAGATATACATAGCATTCCATTTAAATAATCCTGTAATTTCGTCTTGGCTCGCCCTGTATATTCGATAATAATTTCCGGTTATAGACTTTTTTAACTAGTTTACTTGCATTTTTTTTTTAATTTCTAGCTATTGTAGAACTCGAGATATCGAAGTCCGACGCACTATTGCCCCACCCTGTATAGGCTGTTTTATGTGGCGTGTGGTCTGGGGCGCCATCGTGTTGAATATATAATCTTTGAAATTACCTTGCAGTCATATTGTCTACAAAGAGCTCTACTTCTTGTCGCAGAATGTTAGTAAAGGTACCGAATGGTACCGAATCTTGTATAATAAGCAATACAATTTACATCGAATTTTTTATAATATATTTCTCTATTCTAACTTCATGTTCAAAACATGTTTTTGATCTACATTTTTTTGAAACTCACTAAATATTGCATTTCTTTATTTTTATACGCTCTTAGTAAAAAAAAACCGTTTGTTTTAAAAAATATACTAGTAGTAGTATTGGTCTAAATTTATGTATCCTTAACATTCTCCTCAGTTCATTTTTCTTTCATATTAATAATAATAATCATTGCCGTATTATGATATTATAAGACCTCGTGTAATAATAAATATATATTTGTTAAATAGCTTTAAAATATTTTCATTTACTTATATTTAAAACCAAAAGATATACAATAAAAGTTATACTTTTAACTAAATAATTCATAATAATATTTGTCTCGGTATAACGTTGAGAAATTTTTAAAAACTTAATTCATGTTTGTAACTTAAAAGAATCTCGTCATATTAGTATAAGAAAGAACTATTCAGTTTCAATCCAAACTTGTTTCGCAAAGACGAAATCCTCTGCTGGACGAATTAATATCAGTAGAGCGGCATAGTGGAATGAAATGGAGGATCCAGGATGTTCGAAAAAAAGTAGAAAAATTAAACAATTCAATCAAAAGTCCAGAAAAGTTAAGATCCGTTCCATACCGCAGCCAAAAATTGAACATTCCGACAGTGACATCAGACATTCTGACATCCCGTTAGATTTTTCTTATGTGGCTACCTAAATAAAACACATGTATGAAATATGGTAGAATAATTAGGAATCTAGTCCGCTTGAAGAAAAGAATAGGGGATGCAATTTCAAACATATCGGAGATTTTTGATAGATTGAAATTGAATGTCATTAAGCCATGTCGTTAATGGTGCACATGAAAATCAACTAATACAATCTTTTTAAAATATCTCATCAGTACAATAAATACAGTTACAAATGCACATGGGCTACAATCTACCAGTGGCGGTTCGTGGGTCAAGAGATGGGGAGGGCAATTAGAAAAGTTTACTGTATTACCTACCTTTTAAAGTGATTTAAATTCCAAGTCGATCCTCCGGTCTATTTGAAATGCAAAGTGGTCAATTACTTTTTCATTAAAGTCTTTTATCTTCTTTATTAATGCCCTTTCTATGGTAAGCATAGCTAAAGAAGATAACCTTTCCTGACCCATGGTATTTCTTAAAAATATCTTTATTCTTTTTTAAGGTGGAAAAACAACGTTCACTTTCGACGGTAGTCATAGGGAGAGTACACAAGATTTTTAACAGTTTGACACTTTCAGAAAAAGTATTGCACAAATTATTGTTAATAAAAAGCTGTAACAAAGCAACTGCACCTTCATTATTGGAAAAATCTTCTCGGCTATATAATACTTCTAATTCAGTTTTAAGTTTCAAATGATTTATGACTGGATACTCTGTTTTAACTAATTTAACCATATCTTGAGGAAAGCTTTTTTTATAATCTTTAAATCGATCTGCGTGAAATAACTGCTAAACGATTACTGAAGCCAAACCTGTTTTTGATCTCAGATGTAATTATATCACAAACTTCTAATGAAATTCTCCTTTTTGATTCTTCCGTTTTACATCTCTGGGCAGACTGCATGAATGTCTCCTCCAAATAGTTATTCAAAATTTTATTTCTGATGTCTTCAATTTTACTATTAAAAACGCCAATACACTTATTTACTGTTATGACATCGATATTACATTTTTGTAATTGATTGAACAATATTTCACAATGAGGCATAACCAAATGAAAAAAATTTAACCAGTATATAAAATGTTCATTTTGTAACTAGTTTTTTAAACCAATAGCTTGGTTTAGAGTGTTGTTTTCTGATTCATTATCAATGATTTTTTTTTTAAACAATCTAATAATTCTGTTTGATAGGTATAAACAGTCTCTATGCACTTTGTATTAAAATTTCATCGTGTTGGAGCCGCTTTAGGTGATCTCACTTTAACAACATTATCTGACACGGCTGTTCTTTTTGGCGATTTTCCAAAGAATGAGGAAAAGCTATGTAAATTAGCAAAAAAATTTTTATGCTTTTATCCTGACGATGCTTTTTGTTAAATTAAATTTAGTTGATGAGCGTAACAATGAATAAAATTTGCTGAAGGATAACTTTTTTTAATTTTGGCTTATACACCTCCAAAAGCACTACTCATTACTGATGCTCCATCGTAACTTTGTGCTATCAATTTTTCAGGATTTTCATTAATTTTCAGACATTCTAACTCTTTTAAAATTACATCTGTCAAATGCTGCGATGTCGTTCCTTGAGGCTGAATAAATTTCCAAAATCTCTCACATACAACACCATCTAAAACGTATCTAAACACAAAAACTACTTGTACTTTATTCGTAACCCAACTTAAGTCCATCTTCCAGTTTTAATATATTTTGTACAACACTCATATTTAATAGTAAACACCAAAAACACTGTTTTACTTAATTTCACGACAAGTAAAGATTTACTAATAAAATGTTCACAAATAAAAACATTAAAAACAACGCGACAGAATTTACCGACCAACGCGTAGTCAGCATTAAGATTGCTCTATTCACTATTGAACTTCGTGCGTTACCGTTTCCGTAAAATATGTCAGGGACATTGTCCCCACCAGTGATTTCTGTCTCTTTTGCTTTCTGACGATTCGCGCGTAAGTCTATTTCACTTTAATTCGTTGTAAATTCGGTCCGTAGCTAGCTTTGAGGACAAGTTGTGTACTGACCTAAGATTTTTAAATTCTATAAATGAATAATGTAATGAATAGAGGCTCGGTGCTCGGAGGAGATACGAAATTCTGCGATCTAGATATTTGAATAGTATTGTGCATAGAATGAACTAGAAACTTTATAATATATTTTTTAAGAATATTAAAAATATATATATATATTATATATTTTTAAACTTCAGAAAATGAATAGCTCTATTTTTTTATTTGTATGTGGGAGGTCATTGACCAAATGACCCTATAGAAGAACCGCCAGTGCAATCTACATGTTCTTTACCGTTAACCTTATGAAACCTCAGCATTCATTTACCATTCATTCGTGGAACCTCTGTAACTCTGTTAACGTATATTGTTCATGTAATATTTTTCATACTTAAACATTTTTTATAGTTTTCTATTATACTTACAAGGATGAGTTGGGGTAAAGGGATATTCCAAAGTTGGCAGCCGTGCTTGAGGAGCCCCAGGATGAAGTGCGGGCGGGCAATGGTAGCAGAACATACCCCTGCCACCGCCACCCGCAAGCTGTAACAAAAAGAATATATAAGAAAAACATTTAAATTAAAATGGTAAATGTATATCGTTAGTGATGTGACAAAACCTCCTATCTTCTAATAACAAAATTTTACAGGAGAAGATGAAAACTGCATAATATGTTGCAACAATATCATATTTTAAATTGACTATAACTTTTTGAGGTTTTAAGAGAAATTCAAAAATACAGAAAATGTATAATTAACAAGCATTTTATTATTTTGAAAAATATGATGTAGATATGAGTTACTAGTTTCCTAATCCCTGCAAGAAGTGATACAAATAAACAGTTTTAAGATATAAGGTATTGTTTCTCTCCTTGTTAACGGGAAATGTCAAATTATTTTTCACATAGGTGGATTCTGATTGTGCGCAGTAAAATTGGGAATATGTTGGTGTATAAATCTCAATTTTGAAAATTTTGCTAGATAGGAGGTATTGTTACATCACTGACGATATGTGACAATTTGAAAACTTGCACTCTCAATAACTCCGAAACAAATGAAGATATCAAAAAATCGCTCGGAACCGTTTCGGTGATATGAACGGGGAACTTGATTACTGTAATAGATGACACACCCCCACCCATCCTCTCAACCCCAACTATCCCAACTCAAAAATCTTAAATAGCAACCCCTGCTTGTGCCTCATTAAAAAGCAGTTGAAAAGTGCTTTCCAATGATACCAAATAAAGTTTATTTTTGGTGTAGTAGTTTTTAATTAATTTATGAATAACTGATTTAAACTTACTATTCAAAAATGATATCACCGTTTTGGTGATATGAAGGGGGAACTCGAATACTCTAATAAATAATGCATCTCCACCTATCCCAAATATCCCAACTCAAAAATGTTAAATGGTAACTCCCTGCTTGTGATATATTATTGAAAAGTACTTGAAAAGTGCTTTCCAATGGTACCAAAGGAAGCATTTTTTAGTTTAGTAGTTTTCGATTTAATTCATGAACAAGTGATTTAAATTTTAAAAATGACTACTGTTTGTTTACTGAACCCGTGAATAGCAGAATAACAAGTATTACAACCTTTAAGTCTAACCTCCGCATCCACCTCTGATATGTGCATAAGTTAAGCATGCGCTACGCGCACCCTCGGCGCGTTGCAAGGCATCTTCCTCTGTCGAGGAAAAAATTTGTATATTATTGGCCGTCACGCCGTTACGTTGCGTCGCATCGAATTCGGTTATAAGACTTTCTTGCGTCTTTCGCGACGTGGAACGACGCGCCCTCCGCGATTTTGCCGAAAAGACGCGTTCCGAAATTAGCCCCCCTCCACGACCCCCCTCCAATTATTTCGCGGAAATCCCCCCTCGAGTAATGCCCGCCCACGGGAGCGCGTTCCTTAATCTGCCGACTAAGTATTTATTCGGACGATCGAAAATTTTCGGCGCGTCGACGGCCGCCACGTCGTTACGATGCGTGTCGGTCATAAGACTTTTTTGCGTTGTTCGCGACGAAGAACGACACACCCCCCGCGATTTTGCCGAAGAGGCGCGTTCCGAAATTAGCCCCCCTTCTCCGACCCCCCACCCTCCACCAATTTTTTTTACCGAAACATCTCCAATAATATCCGCCCACGGAAGCGCGGTCCTTAATCTACCGACGAAGTATTTCTTTCGGTCGATCGAAAATTTTTGGCGCGCCGACGGCCGCCACGCCGTTACGATGCGTCGGATCGAATTCGGTCATAAGACTTTTTTGCGTCGTTCGCGACGCAGAACGACACGCACCCCGCGATTTTGCCGAAAAGGCGCGTTCCGAAATTGGCTCCCCCTCCCCGACCCCCACTCCCCCTCCAATTTTGTCACGTAAACCTCTCCTCGAATACTACCTACCCACGGGAGCGCGGTCCTTAATCTGCCGACGAAGTATTTTTTTCGGACGATCGAAAATGTTCGGCGTGTCGAAGGCCGCCACGCCGTTACGATGCGTCGGATCGAATTCGGTCATTAGACTTTTCTGCGCCGTTCGCGACGTAGAACGACACGCCATACGCGAACTTGCCGAAGGGGTGCCTTCCGAAATTAGTCCCCCTTTCCCCCTACCCCACCCCCTCCAAATTTTCCTCGAAAACCTCTCGTCGAAAAATACCCGCCCACGGGAGCACGGTCCTTAATCTGCCGACGAAGTATTTTTTTTCGGACGATCGAAACTTTTCGGCACGTCGAAGGCCGCCACGCCGTTACGACGCGTCGAATCGAATTTGGTCTTAAGACTTTTTTGCGTCTTTAGCGACGTGGAACGACACGCCGTACACGATTTTGCCGAAAAGGCGCGATCCGAAATTATCCCCCCTACCCGACCCCCACCCCCCGTCAAATTTTTTCACGAAAAGTGCCCATAGAGTAATGCTCGCCTACGGAAGCGCGTTCCTTAATCTGCATTTTTACTTTTTTTTTCGGACGTTCGAAAATTTTCGGCGCGCCGACGGCCGCCGCGCCGTTACGACGCGTCGGATCGAATTCGGTCATAAGACTTTTTTGTGTCGTTCGCGACGTAGAACGACACGCCGTGCGCGAATTTGCAGAAAAGGCGTTTTCCAAGATTAGACCCCCTCCCCGACCCCCCAAACCCCCCTCAATTATTTTCCGAAAACCCCCCGCCTAAGGACGGCCCCCCACGAAAGCGCGTTCCTTAATTTGCATATTTACCATATTTCGCGACCGTTTGAAAAAAAACGCAAAAAAAGCGATCGATTTGGTACCTGTACAGGCCAAACGGAGCGTCGTATGAGTTTGGCACTCCTATATTTTTTTGTAGGCTTGGTCATTGTCCTTTCTATTTGGGGGGTCGCGACCCCCTCCCTCTGAACTCGGGGGATGTAGCACCCCTCTCCACGCACCCCAATGGTGGGGAGTGGGTCGAGATGGAAGTTTTTTCATCTCGTGTCGCCCCCATGGCCACCCACTGTGTCAAAACGGGGCTCGGAGGCTCGGTGTAGGCTACTCTTGTTGCTCATTGGGTGGCAAAAGGGGGGAAAATTTTCCGGGTCCTATATCTCGGCGACAGGAAGAGCTATCGAAGCGATCTCGACGGCGTTATACTCGTCTAGTCGTCCAATACCTGCATTGAGGGAACTATTTTTTGGAAAAATCGATTATTTCAAAATTCACCCCCCACCCCCGCGAAAACGGGCGGACAAACCATCTATGTTTATAAGGGCAAAACGTGCGCAAAAGCACCCCTTTTACGTAAAAAATTCTTTAGACCCAACTCGTGATTCTCGTTAGCGGTATATAAATATCAGACTTCGGCCGCACATTTGATTATCACAAGAACCCCGCTACTTGCAGCGTCGACCTAGTTGTTTTGCCCGGGAGCAAAAACTGCGACACGTCAGCATAACTTTTTGTCGCAATTAAAGAAATGCAAACAACAAATTCTATACAGAATGCGACAAAAAACTGAAATAGCGGAATAACATTTAGCGTACATTATGCTGGTGATTGACGTCGAAGAGTCCACCACCATTTAACTAGTTTCATACCATTTATTTGATTTTATACACATAAATTCGTCTGAATTCGGTGTATGTTCCTAGTTCCTTACCGCATTCTGTACGTGTGTTCTTCAGTTGGCTAGTTTATATTAGACATTCTTTCTGTATGCAATTTTTTGCAAATTTTTTTTGTAAAAAAGTTATCATTTCTTTCCGAGCTGTTATTATTGTTGTGACCGATTTGCTTATTCAATCCTAATAATGGTTCACATCACGGCTGAAGGTGTTGAAATAATATTTATTTATGGTTTTGAGAATCGTTGTGCGTTCAGAACCGCTAGATTATTCAACCAGAAATATCCTGATCGAAATGTAAGCCAGCAATTAATTTCTGAATTAGAAGAAACTGGATCTGTCCCCAATAAGAAAAGAACTCAACCAAGATTACTTGATGAAGCAACCCAAATTGAAGTCCTTGGACATATTGCCATGGATCCAACAATGTCTACTCGTCAAGCAGCCACAATAACAGGGATAACACGCGAGTCGGTTCGGAAAGTATTGAAATGTCACAAATTTCATTCATATAAAATGTAGATTCATCAAGAGCTTTGTAATGATGACCCTGATCGGCGAATTTAGTTCTGTGAATTAATGACAAACAGAATTATCGCTACGCCTCAGCTTGTGAAAAACATTTATTTTAGTAATAAATGTACCTTCTATTTGAATAGACGAGTTAGTAAACATAACTGCTGTTATTGGATTGATGAAAATCCGCACGTTTTCAGAGAAGAGCGTACGCAGTATCCTGAGAAAATAAATGTGTGGGCAGGTATATTAGGGGATGCCATCATCTGCTCATTATACATTCAAGAGAATTTAAATGGCAATATTTATGCTGAGATGTTAGAAGGAACCATCGAACCTATAATAGTACATTAGTTGAAAAATCAGAAAGACGTTCATGGGAATCTTGAATTAACTGAAAGTCTGCTGCATTTTCACCAAGACAGAGCACCTCCTCATTATGTACTCCCAGTAAGGCAGTGGTTGCAAGATCACTACCCAAATAAATTTGTTGGTAAAAGAGAGCCAATAGAACGGCCTCCAAGATCACCTAACCTAACTCCTCTGGACTTCTTTCTATGGGGCTACCTAAAGTCAGTTGTATATAAAACAGAACCTTAATCAATTAACGAACTGCGACAAATAATTATTCAAGAATATCGGTCTATTTTCAGAGAGGTATATTAAAACGTTCGCCAGGAGTTTCGAAATACACTATTATTGTTTAGAAAATAACAGAAATCATTTTGAACAGTTGTTATAAAGTAGATTAAATAAAAAAAATGAATTTTAATTCACTTATTCATGAATTAATTGAAAACTATTAGACCAAACTAAACTTCCTTTGGTATCATTTGAAAGCACTATTCAACTGCTTTTCAATGAGGTATCACAAGCGGGGGGGTTGCCATTTAAGATTTTTGAGGGACTGAGAGGGTGGGTGGTGGTGCGTCATTTAGTACACTATTCGAGTTCCCCTCTCAAATCACCGAAACGGTTTCGAGCGATTTTTGATATCTTCATTAGTTCCGGAGATATAGCGAGTGCAAGTTTTCAAATGGTCACCCGGTATATACCAGCAGAAACAGATAGTGGATTTGATATAATACCGTTCAACTTTGTTTTTTGTGTTCGGTGTGAGTAGCTAGATATTTATTTAATAGAATCTGCACCCAAACTAGCATAGTGTAAAATAGAAAAGGAACCTTATGATTTAGTAATAATTGCGCCCTGTAATTTGTTTATTTTATGAAAATCTTCGTGGGTAATAGGACAACTTCAAATCAATTTATTGCAATAATAATAGACACAATTTTATAGAACAAAATATTGTTATACACCCCTGAGGAACAAGAATAATCACTTAAGCACTATACAGTACTTATTTTGTGTTGTTCTGCTTGTTTCTCATAGAGAATTCTAGTTAATATAATATAAAAGAAAAATGAGCATCATTAAAAAACGTATTAAAAAACGTTAGTAAGAATGTTTTGATTCTGTCGAATAAAATGTTTTATACTAAATTTATATTTACTTTTTTTTTTAATCGATAGGTAATTGGTTGTATAGTTTAGGACCAAAGAAAAAGACATATCTTTGTGTATGAGTTTTCCTTAAATTTTGACGAGAGTCATATTTTGTATTTTTTAAAAACAACCATATAAGACATTGGTAAGTATAAATCTTTTATATATTATAGTTCTGTTGAGTGTAACCAACTTTTTTTAAATTATTTTGATTAATGTGTTTTGCACAGCTTGTAATCTGTTTAAAACATTGTTGATTACACCACCCCACGCACTAATACAGTGTCTTAATATCGATTCTACTAAAGAATAATAAATTATGAGCAGTTTTCTCTTAGAGTTTAAAATTTATAAATAAGCTGTCTAAATCTTTTTATGATGTAGAAGACATGTTCTTCCCATCTCTGGTGTCCAGTATAACACCAAGATGTTTTTTTTTGTTTTGTTTTTCTATTGTAGAGCATGTATTGCAATGTGTTATATTTACGCAGGTTATGTCATGGATTTTCAGAATATATTCTGCAGGTTGATCGTTTTGCGATGAGGTAAAA
Organism: Rhamnusium bicolor; assembly: GCA_029963845.1. Classification (NCBI taxonomy): domain Eukaryota; kingdom Metazoa; phylum Arthropoda; class Insecta; order Coleoptera; family Cerambycidae; genus Rhamnusium; species Rhamnusium bicolor. Next base: position 387,905 of record JANEYF010002849.1, on the reverse strand, counting down.
GTTACAAATTTAGTTTTAGAAATATTTAAAGTCAGCAAATTAAAATTTAACCATATGTGTGTGTTTTGAAGTTCGTATTGCGAAGTGTCATCCGCATAGGAGATAAGATGACCCTCAAAATTATTTAATCGGCTGAAACTATTGATGCATACGAGGAAAAGAATTGGTCCTAATACCGTACCTTGCGGTACGCCAACTGTAACTTCCAGTGCACTTAGATAATCATCTATTTTAACTCTCTGTAATCTGTGTATTAAATAATTTCGCAAAACATTCAAAGTTGGTCCTCGGATACAATAGTTATACAACTTATCTAGGAGTAGATCGTGTAACACTGTGTCGAACGCCTTGGCCAAATCAAGGAAAATGACTAAGCATTTTTTTTATCCATCCAAAACTTCAACCGTTGTTTTGAGAAAATCCATAATGGCATTTTCTGTATTGGAGTTGTTTATAAAACCAAACTGTTTTTTTTATAATTACATCATGCTTGTCAAAGAATGTAATTAATCTTTTTTTACAATGTGTTCGAATACTTTCGCGAAGTTATCTGTTACAGAGATCGGCCGATAGTTTGTTATTTGGTTGTGGTCACCTGATTTATATACTGGTGTAACAATTGATTTTTTCCACTGTGTGGGTAAATTACCATTTTTATAGGTTAAATTAATAACATGAACCAGTGGTGTAACAATACATTTATGTACATTTTTTATTATTTCTATTTTATTCCATCTGGGCCCGGAGAACAATTATTTTTTTTAAATTTGAAATTACGTTTATTATATCATTTTCTGTTACAGGTGCAAGAAACGATGTGGATGTCATGGACACATCATTTAAGAGATTTGGGGGTAGTTCATTGGGTTTGTTAATTTTTTGTGCCATATTAGGCCCTATGTTTGCAAAAAAATCATTTATAACATTTACTGTTCCCTTATTATCGGATATTATATCACCATTTTTATTTTTAATGTAATGGATATATGTTTTATTCTTTTTTTAGTTTTGCTATTTGATATTTCATTTATTAATTCCCATGTTTCTTTATAGTCACTTTTAGTTGCATATAGTTTTTCTTTGTAATATTTATTTTTAGTTTGTTTAATAAGCTTATTTAATCTGTTCCGATTTGCCTTATAATCGTCACGCAGTTTGTCTGTATATCTAGTATTTAAATTCTTTTTTTAGGAAGTCTTTTTTTTATCGAATTTATCAATCCCAGTGGTTATCCACGGTTTTATCTTTCGAACCTTTCGAACAAAAATATGAAATAAAACTACTGTTCTTTATTTAGATTGACCGATTTCTGCAGTATAACGTGCCTTCCTCAGAATCTGCAATTTATTAATAGTGTAACCAACGGATTTACAAGATAATAAAAAACACTTACCAATTTAATAATAAAATCTATTATCTCCAATTTTAAATAGATTAGTCTGTGAAAAGTAAATAATCCTGGAAACAATTCTGTTTCACAAACCCTACCAGGTACACCTTAATTCGTTCTGATATCCCGAACAACTTTTGGCACAAAAAATATATTACAACATTGGTATGTTTAAAATTTAGTCATGCCTGCTACCCTGCCCACTTATTTAAAATTGGAGTCTTTACTTCAGATAATTGTCAACACTGTAACGTCTTAGAAGACCTTGATCACGTATTCTTCGGCTGTACCAAATATGAAGCTGCCTCAACTAAGTTTGTTAAAAATATTCTCAATTGTAATGTTTATGCTTCTTTTAATTTATTACATCTGTTGTTTTTTAAAAGAAACTAAAATTAAACTGTAGATCAATTTTGTAAGCACTGTGTCTTCCCTTATGTTAGTTCTCCCTGTCTACCGAGGTCTTCTCTGTATTGTCAGAGTTATAACAATGTCCTGATTGACCCCAGGACGAGAAGTGTGTGTTCCTGTCTATCCCTATCGTTTTTATTCGCATTAGTTCCATTTCTCAAATTTAGGTTTGGTTACTTTTTATAGCAACTGGCTGCATGATCTACGACCAAGAGCCAAAAAAAAATGGATTGGTTATAATTAGCAAACAAACACATTAAAAGTTAAAACAACAATAATTGACATACACATTAAAAAAAAACAGCAATGCATAAATTCAACTTTGATTTTATATACGTGAACAATTATTATTCTTATATGTATAGGTTAAATTCTTCTTCTCTTTAATAATTCAAAGTTCAATATTAAAAATTGAAATAAAGATAACCTTTTGAGAGATTTCTGTTATAAATAAAGACTATATAACCTAGAAAATAGAGCAAAAGAATTGCTTCCAAATGATTTAAATTCTATCCACTTAAACTTTGCAGTGTTAGGTTGTACTTAAGTGAGTGAACCGTCTAACTACGACCGATACTTATGAACTAAAATAAACATGAATAGTTGAGGATTTCTTGTCTAACCAAAGAGTAAAATGTAACAAACTTTTTGAAACATAAAAATCGACAAAATAAAAAATTAAAACAATTTGAACATAGACAAAATACTGTTCATGAACTGGGACATGATGTATCCAATCATCATGACAAACCAATCCCCGATAACGTAAAAACACTCTGTCTTTAGGACTAAAATTTACGATTGATTACAATAGTAACGATATTCCTGTTAAAAGGATTGTAACGGATGCAGAGTACTGTATTGCTAAACAGGGACTATCGGAAGAAAAGAAAAAGCGAAAAGGGGTTGGAACTTATTAACCTTATTACTAATTACAAGATAAAAATAAATATAATAAGAATATCAATAAAATAGGTACAGATTTCAAAGAGACCAAATGTTTTTTAAATGATAACGACGATATATTGATGACCAAGGCAGATAAAGGAAATAAGACTGTTTATTAAAAAAGGAAGATTATTTGGAATAGATGAATGAGCTATTAGAAGAGAGAAGACCGTACGAAAAATTAAATAATGACCCAACAGTAAAATACCAAAATAAAAATAATAAATTAGTGAAAAAACTATTTGACCAAGTCCTGGAGTGGGTTGGAACCTGTGATGTGAAGATAACACTGAGGTAATTTTCCACGAAACATCAAAACACTATATACTGCACTCAACGTGCATTGAGTTTTAATCATCTCCAGATGATGCCAACTTGTTATTTGACCAAGGATATATAGATGAAAGAGAAAAGAGAAGACTTACGGTTTATTACTCTAGACCACCATTATGATATGGATTGCATAAGATACATAAAGTGAACAGTCTATTAAGGCCAGTAATAAGCCAGTTATCAAATATTCTAAATAATCTAAACCCAGAATAAGTTCATATTTTACCGAATCGAAAAATTTTGGTACCACAAAACTCTTAAAATCTACTGAAAACGTCAGAATAAAATACAAAATAAGGCGACGCTCTACTTTCTATATCTCATAAGTTTAGGTGGCAACAACTACTGTGGTGTTGATTTCATTAAACATAGGTGGTCCAAACGTCTAATAGTAATGTTTTAGTTAGAAAAACATACTTTGAAACTTCGATAATTTTGGCGCAAAAATTGATTTTCCGCTTAACGTTAAAACGACGTCGTTGGTCATCGATCACTGTCATTTTATCCACTGATCTCATGCAAGAGCGAGTCTGAAAATCATTGTTATGAAGTCATCCAGCAACATCATGATGCGTCGGGCAATATTGATGCAAAATCTGCTGAGAAAACGTCAATTTTTCCTTTTTTCTATGGTGTGGCTAAGTTGTACGCCTCTTAAAACAAAATCCTGGTTACCATTGAGCCGCAAAATTTGGATTTTGTTAGTAAAACCAAATTTTCATTTGTGATGAATTAAAACAACCATGTATTATATAATTCCTAATTTAAGATTGAAAAAACGCGCGCCCTCTGCACCCTCTAAATACACCACTAAAGTGAATAATAATTCAAAAGCTTTTAGAATCATGGCAAGTATAATGATAAATAAGATTAGATGGAATGAAAACAAAAATGTAAAACCATTTTTGCTATGGCCATTAAATCAATTTAAATAGCTATTTGTGTATTAAGAGCGCAAAGTGATATATTGTCGCTCTGAGCGAGAAGTTTGACGCGTGACGCGTAGCGGAGCGCGGCTCTCTCGCGAGAGCGGCAATGTCACTTTGCGCTCGAATTACACACAGGATTTTTTCTACAACCGGTGTTCTTATAAAAATGTTTGGTAAAAATTAATAATTATTGATAATCTCAAATTTGACAGTTCAGATTTCAAAACGTGAGCATCAATTTGCGCTACACATGTTTTTGTAGAAATGTTTGTTAAAATGGTATTTACTGCAAAATAAAATAAAAAATTGCTTTAGTACCTGTTAATTATTTATTTAAATACTGTCATCTTATGATTTATATCTATGTATAACAAAATCTAAATGTTTTTGGAATTCTATCACTTCCTCCTTCTTTATTGGTGAAAAGCAAGGCGAAGAATTAAAGGGTATTAAATGTCTGTCTTTGACGACATATATGTAATACTTTGAAACGATTGTATTCAGTCTTCTTCTGGAAAAATAATTATATTTGGTCGACATTTGTAGTAGACTTCTTCATCTTCTTAAACAAACCATTCTTTGACATGTCTTGGTCGCAGTTTTCAATTAGGGCAGTTAAGTATATTAAACTGGAATGGCGTATTTGAACATGGCACAATTCTTTACAAGTATCACGTAAATTATACTTTTCAAAACTTTCCATTATCTGATAATTATAAGATTAAATTTATTTGACACAAATGGCTGTTTTGTGTCAAAAGTCGCAGATACACTAGACGTTTCTTTATTATGGTTTCCATGGTAACTAAGCGTTTACTTTGTCGCTCGGCGAGCGACAAAGTTAAAGAAACGCTCGCTCCTCGGAATAGTGCAACATTGCGCTTTCTTTTTGAAGCGCAAAGTTGCACTTTTCGTTCGGTTGTAGAAAAAATTAATTCACAGATTTAGGAATGTCGAATATTTTGTAACACTTCGTTTCAATGTAAAATGAACGTTGACATATTTCTAAAGTAACATTATTCAACATTTAGAAGCAAAGAAACCTTTAGAAATACATTAATCCAAATTTCTCAAATCGATTTTACTCAATTATTTGTTTACTTCTAGTTGCTATAATTGCCAGACTTCATTTGAAGATTTCTCTATTTGACATAGCATTGACATTACATTTAGATGGAGTTAATTGAATTAAAAGGGTTTAATTAAAATTGTTCTGTAACGACGTTCTCGATCTCAGCTATCTCTATTAGTGTTTGAGGCATTCGACAGCCGTCCATATAATCTAAATTAAGGCCTTTGCCATTATTATACTGAAAAAGCGCCACAGGCTAGCATAACATTGTAGATTTATTTCTGTACAAGGTGTTCACGAATTATATATTTAATGAATAACGTGTTATAAATAAATAAACAAAGGAACCACCTAAATAAAGTAAAATGAAAGTGTTGACTGTTAGTATAATTATTACACGACTGTATCATATACATCGTTTTATTAACGAAAATATAATATCAACCGTCTCGTTTGGCGTTTACAATGAAACTGCCTCTAATCTGAGGTGAAATTTTTTTAAAAAATTTGCCTATTCAAAAAAATGTCTCACACCTAAAAAGTTCGCATTCGTTCTGGATTGAATTTACAACTTATTCTTTATTTTGAGGTCTGAATTCTTAGTTATATGTTTCTTTTGATATATCGCCAAATGTTTTCGATTGGGTTTAAATCAGGGCTTTTCGTTGGCCAAGGGAGAACGTGAATGTTGTTTTTCTCCAATCAGTCTAATAATGTGGGCTGCGTAAACGGGTGAGTTATCCTGAAAGTAAACACGATTATTTATTGATAATGTAACACGTGTATATTCTTACATGTAGGAAAACAGAACCATTTTGAAAACGATCTTTTACAGATTGGAGCATTACATCATTGAGTACGTATCGCTGGACAGTTAAGCGGTCATCAATAAAGTGCAGAGTTCCTGCCCTTGAATCAATATCCAGCCCCATGCGTTTTCTGCTAATAAGGCTCCCTTTTTTTGATCTCTTGGGAGGTAGACTCTAAGTTGACTATTGAGGACTGGAATAATTCTGAGACCATCACACTTTCCCAAAAGTTTTCTGGAACTCCATCATTTTCATTTTGCTGTCGTCACTTTGTCTTGTATTCTTGGCTGCTACCCTGTCGAAGAAGTTTTCTACCCTTATTCTTTTTCTTGCCGTCCTCACCAATGCAGGGAACTGGATTTCTTCTATATATATGATTAAATATGATTTGAAGGAAACAACTACTCAGCGGGCAAATACCCCGACCTGCATTGAATTACACCTTCAAATCATGATAGATCGATAGCCAATATCATTTGTCAATTCCTAACCAGACATAGATCGATTTCGAACTTATTTGTTCTCTTCAGTATGCCATAGGTTATGGAACAGACAAATGATAGTGACCAACCTGCTAGTTATATACAAACTATGGTGAAGTGGTGAGAGGTATGAAACTTCTCATATGGTCTGAATGCTACTATCCGACCGACATCTTCGATGTCTCTGTGGCGGATAGCGACTTGCATCACAGCAAGTACCGAGAGCGGCGACCCCTAGCCCAGGTGGACTAAACTAATGTGATTAAATATGATTTGAAGGAAACAACTACTCAGCGGGCAAATACCCCGACCTGCATTGAATTACATCTTCAAATCATGATAGATCGATAGCCAATATATATATATATATATATATATATATATATATATATATATATATATATATATATATATATATATATATATATTACACCAATTCATCGTTAATCACTTGGGTTGATTTTTTTTGTGCATCGGGACCTTTAGGCTTGCGTAAATTATGCATTTCGAGTCATTTACGTTATAAGATGAAAATGGTGGTTTTTCAGCAACCAACTCCGTCGGCCATACATCGCATTTCTGACCACTGTGAAGGAAAAATTCTAACTACAGTGATTTAAAGCTTTCTTTGGTATCAATTATACTGCATTTACATAAATCAAATATCTTTACTATTTTTTGAGATAATGGCATAAGTATCGAAACATATGTATATAATTTGGACCACCCGTTAGTTTTTCTGTTTAATTGCAAGTATGACGACCGTCTCGCTTTATGATGTCACGTATCAACTTAACTAAATTAACTTAATCAGAATTAATTTGCTGTTAATTTAACCGATGCGACCGACAGTGTAGGTTTTATCTAATTTAAAACGAGTTCATACCATGTGTAAACCTAGAATTACATAAACCACTTTTTCAGATTTTATTGTAATATTATTGTACATCTATTTCATTTAGTGATATCACAACACATCACATCACATTGAACGATGGATTGATTTTTTACTTTTCAGATATTTAGCGTCATTCATACTGTCAATAATAATTTATGTCATATATTTTAATAATTTCTTCCTATTGACACTGACATTTTTGTAACTAGACATTTTAAATGTCAAACTGTTAAATTTGTCCTAACCCATTTTGAGGTCAAATGTGTAAAAAAATTTCAGTTTATATCAGCTTTATTTAAGTACTTGGAAAATATATTTTATTGGCTTGAGATAGTAGACATGATTTATAATTGTTCATCAAGAATATATTTTTTGTAAAGGCAAATACAAAAAAAGTTTGGGTCCCGTGGACAGTTGACCAATTTTGTTCATCACCGAATTTATCATTGTCTTTAACCTGTAGAACATGTATACCATATCTGAAAGCTTTATCTCAAAAACTGTGGCTGCTATCGCGATACTACAGACATGCCGACAGATTTTTTTTTCCATAATGTTATGTTTATTCATTACAATTCGTCGAGATTTGTCTGGAAATGCAATAAAAATTTTTATTTTTTTTTCCCAAAATTGTACCGTTTTTCTTCTTTCTTTCATTATGTCTCTTCTGGTGGTACCACATTCACCAAATTTAATGTGTTACCTAAAATGTTGTTGAAAATCTTAACTGCCAAATTTGGGAAGTCTCCCATTAATATTGTTTGAGTTATTGCGGATATACGCACGAACTTCTGCACGCACGCACACACGCACAATAAGATTGGAAAATAATAACATCAACATCACAATTTAATGGAAATATACTTGTCAGAATTTTTAATCCGAAAAAATACCTATTAAGCAATTATTACCAATTTGATGTCAATAATTGCCCAAGATATGTGATAATGTGAGGTCGTGTAAGATGTTGCTATTGAGAGTATAATAATTTAAAAAGATATTTTGTTTAATTAAGAATTGGTTACACACGACAAACGTTCCAAATGAAGGTGAAAACTTGTTGATTGTAAATATGTTGATAAGTCGAGCATCAGAAAGGTGTATGAGAGAATTACTGATATTAATGTGGATCAGCACTCTGCTAAATAGTAAAACAGAAAAGTAAAAACTATATAAATAAAACTACTACAGGATTAATCAAAGCTAGAAGATGTCCTCAGGGAGGCATATTAAATCCCCTGCTTTGGCGTTGATGAACTATGTAAGCTTGAAGATCAAGAAGTTTATGTCTGGGGCTATGTCGTGGATCCCATTATTTTTGCCACAGTAAAATACCATATAAGATTTGACATAACGTGCTCTGATGGCCATGGAACAGTGATGAATGAAGACGGGACTTAAAAACTTAATGCTTAAGAGAAGTATGTTCGCGAGGATTATATTGCATGGGAAATGTTGGCAAAATAACAGGTTTCAATTTTTATCAGTTAGTAATAATAACATATTATTTAATAACAATATCTGGTACACAACGAGTCATGACAGAGTAAATGTGTCATTCAGGAGAAGAGTATTTCAAGGTGATTTCCTAAGTTATCTCCTCTTCTGTATCTTACTGTTGGCGTTGTCTGTTGGGCTCCGTCAAACCAGGGGATACCGATGTGAACCACACAGCGACCGGAGGCATAAGGTCACCCATCTGCTTGATATGGATGAACTTAAACTTTATGCATTCGTAGAGCGCGAACTATAAAACGCTCCTAGGATGGTCGAAGAATACAAGCTGGCAATTGGTATGGAATTCAGGTTGGACAAATGTTCAGTCATCCACCTCAAGAGAGGACGATGCAAAGAATTATCTTAAGATGTACAGCTCGCAGACGGAAACATCCTATAACATCTGGATGCCGGAGAGGCTTATACATATCTGAGTATGCAAGAAAAACACATCCAGGAAGTAAAACAAATAAAGGATATTCACAGAAGTTTTCATCCTAGATAGATCATCCATTCCTCGTGTGTATCATCCACGTCGACTGGAGGAGATGACTCGAGTATGGCATATAGGGATGGGCGCGTGAGTAATTTTTTACTCACGCTCATACATGCTCACGACATTCAAGATTTTGCTCACGGACACTCACACACTAAACATACATGTTGCAATAGACTAACGCATGCTCACGACATTCAAAATGTTACTCACGCATACTCGTGCACTAAATATTAAATTTTCGTTTACATACGAGCTATAACGAAGAACTCAATAAGTTTGATCCACATAAATAATTAAATAAAAGTCTAAACAAGAAATTCCATCGAATCGCAATCGTAACAATAACTAAACAAGAACTGACAAGTTTTAACGGGAAAAGTTCATGGCCTATGGGATCGGTATTATCGATCACGTAATGCGAGAGTGAAAATACGCGACTGCGCGCTGCAATACGTAACACGATGAAAATCAGGTCACGCACGATCACGCACGGAATATTTTTAATCACGCCCACACTAAAATCGTCGTGCCTTACGGCTTTCATTTACATGTCATGTCATGTCGTAACACGATGAAAATCACTTCACGTACCCATTCCTAAAGACATATAGCATTCCCAGGGGCTCAGATCCCTTCTTGTGGTTTATAAACCATCATTATACTGCAGGAGTGAGCGCAGGATAGCTTAAGGTAGCGAAAATAGCCGCAGATGAACTCGGTCTCATATTCGACACCAGCATTACTACCTAAAAACAAGGCCTTAGTGCTGAACCGAACACAACTTCTGATGTCACTCGTGCTGATCCATAAATTCTAGAATGTTCCATGTAGTTGCACGTGTTTAGTATATGAGTTCAATTACTTACGCGTGTTATATACATATAGATTAGGTGCATCCTAACATAAATGCAGGGTACTGGGTTGCAAAGAAATGATGTGAATAGGCTGAAAGTGAGTGTGTTTTCTTTTCCGCAGTATGAAAGCTAGTGTAAAAAATGGATTTCAGCTATATCAAAAAAATGATTTATACCTACAAAGTGCAGTAAAGTGTACAAGCTTCATTTCATCACACAGCAATTCATTACAGAAACCTCTGATAAGATTCCTGAATAGGTCAGATTGTAACCGTAAAATTAATGTACCCTCGTCTTCAGTCAGATGCAATACCCATTTAATTTTCTGGTCGTCCGGAATATATTTCAAAACCTTTACCTATTCGTCAAAGTGGGGTTGCTAAATATCGGTAAATTGAGCACGCTGATTTTCAAGCTCTTCAGGAAAGTGAAAAAGAATATTTGTGTCTTCAAAATTCAATGAAATTTGAAATCTGATTCGGAAAAAAAATATTTTGCAAATATTTTATAAATTGTTTAAAAAATAACCTGGTGAGGCACACAATTTTTTTCAACTTTTTTTTCGCAAATTTCAATCGCAGTTTTTTCTGCAAAACTTCTTCATTTAGTCTTGATAGTTATGCCTTAAAGTATCGCTTGGGTCCCATTCTCCAATACAAAGATATGACAATGCCACTACAAGTTGCCCATATACATATAACTGATCGTGAAGATTTAATAATACGACGTAAATAACTAGTCGTCTTCTACGCCTATGACTGTGGCCGCAGGTGAGCATCTCTAGTTAAGTATCTTATATGATGTAACTTATAAGAAATTAGATTACTTATTTTTTGTATCTAGATCTTAAATAACTCATTGTATTTTTTTAATATTAAACTATTATTATTAAATTATTTTATTTTATTTATTTTAAATTATTATCATTAAAATATTAAATTAATGTTAAAGCTGGACATCTTTTTTTAAATTTTAATATTAAAATTTATAGCACGAAAATTGCTAAAAATGATTTTGATGGAATGATTCTTACATTTTTCAAACCAAATCAAAGCAGATGAATTCAGTTTTCCTTACTTTATCATCACTTTAAATTAAATTTTGCAATTAAATTTATCCTCAATTTGTTAATCATGAAATCATATCGGAAAATGAAGTTGAAAACAAATCCTAGTGATTTAAATATTAAATTATGAATTTACAATTAATAGAACTAATTCAACAATTTTTGATACTGATTAATTTATGCAACTGCAATAAACAATATTAAACAGTTCTGTGATAATAATAATTAAAATTAATTGTTAATAATATGCAATTAATATTAGTGTAAAATGTGAATCATATTTGACGGTTACACGTATAAAAGCCAGTAAGGTTTATTAAATATAATACGTACAAATAATATAATTATGCGTGCATGATTACTTATGGTGATTTATTCGTGCATAGGGGCCCAATTCAGAAAGAAATGATATGTCTTTATCTAATTGTAATATAAATTTTATTAGTTAATTTAAATGTTGTTTTCTTCAATCGAATAATCATATTTACATATTATATTTTTAAAAAATCAATTTTATGGCAGCTGGGTTCATCACAACATAAAGTCATAAAGTTAATTATAATGCACGTGGTCCTAACTACATGCAATAGTTTACTACTTACTTTATTCTTTTTTTATATACAGGGTTAACCAAAAGCAGAAAGCTGGCGTTTTTATTAGACAAGATAATGTCTTGAATAAAAGTTTCTACTTATTCTAGTCCATCAAATAATGCAATAATTTTTTTTACTTAATTACCAGAATAACTTACGACGTCATAGATGTCAATGAATAAAATAGATAGCCAAATGGAAGGCCATTCATATTAACGTAGGAAACAGAAACTATGGTCTATCCGTTTTAAGAATGAAGCGTTAATTTTAGATAGAGAGCTATTTCCCAGCTTCTCATTGGTCAAAACGCGAGTTTTGTTTCTCTTAATTTTGCCATTGTTTTATAACAAACATTTATAAGGAATAATGCTTTAAATATTCGTTATTACAAGTTATGTGTATACCAGTGTATAAAAAAAAACGATGCAAAATAAATAAAAACTTTGTATTACGAATATACTAGTAAAACAAATAATGCAATTGTTTTATTAAATTTGGATATAAATCTAAGAAGCGTGGCTAGTTAAAATTTCGACTTTAGTGGAAGAAAAATAAATAAAAGTATCTTATAAATAAAGGTATCTTAACACTGATGTAGTATTCCACGAAACACATAATCACTATATACTGCATTCGCCGCAGGTTTCGCCAACGAAGTTGGCATCATCTGGAGATGATTAAAACTAAACTTATGCTGACAATCTACCCTATTTATACCTAAACTAGTGCCACGGTTCGGTGAACCGTGGCGTGAACCGTGACCCACTAACCAATAAAGCGGGCTATTTAGGATAGGCATTCTGTCACTATTCATTTTATTTTGACATTATATGATTTCTAGGCTATCAAATGCATCCAGCTGTCTAGTATTTCTTACGTTCCTAATTAATCTTAAATTCCTAATATCTATTTTTTGGTTGTTCTCAAACACATGTTGGGTAACACTAGACTTATCTGTTCTACCATAGTTGAGATAAATAAATAAATAAATAATGCATTTATTTCCAACAGGCGAATATCCAATTACAGGAAACATAAAGATAGTTACAGAGAACATGAGAATAAAAATTATAAAAGTAACAAAATTACAAAAAACAAAATACAAAAATACAAAAATACATATATAAGTGAGTCTAAAATTATGAAATAATATAAATTACAAAAAAAAACAAAAAATAAACAAAAAAATATGAGAAGACATTAAAATACTGTAGTGAGCATAAAATTATGAATTACACATGGAATTATAAGTAAAGTGAACTTGACTACAATAATTGTACACCGTATGTGTAACAAAAGTAACAAAAAAACATAAAAAAAAGAAAAATCAAAAATACGGGGAAACATTAATATACATAATAAGTGAGTCTAAGAGTATGAAATAACATAAATTACAAAACAAAAATATAAGAAAACATTAAAATACTATAGTGAGCATAAAATTATGAAATAAACATGGAACTACAAATTAAGTGAACATGGCCATACTAATTGTTCACCATATGTATTGAAAATATTACAAAGAAAATACTAGATTTTAAAAGCAGTAATCCGCTCATGAGGCCATACAGATATAAACATATGAAATAAAAAAAAATACTAATAAAATAAAACAAATAAAATAAAGGGAAAAATGGATGATGTCAGGACGCGCACAGTAAGTATAAGAATTTTATGGGTTGTTTCTTAGATATAAGGCAATTACACTGTTCAAACTGTTGTGATTAATATCGCAAAGTCCGGAAATTTAACTGAATAACTTACACATATTAAACATTGGTGATTTACACATAAGGTTGGTACGACTAAAGGGGCAATAAAAATAATCGCTTTCACGAGAATGCAATCGAGGAACCAAAAAGTAAAGCTTATTAACAAGGGATGGACAGTCGGTATTGTTATGTACTAGATTGTATAGAAATGAAAGAGCAATACAGTTCCTTCTTTCACTTAGTAAAATCATATTAAACATATCTAATAGGAGTTTATTATCAGTGCCTCGTTGTGGATAAAAACCAGTAGTTTTAGAAAACATGAATTTTACAAATTTTCTTTGGACAGATTCCGTTAATAAAATCAAATTTTGGTATATGGGATACCATATTAGAGCGGCATATTCCAGCTTGGATCTAATGTATGTGAAATATAATATTTTCAAACTTTCAACCCTCGAGAAACATCTCCAGTTTCTGATAAAAAATCCTAGCAACTTAGAAGCTGACTTTGCCATCTGGTTAATATGACTAGAGAAACTAAGTTTATAGTCAAAAATCACACCGAGATCTTTAAATTCCAAACAACGCTCGAGTGGAAAATTGTTTATGGTATAATCAAATTGTATAGAATTTTGCTTACGAGTAAAGGTCATGATTTTGCATTTGGAGATGTTTAACTTAAGAAAGTTATTGGCACACCACATAGAAACGTTATTTATTTCTGTTTGTAAGTAAATACAGTCATCCAGACTAACTATATTCGTATAAATTTTTAGATCATCGGCAAAAAGCAGATACTGACAATTAATTACTGATGTTATGTTATTTATGAAAATCAAAATCAACAAGGGCCCCAGGTTGGACCCTTGAGGGACGCCCGACGCTGCTGTATAATTTACAGATCTGTAACCGCCGTGTTCCACAAATTGCTTTCTTGAAAACAAGTAAGATGTGAAAAGCAAGATTAACGTATCCGAAAATCCAAAAGCTCTTAACTTGGATAGTAACAAATAGTGATCTATCTGATCGAAGGCCTTTTGGATATCCGTATATATGACATCCACCTGTCCCCCTGCATCCAAGTTGTCACATATGTATTGGGTAATATAGGCAAGATTTGTTATCGTGGATCTTTGTGCCATGAATCCGTGTTGCATGAGTGATATGGACGGTTTTATTGTACTGTAAATATGACTATACAAAATTATCTCCAGTGCTTTCGCAAAATTGCATAAAATGGCAATGGGTCTGTAATTGAATATGGACGATGGATCACCAGTTTTTAAAATTGGACATATTTTGGTGATTTTCCAGATATTCGGAAACTTGGACGCAGTGATGATCATGTTAAAAATAATACGCAGCGGAGTTACAAACACTTCAGCACAGTCTCTAATTACAAAACTGGGAACACCATCAATACCGGCTGTCATTTTATTTTTCAATTTTTTTATTGCTTCAAGGATCTCATTTTCCGTGATACAGTTGATGTTTATCAATTCGGATGGGTATAAAATTTTATCATTTGTGTGACTTGGATCCAAGGCAGAATATACACTCGAGAAAAAAGTTTGCAAAGCCATTAACTATCGTTTGCGGTGTATCCAACGTTTCGTTGTTATAAGTGACCGTTCCTGGGATTCTACTTTTACCTCTTTTGTATTGAGCAAAAGACCAAAATTTAGAAGGATCGTGCGTGATTACATTTTCGACAACTGAAACATAGTCTTTATAAGCCGAATCAATTTGTTGTTTTATAGTGGCCCTGAGACTCTTAAACTGATTTAGGTAATATTCTGTTTTATATTTTTTGTAATTTTTGTTGGCCAGCTGTTTGCACCGAATATTATTTTTAATTTCAGCATTATACCAAGGCGGGAAATTGCGAATTGAATTTTTAAATTTTGGTACACATTCTACAAAGATACTGTTTAAATTCGCATAAAAAGCATCACATGCCTCATCGACATCACTAAAATTTTCTAAGTAAGACCAATCTGCTTGTAAGAGTTTATCGTATAATTGAAAGAAATTAACTCGCTTAAAATTGTAAGTATCGCTTTTGCTACTCGGAGAGAAGTTTTTTGACATTTTTGTGTTTATACTGAAATTTATAATCAAAGAGGGATGGTGTACGTCCTCGTTAACTAAAGACACGAAATCTCTACTAATATTACAACTAAAATTAGCAAGTACAAGGTCCAACAATCTACCATTTCTGTTTAAGATTGTATTGTGTTGTCTTATATCTAGAAAGCTCATAAGTTAACAACTACTCTAACCTTAACATCATTCTGATCAATATTAAACTTGTTTATATTAAAATCGCCACAAATCAGAGATGGGACATATACTCTTTGAATCTAGTCTGAATTGATCGTCAAATTTCGGATTTTCTCTTTCATTTTGAAACGTCGAGGAATTTCGAAGCGACTCTTTAAATGTTCGTTTGTCGTTATTTTATCAATTAAACTTACAAAATATCCATTACACGCAGCTATGTTCTCAATCAATGCCTTTTCTTTTTCAAACCTCTCCTTATTGAAGGGGAAGCTTAATAAACGATGGACTAGAAAATTAAAACACCATTTTGTGTTGAACACAATGGTAATAGCCAAATTCTAACGTATTTTCACTATTTCTATCAACTACAAAAAAAAGAAAAATGTTCAGTCCTAGAGATCAGACCCTACTTATCCCATGTATTTTCACAAGCTGAAGCTGAATTTGGAAACAATATTATTAAGTTTTTTTAGGCTGCTGATTACGAATCAGGAGTAAAAAATGAATTTTGACATAATGACAGCTGCCAACAAGGAATTTCATGAAAAATGTAAAAGTCAATATGTCCAAAGTTCATTTTCGACTTCTGATTCATGAAAAACTAATTAATATGCTCCAAATATTGACTTTCTAAATTTTTCATGAAGTTTGACAGCTTGTTGACAGGTGTCATTATGTCAAAATTTGTTTTTGACTTCAGATTCGTATTTAGCGAAACCCTTTTAGAATTTTCTCCAAAAAATTTCCCCTTTAGGGGATTATAGAGGGTTATAAGGGGTCGTAGACAAAAATGGACCCGTCAAAAAAATTTTTTTGCCAATTCGTTTTTAGAGCATCAAAATACATGGGAAAAGTTGGTTCTGATCTCTGGGATAGAACTTTTTTTTTGTAGGCCTGTGTTATTAATACATTTAAAAATGGTAGTTGCTCAGTTTTCAATTTCATATATGAATTTAATTGACGCAAAACGACTGTTTAATATTGATACAAAGTTGTCAATATCGGCGACTTATGTATCAAACATTGTACAAATATCATTCACATACCTAAGCCAATCCTTGGGGACATACTCGAATTATTCTTTTGCTTCTGTCTCGAATCTGTTCATGAAGAGACTGTCAATGAATGTTGTTCGAAGAAATTATCGTTGATTCGAAAACAATTTTGTTTCATGTAAAGTTTAGTGAGTTGAAGATATTCTTTTACTACGTCTTGACTGAGATTATTTAATTCGAGTAGATCCTTAAGGTAGTCCAAGGTCCGTGGTATCGGAGCACTTGGAAACAATTAACAAACGTCAAAAAAGATCAAAATTTTACCTTCTGTAACTGAATATTTTTCACCTTATTAATGAAATCATTGGAATTAATCACAGAGGAACTAGGTGGTGCAATAAGTAAATTTTCGAACTATTCTGTTTACCATTTTGATAGGTAGTAAGTTGGCGCTCCGATTGCTGAAACAATGGGATGTACGGACTTTCCTGGTTTATGTATCTTAGGCAAGCAGTACAATCTAGATACACTTGGGTTAGATAAGTGTAACCTCCTATTTAAAGCTGGAGTAATTAAGGTTATTGCAGGATTTATATACATTTCTTACTTCAGTAATCACTCCTAGACTAAAAGTATCTTATGAATAAACGTATCTTACTGAAGCAATATTAGTATTTTTTGTGATATTAATTTACAACACCTGCTTAATCTCTTTTGAGCATTTGTATATAATCTGATAACTTTTGATTCTTGATTACTCATTTACTTTTTGATACTTACGTAACTCGCTTGGAACGAAATTGGACCAGTACGCTGATTAAATATATTACTAATTAACATAGAAATACAAAAGTAACAAGATTAAAGCCGCCGTCGGCCTGCAGCTAGGAAGTGCTCGAGCCTCGATGTTGGTAGCAATGTGTAGATATAGAGTGTAGTCGGTAAGTTGATCATAGGGGCCCTGTAGTAATTCTATTAGAGTGGATATCCCTTACTGTGGGCCCCTCTACGTTAACGAATTAGACCCTAATCATACGTATGCAATGTAATTTTCATGTTCTCGCTGGATCCCACCACAAGCGTCGGTCGAAGGGTTTTTCAAAACGAACAATTTAAATGTCAAAATATGAAATAGTTCTCTATTGAACATCTGGAAGAAAATATGTATTATTGATTGATAAGCTATTTTGACTAAACAATCTAAACAATTTACATTAAAAAAATGGAAATAGGTTAATTTACACAATGAAGAACTTAAATTTCAAAGTGTCAAAACTTTACAAAAAAAATCAAAATTTTCGAAAACCAAAAAAAATGGGGTGAAAATTTTTCCTTCCGATTACGAAAAAAAAAATCATAATAATTTGCAAACATTTTACTAATGGACTAGAAAGAATTTAGGGAGGCTGCGCATTTTTGTAACTTTTTTTTCAAATTTTTTTTCAATTTCTTTTCTGCAAAACTTCTTCAATCAATACTGATAGTCGTGCCTTAAAATATTGCTTGGGTTCCATGCTCCAATATTGAGATATTGTATGACCTAAATCTACGAGCCGCCACTGCTGGCGTTAAAAAATCGAAAAAAAAAATATTTGCAATACAAGCAATAACAACACAAATAGATCGTCCCAACGTAAATGTTTATCTACAACTATACCTAAATATTTTATTTTATCTAGCCTGGGTATTCCATTCCTTGCCTTCATAGTTAATAGTGATGTAGTTAATTGATTGAGAAATCGACTTATTGTTTGTGAATGGTATACATATAAAATGTTTCTTTTTCAGTTTAAAGTGAGAGGTTCTTTTTTTATTCATTTATTTAACGCCTGCCTATTTCCGCTACCAAGACTAATCACCAACGCCAGAATAACATTAATAAATAATAACATCCTGAAAAAAGAATATGTCTCAACCACTGACCTAGGAAAGCACAAAAACGGAATTAAATAATGCAGTTGATATCACAAAATTCACATCTTCACTTCACATCACTTCACTTTACCTCACCTCACATTGCTTCTTCTTCTGAATCCTTGCCCTTCTCATCCTCCTCTTCTTCATTTTCAGATGAACTACTATCCTCGTTCAAATTTATAACAAATTTATTTCCACTATTTATATGAAATTTGACAATTTTTAAATAATCATCCTCAATTGTAATTACTTTCCTAATTCTTTTTTCCCAACTTTCCTTATTAATTTTGGACACTTTATTTTGAATTAAGTCTACGAATTTTTTTGTCGAATTTCGGAAAAATATTTCCTTTTCTGACATTTACACCAAATTAATTCAATCGGGTTGAAAATACAGAAATATAACGGTAATCTCAACACTTTGTGGCCATATCTCTCCACTACATTATCTACAATATACTTCTCATCATTTTTCGTTTGCAGGTTTTTCAATAGTTGTGCTTTGTTATAATTTTCCTTATAATAGAGATCATGTTCCATTTAAAAAAATTTTAACTCCAGCGTAGTAGAACTCTTGTTAGGAATTTTATACGGTTGTCTCGAATGGTATTTCGCATTGTCAAGAACAATAATGCTATTTGGTTTTAATTTTGGAATTAGGGTATTTTCAAACCATTCCTCAAATATTTCTCCCTCCATGTTCTTGGGGTAATCCATGTTACATTAGGGAGCAATAAGATTGGTTGACATTTCCTGGATCCATCAGTCCATCATTTTTTTACCGTGTCATGAGTATCATGCCAAGTTTCATCTAGATAATAAATTGGTCTATTTTCCCTTCTGAGTTCATTTATCTCTTTTAGATATGAATTTCGCCATAATGCGCTTATTAATATTTTGATATTTAAATACAATTTTTCTCAGCCAATTTCCTAAAGCTTTTTTTAGTATGTTTTAGATGATAATCCATTTCTTTTAATTTTCTGTCTACCGCGTCAATAGCTGGGATTTCATTTTTCTGATACGCGTCGTAAATTAAAGTTCTTAAAAGTTTTACTAACGACGGGTCCAGAGTTTTCGATTGATGGGCGTCGGATTTTTGTTTTCTTAGGAGAGCAACTTCTTTCACCAGTTTGTGTATTGTGGAACGGGGAACGTTAGTCAGAGATGCTGTTTCACCCAGTACATCTAAACCATACAAATTATGGTCATTAGATCGTCGCTTCAAAAGATTATTGTAAATAATAATAATAATAACATGTCTTTATTTATTATTGAGCACAACAATAAATGGGCGCAGTTCAGTAGAGATCTATAATAGATACTTTCTGCTCTTACACTTAACCCTAAATATTAAGACAAATTTGTTTCGCTTGCTCTGTCAAATGTAGCCGATTTTTTCTTACTGAAAACACTAATGAACTTTGATTTTCTCTATCACTGTAATATCAGTCTCATTTTCACAAATACAATAAGATGTAGACGTAGAGGCCTCCCACGGTTGAAAAATTTTTAATCAAATACCTTCTTAAATTATTTTCAAAAACACACCAGCAAATAAACAGATATAAAATATACATTACCTATATTATTACACTATTACACAACTCACTGGTATAAGATAATCTTCTGAAATTATTTGCAAAAACAGACCAGCAAATTAACAGATACAAAATAATTATTACTTATATTACACTATTACACAACTCACTGCAACACGATAAGCTTATTAAATTATTTTCAAAAACACGCCAGCAAATAAACAGATATTAAATAATTATTATTTAACGTAGGTTAAATTTGTCTTATCATGAATTATTATTTATTTTATAATTGTATACTAACAATATCAGCACTGCTAGAACGATTTGGTAACAAAATTAAAAGTGGCCCTGAAGTATCCCAGCATGTAAGCTAAACTCCGCCTCGGTGGCGTGCCAACAAAAACAACAATCATCGTTCGCGCTTTAATATAAGCAGTGTAAAAGATGGAAGATGTCATGTATTATACATTTCCCGCCCCAATGTCGCGTCTTCCCCGCACGTCCCGTCACTATGTAGGTTTCCGCAACTATACATATTATTACTGCAACACAGAAACTTATAAATAAATATTTATAATTACATTAAACCATTATAAAATATAGTACACACCTTCTAGTCCTACGTCCATGACGATGATTTCACAATAAAAGTTAAAAGTCGCCCAAATTAGCAAAAAAATAACTATTGGTTTTTTAATAGAACAAAATACAACCTATGCAACAGCTCGATTCCCACTGCTAGCGACTTTTGATCATGCAGAAGGGTTGCAATATGGCCGTTGTATGTCATTTTTATCACCCTGTAGACGCTACATCTGTTAGTTTTTGTTTTTGTCGAGATTTGCGATTTCGAATTTTGGCCAACTTTTTAAGTCAAATACTCCACTGTGCACCGGTAGAACTTCACATTTTCGACGGACGCCTCCGTGGATGTAATAATCGAGCGTAATTTGAATTTATTAAACAAAATTCTGCACTCACAAAGTCAATTTTACCCCGTTTGACGGTAATCTTAATAGATTAATATTTGGCGTATAAACATTGAGTAGTAAACTCAATGCTGTAAACTGGAATATTCTTACTTTTACCAAAACTTCTGAAAAAATTGTATTTGATTATCAACATATTGCTCAATAGATGGGATACGTTTAAAGATTTAAGTATCATCTTTGATAACAAGTTATCTGTTATTCCTCACATGAATCACATAATCCAACAATCGTATATAACATTAGGTTTTATATGCAGAACTGAACGCAGTTTTACTTGCACGGAGACAATAACATTTTCTATTATAAGATCTAAATTTGAATATTCTTGTGTAATTTGGAGTTCAGGATTTGAAGGTCATGTGAAGAATATAAAAAAATATACAGAGACACTTAATGAAATTTACTAGCTTCAAAATTAATGGTTTTTACCCCATTATGGGAACACCACATGATCAACTATTGGAAAAATGTTCTCTTAAGTCGTTGGGAACATCGATGAAATTTTTGCATTTGCATAATATGTTTCTTTTTGATATCATCAACAGTAAAACAGAGAGATGTTCAACCAAATTAGTTTCATAGTTCTGTCCGTATTAACCCAGAACCGTGCATTCAGTGCTCGTACCGATGTCATGAACTTTTCTCCATTATCTAAAATATATCACAATTTTGATAATCTATTCAGATATTTTTCGCATCAATCCTAATGCATTAAAATCATTTCTTGTTAAGTTATGTAATTCACAAAATTAGATTCTTTTTATTTTTTTTTTTATGTAGGGTTGGTTGTGTTTTATTATAGTGTACTAATTACAGTGTTTGTTATACCATACTTTGCTTAGATAGTTCCTGCTCTGTAATTGGATGTTTGTAATCTGTAGAGTGGTGTATGTAAATAAATAAATAAACAAAAATAAATAAATAAATATTATGCTAATTGCACCTATTTCCAAATAAATTTGGAATAAAAATTTTCTGTTTTCTTAGAGTAATTGATAACAAAGCACTTGAAAACGTCAATATTTCTATAAGTTGGCTGCACTAGGACTGAAAAGAATTCAATTATTGATAGAGTCATATGAACACCGATCATAATCAGTAATATTGGTAATATTAAGGTCGCTCGTGATTAATCTTGGAAAGTTCTGAAGTGACATGAGGAGAGCCCCCAATAATAGGTAGAAAAATGCGAAATTGTATATTGCATAATAATTTATTCTCTTTTATACTTCAAGGATTTGAAGAGAAAACTTACTTAGTTGAAAGCAATTTTATATTCATTTCCCCTAGATAGTATTACATATTTTATATATTCTGCATATGGAATTTAAGACATATGTATAGAAGGTGCAAGGTCCTGAAGTTCGATAACTTTTACTAGTTACTGAGTATCTTTTATTTTTCGTTTATTATGACATATAAAAGTACCACCAAAAGATTTAGCTTGTGTTGACAAATGCCTGTACATTAATAAATTGGAAAGTGTCCAGATAAAGTGATGGAAGATTTAAGGTCATTTGATGCACATTTTTGATTTTAGTTATTTCGCAGATCGCGATATTTGGTTCCTATTTCCCTTTCAAGGTGATTTTTCTTTCTGTAGAACTCGATGACGCCTTGGTTTGATGGTCGAGGAGGATTATGTCAAACTTATTGGCTTGATTCACCTGCCAGTTGAAAACTAGTAGTTTCAGTAAAACGGAGAAATCAGAAATTATTGTCTCCTGGAAGTATACACTGTAAAACTTTGATACTGTTCTTTAATTCTTGCTATTCATTTTAATATTTTTTTTATAGTTTTGGCGTTATTTTCATAATTCTCTAAAATACTCACTTTACAAAAACCTATATTTAATAATATATTTTATATTTTATTACGGGAAACTTTATTAAAATAGGGTTACTCTCCACCACTGATTTTTAGCTCGTATGGGGCGATATAATATGCTAATCACGCCTAATTCGGTCTCCCTCACTGCATTACCTTCTGCAATTGATATTAATGACAAACTCCAAGCAAATTTCAAATTCGCCAGCCGGTCGTCGAGGATCTCGTCAAACACCTGATGCTTGCCTTTATGCTAACTAATCAAATTATCGGTAAAGGTAAAGCTAATTTATTGCAATTTCTTCATTTGTTAAGTGCCTACTTTATTATTTAATGGATGAAGCTTGTGAAAATGCTGATTAATTATTATATTAATGAGATTAAAAATGTAATATTTTCATGAAATTTTATAAATTACCGATAACTTCCAGTGCTATATATTTTTCAATTTTTTACTGCAAAATGATAATTTATGTTCAATGTAATTAATTACCTACAAGCCAAAGATTATACAGGTATATAATATTTGTGTCGAGGCGTAAATATGTTTATGCACGACCAGTCTTAATTCGTCTCTTTATATACTTGGTTTGAGGGCTTAAAATATCACTTTACAGCCCGCTGGGCCATAAAACACTTGCCTAGAGCTTTTGCTCTATTTTTCATATAACATTTTTGATTTCTCAAATAACATGTCCAACGTCGCAGCCTCTGCTGCCTCGGTAATATATGGTGGGGTACACGAAAATAAATTTTCATCCTCTTCCATTTCCAGTTCAATTAAAAAACACAAAACACCTCGACAAAAGGATTTTTTTGTTGGCATTAGGACCTAGTCTATGCAGCCAGATACTCTTTTTAATGGACCTAAAAGAAACTAAACCTAATTTTAAATGGAAAAGAATATAAGACGAGGATTAGTACGAGGACACACTCTTCTTGCCAAGAGGCCTATCAAGGAATTTTTTATTTAAACATCACAAGTAGGGCCACGGATATATTACAAAAGGTTAAACAAAGAATTGACATAGCTAATCCTAAATTCTAATTCTAATACCACTTTTATGTATAAATGCAATTATACAATTAGGAATTTCATTTTTACTGAAGCATAGCGAAGATAGTAAATTCCAAGGAGTTTCTATATATAATTTTAGCAGATTATAAGTTCTTTAGTTTCATCAATGTATTTGTTACAGTTGAAGAACATATGATCTAAGTCGCCTTTAGTATCACACACATCACAAAAATTTGTGGCAGTAACTCCAGTTCTGTAAAGGTGTACAGGATAACAACCATGCCCAAATTTCAACCTATTAATAATAGTTATATATTTCCTAGGTAAGTTCAAATTATCATGCCAAAATTTGGTAGGCATTTCAAGACTTGTGTATCTTGTGGGGTTTGTATTGACGTATTCCAGCCACCAGTTTGACCACTTTCTCGTGTTTATAAACGTTCACACAATCATCGTAACTTAATTGATATTTAGTTAACAAACCAGATATGACACTTTCCTTGGCAACTGAGTCAACCTTTTCATTAAAGTGGATACCAATATGGGTTTTAGCCGACATAAAAATACTGTTACCTCCAACTGAAACTGGTTTATAAATGTTTTGATTTTTATAATAAAAGGGTTAAATGGAATATTTGGAGGATGGCTGTTAATAAGAGCGGTCAAAACAGACAATGAATCCGAGATAATAATATAATATTTACCATAATTAGCATAAACAATATACTCCATTGCTTTATAAATAGTAAAAGCCTCTGCTGAAAAGATGGATAATTCATAGTGTAACTTAAATTTTGCTGTTTTGTAATGTTGAGGTATTATGTTCCGTGTACTGATTTTGATGCGTCTGTGTATATTTTTGTGTAATGCGACCACCGATTAAAGTTTTGGAGGAAAAGGCTGTGGCTTTCTAGATGATTTTCTTTATAATTTGGAATAATTGTTGGGAATTTATTACTTAAATCAAAAAATTCATAATCCGGTATGCGTGGATATAATGGCTCAACTAGTTGAAAGAAATCGTATAGTTCACCAAGTGCAGCACATAGTGGTGGAGAGTTTTTCTTCTGCCAATATTTATCTACGAGATCAGAAATACTTGTTTTGTAAATTTTGTCAAGGAGATCTGAATTTTTACCTTTGCATTTTAGAATAAATTTTGTTGAAAGATATTCTCTTCTTTCGAGAGGCTTTATTTTGAATTAAATCAATACGTTTTAAGTTGTTGTTGGAGGTAAAACCGTAGAATATTAAGCCATAATCTATAATTGATTGAATATAATATTTGTAAAATAATAGAGCTGTCTTTTGATCGGAATCCCACCATGCTTTAGTAGTAGTTTTAAAGAAATTGAGTCCTTTTTCGCATTTAGATGTAATATTGTCTATGAAAGGTTTTCAGGTTAAATTTTTATCTAAAATAATACCCAGGTATTTAACTTCGTTTTTAACCGAGAAGTCGAATTTTCCTAATTTAACGTTATTCATATATTCCATGTTATGTCTAGTAAAAATTATTACCACCGATTTGCCTTCTGAAATTTCAAAACCCTTATTGATAAGCCAAGAGTCACATGTCAACATTTTATTATTTTCTGTTCTTGTACAAACATCTAATTTTTTATTTTCATATGTAAATACAAAATCTACGTACTAAATGACACTCAACTTTAATTTAAGAAGATGAATGTCGGCAGTGTACACGTTAAACAGAATGGGGATCAAAACAGAACCGTGAGGAAGACTAATTAATATGTAACGCGGACCTAGTTTTTTCGTTGTTAAACTGGCGTACATACACTGCTCTATTATAAAGAAGCTTTATAATAGTTGTAGCTATATGAGAGGGAATGTTGTACTTATTTAATTCACTTTTGAGCATATGGAGGTTACTGATTCGTTGTCCAAAGAAATTGCTGTGAGACAATTATCATGCAAAAAACAATTCTGAATACCCGATACTAAACTGGCTGCCGGATCTAATGTTCCAAATTGTCGTTTAAACCCGAGCTGATTATTTAGAAGCGGGCACTTATTTCTAAGCCACCATTTTAGTATATTTTTTAGCATGCGCTCAAATGTTTTAAATATACATGACAGAAGAGAAATAGGACTGTAGGACTCAGATAGATTTGATCCTTGTTAAGTTTAAGGATAACAACAATAGTCTTCCACAATTCAATGTTTTCACCTCTCACCCACACATCATTAAAGATGTCTAACAAAAAATCCTTTAGCATTTAACGGTAGATTGTTAATCATAGAGTGTTTGATTTTGGGCAAAACCTGGAGCAAAGTTATTAGACATTACATGCTGCTTGAAAAGCTACCAACGTTTACTTCTAAGAAATGCAAAATGTAGAAATTGCTAATTAATAGAAATAAAAAAGCGTAAAAAGACTATCAAAATTTAAATAAAAAGGAACTGTGGGAGTTAATAGAACATTTTCGTCATGACTGTAACAAGACTTACATAGTTGATGAGAGCAGCAAGGACTCGAAGTCCTTCGTTTACCACCATCCATTATCAATTTAACCCAATGGAAATGCCATGACACGTAACGAAGGACTATTATGACAAGAACATAAACCCTAAATCTTCTTCTCTGAAGCAGACTGAAGATTTATGACATGAGACTTTGCGTTAGTGTACTACTCGATCATGGAAAAATTGTGCGCATTTTGAAAATCTCATGTGGGAGGAATGGGTAAGAGAAAATTGACAAATATCTTTTGAAGATATGCCCCCTTTTATCATTTCAGTAGCAGAATCTGACTCAGATACAAACGATAAAGTGTAATCAGCCTTTGCTAGCGAAATGATGGCGGAAATTTAAGTCAGATCCAATTTAAAAGAATGATCTATTTTTTTTATTTTGAGGAAGTTATTTTTTATCACAGTTTAAACATGGTTGAAATGGTCCAAGGAACATTTACTTCTATCTTATATGTACTTATTGTATAGTTGTTATAAACAATACATACAGATGGCTAAAAATGATTTAACTGATGATTTATAAATTGTTATTTGCGTTCATTGTCACCACCAATTATTATATTTATTTGCTTATTTGTCATATATCTATTTGAATTTTTCAATGTTTAGTATTCTGTTAAATTATCACTATTTCTTGTCTTATTAGTTGTACATATATTAATTTTCATGATTACCTTTAAAATTAATAAACATAACATATTTGCAACTATTATATTCATACTACTTTAATTTAATCGAGTTTATGCGAGACAATTCCACTACATACATGGAGGGGCAATAGTGCGTCGGACCTCGATATCCCGAGTTCTACGATAGCTAGAAATTTTTTAAAAAATTGCTAGTAAACTAGATAAAAAAGTCTATAACTGGAAATTATTTTCGAACATACAGGGCGAGCCAAGACGAAATTACAGGACCAAGTGCCTTTTTTTTAAATGGAATGCTATGTATATCAGTACATTTTTTGAAGCCTGTTTCTAGGCTTTATTCATTCCTGTATTATTATTGGCTATATCCCAACCACTTTGATGTAATGAATTTTTTTTGTTGAAATAATGCCATCTGCAGATGGATATTAAAAGAATCACCACAGTCACAATTATGGGTTTTAAGAAAAACTTATGTGAATACCAGTTACGAGACATCTAATTCATATTTTTGAATCATTTTCATTTCCTAAAAATGTACAGTGTGGCCAAAAATTAGTATTCAATTAAGAACTTTTTAAATTGAATTTTCTCAATTTTTTCAAATAGAACACCCTGTATATTTTTCAACGATGTGATGTAGAAATGAAAAACGAACATTTTTTGTAAGTACTTTCCTATGGCTAATTGCAACCATTTTCGTTTTATTGAGCAATAATTACAACATTCAAAAATAAACTTAAAAAAAAGAGGTTTCTTCAAATAACTCAGTAGAAAAAAATTATAATAAATGTTCCACATGTTGGCCATTTTGATTGACACACATCTCTATGCGCTTTTGAAATGAGGTTCCCACTGTTCCTAAAACTGCCGGTGTGATAGATCTAAAGACAGTTATTATTCTTTCCTTCATATTTTGTACTGTTGTTGGTGTGTCTCTATAAACAATTTCCTTCACGTATCCCCATAAAAAAAAATCCATTTTTGTAAGATCTGGGATCTAGCAGGCCATTTAGTGGGTCCATTTCTTCCAATCCATTGATGAGGGTAGGTATTATTTAAGTGGTCTCTAACTGCATTTAAATAATGTGGTGGAGCACCATCTTGCTGAAACCACATCTTATTTCGAATTCTTCCAGGGAGATTTACCAATTATTGTGGCAGATAGTTTTCCAAAAAATAAAGATAAATAGCTCCAGTCAATGTACCATCACAGAAATGTGGCCTTATTACATGTTCTCCAATAATTCCTCCCCAAACGTTTATAGACTATCTGTGTTGGTTATCAACTTGCATAAAAAAGTGAGGATTATCCGAAGCATAATAATGGAAATTGTGCCTATTAACAAATCCATATTTATGAAAAGTTGCCTCATCAGTGAATGAAACATGATTGAAGAAGTTGACATCAACTTACATTTTACCTCTGACCCAATTACAAAATTGTAGGCGCTTTTGAAAATCGTCATCAGATAATTCCTGGTGCATTTGAATATGATATGCATGCAACTTATTTGTTTTTAAGATTCGACCCACAGACCGTCTACTTATTCCTACTAATG
The DNA here is from genome assembly GCA_029963845.1 of Rhamnusium bicolor. Taxonomy (NCBI): domain Eukaryota; kingdom Metazoa; phylum Arthropoda; class Insecta; order Coleoptera; family Cerambycidae; genus Rhamnusium; species Rhamnusium bicolor. The sequence continues at coordinate 359,126 of JANEYF010002849.1, read as the reverse complement.
AGGTAGGTCACTTCTCTTTGACTAACATGGGGATTCTCAACCGTTGCCAGCACTACAGAAAACTCATTTTCTTCGTTCACAACACGTTTCATTCTTTCACTTTTTTTATATTCGACATTTCCAGTTTCCAGAAATCTATCGAGAAGGTTTTGGAAGCTGCTAACATCAGGAAACCTTTTTTCAGGATAACGTTGGTGATAAATTCTATTGGCAAGTAAACAATTTCTGTCTGACGCGCCCAAAACAAAAGTCATGTCCGCTTTATTAAAATTCATATTGTAAAATTCCAAATATTTTAAATTCAATACAAATTGTAACTAACGACCGATAAGTGTGATAAATGCTCCTTTGTACACGACAATTTATACCAAACTGAGGTTTTATTGCTTGTCGAATAATGAAAACAGCAAAAAAATGTACAAAAAAACATTACAGTAAAGGACTGGTTAAATACTATTTATTCATTTCAATGGAAATGGTCCCACTAAATGGCCTCATTTCAAAATTGCATACACGTGTGTCAATCAAAATGGGCAACACGTCGAACACCTATTATAAATTTTTCTAATGAATTATTTGAGGGAACCTCTTTTTTAACACGCTTTTTTTTATTATTAGCTTCACTTGTATGTTTGTTTGTTTGCTTGTTTGCTTGTTTGTTTGTAACCGACTCTTTGAACTCGATTTTGACCCACTTTAAACGGACAGATTTAATTGAAACTTTGTACACTTACGAAGAACCGGTAACAATACAATAATTTGATAAGTTTATATCATTATCCTGATCAAATGAAAAAAAATTTTTTTTGTCAGGAATATCTGTTGGATCGTAATATGTTATAATATAGCATCAATAAGCAATATAAATATAGTTTAAAACAACTAAAAAACACGCTTTCATAGCACATCAAACTAAAAAGTGAAAAACAAATATAGTTTAAAAAAACTAAAAAACACGCTTTTAAAGCACATCAAACTAAAAAGTGAAAAATAATTATTAATATAAACTGAAAACAATAATGAACGAAAAATACTAGTATTATTGTGAAAAAAGCGTGGGGTGCTTTGTGCAATATTTTTCGTATATCGAGCACCCCACACTTTTTTTCACAATAATACTAGTATTTTTCGTTCATTATTGTTTTCAGTTTATATTAATAATTATTTTTCACTTTTTAGTTTGATGTGCTTTAAAAGCGTGTTTTTTTAGTTTTTTTAAACTATATTTATTTAAGTTTATTCTTGAATTTGACACTTATTTATTTATAATACGAAAATGGTTGCAATTAGCTATAGGGAAGTACTTACAAAAAATGTTCGTTTTTCATTTCTATATCACATCGTTGAAAAATATACAGGGTGTTTCATTTGAAAAAATTGAGAGAATTCAATTTAACAAGTTCTTAATTGAAAAATAAACACTTATTTATTTATAAAACGAAAATGGTTGCAATTAGCCATAGGAAAGTACTTACAAAAATGTTCGTTTTTCATTTTTACATCACATCGTTGAAAAATCTCCATTTGAAAAAATTGAGAAAATTCAATTTAAAAAAGTTCTTAATTGAATACTAATTTTTGGCCACCCTGTACATTTTTAGGAAATGAAAATGATTCAAAAACATTAATTAGATGTCTCGTAACTGGTATTCACATAAGTTTTTCTTAAAACCCATAATTGTGACTGTGGTGATTTTTTTAATATCCATCTGCAGATGGCATTATTTCAACAAAAAAATTCATTACATCAAAGTGGTTGGGAGATAGCCAATAATAATATAGGAATGAATAGAGCCTAGAAAGAGGCTTCAAGAAATGTACTGATATACATAGCATTCCACTTAAAAAAAAGGCACTTGGTCCTGTAATTTCGTCTTGGCTCGTCCTGTATGTTCGAAAATAATTTTCAGTTATAAACTTTTTTATCTAGTTTAGTTGTACTTTTTTTGAAAAAAATTCTAGCTATAGTAGAACTCGAGATATCGAGGTTCGACGCACTATTGCCCCACCATGTATAATACAAAAACAATAAGAACTTTGGGTAGAATTGTTATAGTTAAAGATAGAAATTTAAAGAAATGCTGTCTCGCTAACAAATGACAAATGACTGCTAACCTAATCTCACAATATTTGATGCTATCAAGCGGTTGTCAATCATTACATAGATTGAAACCATACATGAAAAAACCATAGCTACCCTTTATTTTTTTTATTGTATAATGAATAGACTGTACTTTCTTTTTCTATAGAAATTAAATTTTGTAAAACTCGCTAAATGAAAACACAAAATTCGTATGTCGACAAAAAAACATACATTAATTTTTCTTTTTATTTCACCTACTAAATCTACATATGACTTAAACTGATATAATAGTTTTCCTTTTTTGTTACTATGATTAGAAAAAGTTTAAAAGTGATTTACAGCTTTATGTTTATGACAAGTACATTTGTCTTTCGACCAACGAGTCACATCGTCATTGATTTAATTGCACAAAATGTAGAAAATTAGTACTTTATGTGTGTTTATGTCTCTTTTAAAAGTAACATTATTTCAATTTGACAAATAAAACAGGAAACATTGTTTTCGTCGTTGAGTTTGCGTTAACTGTCATAAGTAACATAACGTTCAATTAACTAATTATGTGAGCACTACTTTATACAGATCTATCCGGCTAATAAAGAAATCCAGACTGAATTGTTTTTTTATGATTTCTATTGTAGAGCTAATCAACAACATAAGTGGACTGTCTATTATGATTGTATTACGAAGTGATTTAAGAGTCAATTTATCTAATAATGATTTTATTGATCGATCTGTATTTTATTAAAATAGTTAAAGACGACGCTAATTAATGTTTTTTTCATAATAAACGAATTAATTATTTCAACTTTACACATTTATTTGGGAGAGCATAAAGCAATTATCATTTAAAATAATATTGTAAATTAAAAACATTATTCAGGATGCTGAGTAGAATGGATTCATGTAACTTTAGTTTGTTAATAAAAATTTCAAGTATATGGTAATTGTGCAGTGCATAGAATCCGTTTGTTAGTTCCATATGAATATTATTTGTTTGTTTTCAAATATTGCATTTTGTAAGATTATACCCGAGGTCCGTAAAAGAGTAGGTTACCTCTTAACTTGGATGAGGAGAGACGGAAGGGGAATGTAACGCGTCATAGTGTATGCCGTGTTGTGAATCATACGTTTGTTGTGTTCATTTTATAATCGTTTTCTGTGGTTATTTGCTATTATTTTGATATTTTGCTTAAGTTATTATTAGTTATGTTATATTATATTGTTATGGACCTCTTTTTATAGTTTTTATGTGCTTTTTTGATATTTTAAGTGACATTTGGATATTTATATAAAAGACAATATTTGGTTTAAATTACATTTATTTTGAGACGGTATATACAATAAGATGAAGTATATTTATTTTGAGGAGATGAAATATCCAGTTAATAATAAAAATTGTTTTAAGTTGACTGGAACTACATGCACTGTTGCGATTTATAAGAGTAATGCTGAGAGGGCAAAGAAGAATGGAGAAAAAAATATAGTTTTTCTCGTTTCCTACTGACATTTTAATTAGAAAAGAGTGGATTAGAAAATGTTAAAGAAAAAGAAACTTTAACCCCTATAATAAAAGACTTTGCAATAAACATGTTACAATTGATGATTTTGAAGATGGAATGAAATCAAAATTGATGAATAAAGTTGTAAATCGTTTCTGTGTATCATGGTCGTAGAGTACAGATGTACTAACTGTCGCCGGCATTTACCTTGACCGCGAAACTCTTTCTCCAGTCCAGTCTATTATTAGCTTTCGAGTTGTGTACACATTAAGTCACTTGGGCGTATTGCATATTGTTTTGGTATTTTTATTTTATTTGTTGTACTATATTTTTGATATTAATTTAATAATAAAGCATGGCAGACATACGCAGGGATAGAAAACGGACATTTGCTGACAAAGCGAATAAATTCATAAATTCATTCACATTTGTAAAGTGTGCAAGAAAGATTTGATGTGCTGGGATAAGCGTGATTGCGGATTTCACGTAAATAGTGTACACCATAAAAATAAAAAAAAGGCGTGCGTTCGACAACACAATTGATGTTTGATTTACTACTAATGCTGATTGCCTGTGATGTTCCGCTGCACATACTCGATAAACAACCATTTCGAGAATTCTGGAATAAATACAATGCCCAGGTGAAGTGACCAAGTCGCACAACGTTATGTAACTATCTACCAACTGTACACGTAGACATGGTAAATAAGATGAAATGTGAATTAAAAAATACACGGCTGTGGTTATCTGTTGATGAGACAACAAATTGTAAAAAAAAATCTATTTTAAATGTTATAGTACGAGTACTGGACCCTCTTGAACCGACAGTTCTACTGTTACTAGCTAGCAAAAGACCAAGTCATTGTACTAGCGAAACAATTACCAGGGTGGTGCTCGAGAAAAATTTGAACTGTCAAAAAGGCAAGTGTTGATGTTTGTGACTGATGGCGCCGTGAAAATGCGTTCGGTAGGCCGTTTTTTGCAAGAACAAGGTTGTACGTTTATACATGTTACGTCTAAAGTGCATGCTTTACATCTTGTAGCGGAAACTATTCGAAAAGGTTTTCCAGAGGTGGATGCATTAATAGCAAGTACAAAAAAAGTGTTTTTTAAATCTCCAAACATCTCCGTGCATTTCATAGCAAGTGTCCCGGTATTCCTGAACCACCACAGCCGTTTCTTACACGTTGGGGAACATGGTTGCAGGCAGCTTTTTATTATGCTGAATATTTCCAACAAATAAAAGCTGTGATACTACAATTCAATCCAGATGAGGCTGCACTTATTACGGAAAACCAGACAAAATTCGAAGATATTTCCGTTGAAACAGCTTTAAAAAATATTGCGAAGAACTATAAACCATTACATGAAAGCATAAAAAAATTAGAAAACAGTGTCTTGTCGTTAGCGGAGTCACTGCAAATAGTGGACGAAGTAAATCTACTGCTGCACGTTATAGGTGACGCAACAAATGAGCGCGTTAAAGAAAAGTTCGCGAGTGTGTTAAATAAAGACACCGGTTTTACCAAATGAAGACAAATATGTGATGGTGCAGCCCCAGATCCGTTAAGTGCGTTGAAAGACTATTTTACGTATGCGTGTATTACATCAGTAAATATCGAACGGTTGTTTTCAAAATATAAGAATATATTTTCACCAAAGCGAACATCACTCATGGAGACAACCACAGAAACATACCTGATGCTGCAAAATGGCTACACATCTTCTCCAGTTTGTGATAAGCAACCTAGTTCATCAAGCTAGTTAAGAGGGTAAGTTTTACATACATTGTTATAAATTGTAACAGTTTATTGTTCGTATTAGTTAATTTCGCGTACGCCACTGTCCCACGAAACATTTTTGACAGCCCTATTGATGAATGTATTGCCAAAGAAAACTAAAGAAACTGGTAGGCCACATAAAATTTATCTACTAAAAATAATTTGTGACTAATTTTATTATGTTTTAGCTATTCCATCACTCAGTTTGTTGCCTGAAACTTTGACAAAAATGTCCAGCCCAACTGCAAGAGGTGAACGTGTTAAACTAGAGAATGCAAAGAGATCGTTAAACAAATTTTAAGTCCATTATTATCTGTAGGAAATGTGGAAAATATTCCATCCACAAGTAAGGAAAATTCCCAAGAAGGTGCATGTGATGAATTACTACATAATTATAATGTCTGCCCTCATGCTAGAGAATGAAGAATTTAAGAAAAAAATCAAAGAAAACGAAAAACAGCTTGCTTTTGTAAATCAAGAAAAATTCGAGTTGCAAAAACTTGTTAAACAATATTAAGGACAATCAAATTCAAGAGTAAAATAAATGTAGGTAAATGTATGCCAGTCTGCGTAGCTGGCGTCTGGATCTCGAATACGTGACTCTGTCTAACACATACATCTTCCGTTTATTACACAGCTTACATTAAAACGAGAATGATGATTGTTGTTTTTGCTGGCATGCGACCGAGGCAGAGCTTTACTTACATTCTGTGATACTTCAGAGCTGCACTTAATTTTGTTACCGAATCATTCTAGCAGTGCTGATATATTGTAAGTATAATATTATAAGATAAATAATAATTATTTAATATCTGTTTATTTGCTGGCGTGTTTTTGAAAATATTTTAAGAAAGTTATCGTGCTGAAGTGATTTGTGTAATAGTGTAATATGAGTAATAATTATTTTATATCTGTTAATTTGCAGGTGTGTTTTTGAAAATAATTTAGGAGGGTTATCGTGTTGCAGTGAGTTGTGTAATAATGTAATATAAGTAACAATTATTTCATATCTGTTTATTTGCTTCTGTGTTTTTGAAAATAACTTAAGAACGTATTTGATGTAAAAATGTTTCGACCGTGGGAGGCCTCTACGTCTGCATCTTATTGTGTTTGTGAAAATGAAAATGATAGTGATTACAGTGATAAAGAAAATCAAAGTTCATTAGTGTTTTCAGTAAGAAAAAATTGGTTATATTTGAACGAGCCAGCGAAACAAATTTGCCTTAATGTTTACAATAATCTTTTGAAGCGGCGAGTTAATGACCCTAATTTGTATGATTTGGATGTACTAGGTGAAACAGTGAACTGTTTGGCCGACATTCTTAAACCACCTTGTATAAACGTAATTTTGCATTTTCGTCTTTGCTTAAAACTATATGCAAAATTTCATTAAAATCGCTTTGGCCTTTCCAGAGATAAAGTAAGAAGTAAATAATCATCAAATAGCAGACAATTAAACACACATATTTTAAAAACCTAGCCAAAACATTATATGTTGTAACCTGGGAAGATTTGGTAAAGAAAATGGTTAAATTTGATGATAATTTATAATCGACAACATACAATTTAATGGGAATAGTAGTTTTATTTTGATCATACACAAAACATGTAACGCCAAGAAAATAAATGTACGCAAGTTCATTCAATAATTAGTATTTCTGTTCCTCAGTTATTTTAGTGTTATTTATAGTGTTCTTTTGATTATTAAAGCACATGGTATATTAAATAATAAACATAAATATATAAAATTAATATAATTCTTAAACTTTAAAGTTCTAAATGAAAGCATACCAATGTATGCTATTTTAAATCTGGCATACAAATGACGTATTTCCGCCTTTAATTCTATTTGTCAAAAGTTAAGAGGTAACCTACTTCTTTACCATGGTTTATAAACTAAACTGTTACCGAATTCATGCTCTAGACTATCAGATCGCGAAACGTCACAAAGGGCTCTCTCCGTCGTTAAAATATAATAATCGCTTATCTTATATCTTGGTGAAACAAGTAAAAGTACAAACAAAGTAGAAATCGAAGAAAAACCAATATTAAAAATTTAAAATAACACAAATGCAAAAATAAACGCTTCGAACGAAAAGCGAAAATGCCCTTTGTGACGTCATTGACGTTTCCCCCACCATAACTTTATTAAATGCGACAACCGTTTTGTTTATGAGCCGTGCTCCTTTACGGATATCGGATTATACCTACAATGCCCTATGTGGCAACCCTGTTGAATTTATATGTAGAAAGTGGCAATGTTGTCCACTACTCTCCATCTTGGAGCAACGACGTTTGACATGTAGGGTGTTTAAGAACTATTTGTACCTATGCATATTGTAGTAAAGTGCATGCAAAGTGACATAGGAGCATCATTTATTAAACCTAGAGATTCCTATTATCAACAGGAATTATATAATAATAATACGGTTGTTTATGTATTACTTTAAAAGGTAACAAATATCTACAAACTGTAATATGAAAATTTATGTAACGTACTATGAAAAAAATATGAAATAAAAAGAAACAACGAAACAACCCACTTGGGTCCTTAAAAACTAGATTCAAAGCCGCCATATGAGTGGGGCAAGAGGCGTCACATGCCCAAATGAACTTATTAAATATAAAATATTTTAGGTTAGAAAATAAGGCGTTTTGGAATACAATCTGATTCAGTTATCAAAACTAATAAGAAAAATACTTTTATTTTTGCATCAATGCAATGTCAGTCATGGGAATTTTCTATTTATATATTACCATAGACACGTGAGACGTTATTTTATATTGATACTACTTACTTAAAATTAGATACACATTTATCATCATTTAATAAAATAATAGCGATTCTTTAAGTTTCCTTTTTGTGTTATTACTTTCATTTTCCAAATTTTTTGGAAAATCAAATTTTATAACAGATTGCTATGCCACGTTTGTTTAAAAATTTTTTACTGTTCATATTCCTGGCATAATTATTCTTGTGTCCAGCGAGCCCATATTGAAATGTGTAAGTGATTCATCGATATAATATTTACCACATTCACATGGGATACTATAAATACAATTTTTTGAGTTTTATACGTCATCGGTCCTGACGGAATACCTGCTTTCATTTTATGCGACTGTGCTGTAGTATTTGCCTGTCCTCTTATCATCAGGAGATGATTAAAACAGTTTTAATAATCTCCTGACGATGAAAATTTAGTGGGCGAAACATTCGTTGAGTATAGTAACTAATTGATGAATACTTTTGCCATCTCATTTTAATAGAGGCTAGACGATGCAGTGAGATGAAACTGTAATGAATATGTTTTATTTATAAAATAATGGTTTATTTATAAAATAATGGTTTATTTATAAAATAATGGTAAAAGAGGGGCAAATGGCAAATGATGGGGCCCGCAAATGGGCTCAGCTCTCCCCTCTTGCTTCTTCATCGAATAATTCCGATCTTCTAAGGCCAGGATGTCACTCAATGCGAGGGAACTCATCTCCTCTCTTAGAAGCGACCCAGTACCGAATATTATGCCTCAGGCGCCCGAGCGCTTCACAGTGGCTCAGGAAGTAGTAAGACGTTTCATCATCGCTCCCGCATCGTGAGCATGTAGGGTCTTCCTCAGCACCTATAAATGATAGATGTCTGCTGTGGCCTGTCAGAACTCCAATTAAAACATTCAGAGTCTTTCAGTTTCGGCGCAGTAACCAAATTGCAGCAGGTAAATTTTGTTTCATTTGGCGACCTCTTGTTTACTTTTAGTGCCAACAGTAATTAAACGTCGTCTACAAACGCACTATAAAAGGTAGAAAATACGTTATCTTACAGTAAAAGCAATAAAGGTCCCAATTTACTTCCCCGAGGAACTCCTCTATCAACCTCCATCTTATTTGATTTTGTATTACAGAATGCAACAAATTCTTTTCTGTTATTTAAATAGGATCGTAAAGTTTTTGAGAGTGACCACGGATACCATAATAGTCTATCTTTTTTTAATATAATGCCATGATCCACGTAATCAAACAACTTTGGCAATTCAACACAAATAACAATCACTTTATTTCGCTGATTTAGATTTTTATAAACATAATTTAAAATACTTGCAAGAGCGGATACAGTTAATCGATTTTTATAAAAATCGTATTAATTTTTTAACAGAACAATTTAATTTTCTGACAAACTGATTATTCTATTAGCAAGCTATTTCTCAAAAATGTTGACAATATTGAGTCTAAAAGTAAAAAGCTGAATAAACTTAGAGAGCTTTAGTAAATTAGGGAAACACCCAACATGCACGGGGTCATTAATTTACAACCACAGTGCCTACAATGCATTATTTTTCTCAGTGAACCCAATAAACTGAATATTATAATAATAGCCCCTTTCTTAATTATGTAGTGTAGTTTTGTAACGTTTTCCATTAACTCAATATAATAATATTTTAGACAACAACGCAGACTACTAGATTTAGTTCTGCATCTTTTTTAAATAAATATTCACCATAATATAATAGGGATATTCAAATTAATCTACACGAGAAGAATATACAGTTGCGTAAATAAATAATAATCATGGCGGTGAAGAGATACCTGGAAAATTCAAAGAACTAAGAGCGCATACTAAACTAGATAATCAAATCTCATATAGCAAGGTGAAACTAAAATAAACTCTGACCCGCACATATTTGGATCATTAGTCAATAATAAGAAAAGTACGTAACATAGAACCTAGAAATACCCAAGACATCGTGATGGATTTGGTGCGTTTCTTGCAAATGCATAAGTAGCACTACTAACAAGCAGTTCGCCAAGTTCTTCGTCGACTAATGAAAACGTGAACCTATTATCTGTTACTGATATACAACAAGGTTTTAGCAACCTTAAAGAGCATTAAACCAAAAATGACTATGGGTCCCAGTGATATCCCTGTATTTCTGGCTAAAAACTGTGCCACGGTTTTCTAGAGCGAATTAAGTTTATCTTTCCGTTAATTAATAGATCCTCCTTTTTCCCACCAAAATGGAAAATAGCACGCCTCTATCCGATTTTAAAAATGGTTGAAACTACGGAACTATCGCGAATATATTAAATTTTGCAAATATCATTAAAATATTTATGCATTCTTGTTTGTTAAGTCCTTTGAAAAATATTATTAGTCCTCATCAGTACTGATTTATGGCGGACAGGTCCACAACCTCGACCTTCTCTGAATTTTGCAGTTTATTCCGGGGATACTTGATTGCCAAAGCCAGGTAGATGTAATATTACCGATTTTACAAAGGCCTTTGATCAATTAGATCATAATGTAATGTTATCAAAACTTAATAGTGTGGGTCTCTCAGAGGCCTTACTTGATTTATTTAAGTCCTGTCTGAACAACAGGGTCCAGTTTGTACAACACAAAGGCTGTAAATAGAAAAACGTAAATGTTATAATGTTATCAGATATATCACAGGGGTCGATTCTGGGACCCTAATATCTTATAATGTATATATAAATGACATCAAATCCAGCCTAGATATGAGATACTTATTATATGCAGACTATATGAAAATATACTGTTCAATTTCAAACAAAGATGACTGTCTTAACTTACAATATAATGTTGATAGAATAAACAACTGGTGTATAACAAATTATTTGGTTTGAACATTAACAAATATATTGTTATGTCGTTCTCTCAAAAATAAAATTCGATCAACTTTCTTTATGGCCTGGAAGACAGCTGCTGACAGCGCCTAAATATGTTTAAAAATTTAGTAGTAATTTTTGACACACAGTTAAATTAATTTAATATTCATATCCACACAATCATTGCAAAAGTTAATAAAAATTGTGGGTTTATCATTAGAAACTCAAAAACATTTTACTATATATGTATATATATATATATATATATATATATATATATATATATATATATATATATATATATATATATATATATATATATATATATATATATATATATATATATATATATATATATATATATATATATATATATATATATATATATATATATATATATATATATATATATATATATATATATATATATATATATATATGTATATATATATATATATATATATATATATATATATATATATATATATATATATATATATATATATATATATATATATATATATATATATATATATATATATATATTAATGACCATGTAATATACCACTGACTTGACGCGCGTTTCGCCAACCAAGTTGGCATCATCTGAAGATGATGCCAGTTTTAATAATCTCCAGATGATGCCAACTTGGTTGACGAAACGCGCGTCGAGTGCAGTATATAGTGTTTTGGTGTTTCGTGGAAAACTACGTCAGTGTTATCTTCACATCAAAGGTTCCAACCCACTCCAGAACATGTAATATACTTTGGTTCATTTGAATTTGGAGTACGCATCCATAACCTGCTTATTATGTTATCTTATTAGTAATTAATTACATGCAATTTTAAATTCACTAATCGATTGTTCAGAATTTTTAAACCAGTTCAATTTAAATGTTTCTTGTCCAAATTCTAGACATCCGCAAACTTTTTAATCATCCTGCTCCTTGTAGACGGTTACTTCAATCGTCATCTTTTCACACAATATGTCAGAATTTTTCTTCTATACAGGATCACAGTGACGTATTAATACTAGCGTTTTCTAAAATTATGACTGTGATATGTAGTATGTATGTGATACACACGAATAAGTGTTGTAAATATACTTATTTTATGTATATATGCATCTACACTGTACAGGGTTCTTCATTATAAATTACCCACCCCTTATCATCGTTATTATTGCCTATAGAAAAAAAGTTTTAAATAAAAGTTGTGTGGTTATGACTGAATTTTGTTAAAATGCTAATAAAAGTACAGTACCGTGCATATTTCATGGGATACAAAAAAATAATATTTTTTTTAAATGGGATACCCGTATATTATTAAATTTTGGAATGATCCTTTATTCCTTATTTCAAAAATATACCATATGTTATCCTTACCATATACAGTTTTTGAGTTGTTACCTCGAATATCATAGTTAAACTAGTTACTGTAAATATGGAAAAGTTAACATTATTAAGGTGAGCTATGAAAATGACAACTATTATGTTTGATAAGTGACATTTCTTTAATGAAATAATCAAAATGGTTTACAGTGAGGAAGAAAAATACCAAATATTTATACAAAATAGATAACAAGATTTATTTAGGTTATTTAAATATAAATAAATCATAACTCATAAAAGATGTTCAAGTGTCCACCATTATTGTCAATGCATAATTGATAACGTCTTATATTTATAGTTGCACCGTAAATTGCTACATTATTTACATTCAGATTGTTTATTTCAAGTCGAATCCTGTCTTTAATGACTTGAATACTATTATTATTATTGACAATGTCTTTTAGAAATCCCCAAAAAAATTAATCCATGGGGCTTCAAATCCGGACTGTTAGGTGGCCATATAATAGGTCCGTTATTCCCTATCCATATTGGGAATATATTATTCAAATGATCTCGATCGGGTAGGACACTATGCGGAGTTGCCCCATCCTGCATCCAAATCATATCAAGTTCGGCTTCCGGAAAATTCTGCAAAAGAATATTTTCTGCTTCTGGGATAATTATTTCCAAATAGGTAACTTCAGTTAAAGTATAATCATAAAATATAGGCCCAAAAATTTTGTTTCTGAAAATTCCACACCAAACGCTAACAGTTTTTCTTCCTGATTTTTTTATTTGTTTTACCAGTCTTTTTCTGCTGTACTTGTTTTCCTACGACCTTCGATTTTTCCTTTTAAAAACTTCTGCCATAGAAAAGAATGATTCATCAATCCATATTATTTTAATAAAAAAAATCGGGATCTTCATCCAACTTTTGAATCATCTGGCGGCAAAAGTCCAGCCTTTTCTTTTTATGAACCCCTATTAAAACTTGTACGGGTACAATTTTATATGGTCTGTAGCTATTATTTTTTAACGTACGTTGCATTTTTGGAATAACTTTTACCTAATTGATCGACTGCATTATTTATACTACATTCAGAATTTTCTAAAAAATAATAAATTATACATTGTACTGATTCTGCGGTTGGCTCCTTGTGAAACATTATTAAATATTTTAAATAAACAAAGAAAATTTGCTTTTAAATGTTTCAAAATTATATTTTCACTCTACACGTGTTTCGGTTTTTTAGGCCCTTTTCAAGAGTACCTCTCATCTGTACTCTTGAAAAGGGCCTAAAAGCCGAAACACGTGTAGAGTGAAAATATAATTTTGAAACATTTAAAAGCAAATTTTCTTTGTTTATTTAAAAAAAATAATACATTGTTTCAAAAAAAATCTTTTCGCGAAAAAATATGGATAAGCTTACTTTCGAAATGAAGCAGTATATCTAGCTGTTCTTCTTGGTTTGCTTGAACTACACGCTTTTTTTTACTAAAACTTGAGATATTATTTACCTTTCGCTAAATATTTTTGAACGTATTTTCTGATGGTGTTGGACGATTTGGATACAACACCCTATATGCTCTTTGTGCTGCACGTTTATTTTTGTTATTTTGTATTTAACAAGTAAATATTTGGACTTCTTCTTTCCCACCGTAAACCATTTTGTTTATTTCATTAAAGAAATGTCACTTATCAAACATAATAGTTGTCATTTTCATAGCTCACTTTAATAATGTCAACTTTTCCATATTTACAGTAACGAGTTTAACTAAGATATTCGACGTTAAATAACTCAAAAACGGTATATAGTAGGGGTAACATATGGTTTATTTTTGAATTCAGGAACAAAGGATCATTCCAAAAATTTAGTAATATACAGTGTATTCCATTTAAAAAAAATATATTATTTTTTTTGTATCCCCTGAAATCTGCACGCTACTGTACTTTGGATAACATTTTAACAAAATTCAGTCATAACCACACAACTTTTATTTAAAACTTTTTTTTCTATAGGCAACAATAACGATGATAAGGGGTGGATAATTTATAATAAATAACCCTGTACAACGTGGTCCAAAAAGTTTGAAACAAATGGAAAACTTGTTCATTAATAATTTCTCATAAAATTTTATTATTGAGAAAAGTTGGCGAATACCCTTAAATTAAGTACTGGATACACAAATTTTTATTAGTTTTAGTGCTTATGTCAAAAATTAAATTATTAGAATTTGATTCAAAGGAGACTGCCGATATTGACATATTTAAATAATTATGTGCAAATATTGCAAAATCCAATCCACCACCCTTTTATAGATTTGTACAACTTGCGCATTGTGTCTCGCCGGGCGCCCTTAGTGGTAAAGAAATAGTATACAATCAACTCCCTCTGCGATGTGATGCACGCTAAAAATCTCTATTCAACATCTGGGGCCAGTGAATGATATTGAGAGTGAAAATAGACCGACGTAAAATAAATGATAAAGAAAATGTTTAAATTGAAAAGAGCAGACACTTTTTGAAAATAATTGTTTTGTTTTCAAATATACAGATTGTCCAAGTTTTAAACCGACAAACTATTACCATTGATAGAAAATGTAACTTTGAGAAAAAAAAGTTCTTATGAACCTATGCCTGCAAAAGCTTTATAACCGATATACAGGGTGTTAAAGTTTAATTCTTTTTAAGGTTTTCACTTTATATCTTGGAAGGAACGGTTACTATCGACTCCCAATTTGGTGGTGTTACTGACAATACCTGGCTCAATAAAAACACTGAATAATAACTCCATTCACTTGCGGCGTACAGAGGGGTAAGCGAACACCCATTTTTAACTAGAATTTCGACGCCAATGTATTTATTTTAAATTCTCCAATAATTTTCAGTTCCCTAGTCAATTTACATAAAAAAAGCTCTTGTAAAAACTTCATAAGTTTGTTAGATTTTGGGCAAAACATTCATCATTATTTGGATGCATCCACAAGCTGCAGAAGAAAATTTTTGATAAATAAAATGTTTTATTCGAAAAGCTATCAAACAACAAAGTTTAAGTATCTTGTTCTTTCCTCATCTTTCACCAAGTTAATGGTAACTAACTTAATTGAAACATAAGTCAGTGGCGTGGAAACTTAAAAAAAAACTTTAACACCCTGTATCTCGGTTATAAAGCTTTTGTGGGTATAGGTTCATAGGAACTCTTTTCCTCAGAACCATATCTTCTATCAATAGTTATAGTTTGTCGGTTTAAAACTGGGACACTGTATATTATTTATTATGTAGGGATAAATATATTAAAATAATATAAAATAATGTTTATAAAATATCGTTGATGTATTTGTTCACTTATTATTAACACTTGCGTCATACAAAGTGTTTAAAAAGCTGTTATACTGAGATAACATCAAAAGGACCCTTAATAACACTATAGAGATCGTGCCTAATTTGGTATGAATAATTGTCACATAGGGGACGCAATTTGTCTAGATCTCTATTAGGGCCATTTTAACATAATTAGATTAGTATCGCTACCCCTATCTTTCTATCTCAAACATTATAATTATACCGAAGGATATTATTATATAGTTACTTTGCACATTACTCCAACACAGACACAAAAATTTTATTTAACATCAAGTTTGTTAATAAAAGGAGACAAATAATTCCATGTTCTCTATTATTTGACACAGTGAAGATTTGTATGGTATTTACAATTATTCTAAATCAGTGGGCAATAATAAATATAGCCCCAATAATCGACCAGTTTTATCTACAAATGTCGTTGTAAACGCTCTCAACCGAATAATCTAATTTAACCCCTCCTATTTAATTGATTTATCAAGTAGAAAGATGTGTGAATATTTCCAAAAGAGCACCTTTAGTCCTGTTACTTTATTCACATGACTTTTCTTATTGCGATTATCAAATATTCAATGTGACTTTGGATTCATGATTTGATTTTGAAAATAAATGGCAACAATATTATAATACTATTCATCAGCATGAATTCATAAAAAAATAGATCCACTGTCTCTAATTTATTTTGTATTTCGCAATACTCGTTACATGAATTTAAATGGTCAAGTAGATGTCCTATACATGGACTTCTCAAAAGCATTTGATCGGACAGACCATGATTTACATTTGAATAAACTTAAACTTGCTGGACTTTCCATCCAGTTGCTGAATCTATTTAAATCTTACTTCACTGAGAGAACACAGTATGTTGAATGTCCTAGTGTTAAATCATTTGCAGTACTAGTAAAGTCAGGCGCCCCCCAGAGATCCATTTGGGACCTCTTCTTTTTATATTATTTATAAATGATATTGTAGTTAACTTAGAAGCATGCTACTCACTGTATGCAGATGACATAAAACTGTATTGCTGTATAAACGCTGAATCAGGTTGTAAACAGTTACAATGACTTAATGAAAGTGAGTGATTGGTGTACATTAAATAATCTTCCACTAATTGCTGATAAATGTAATGTAATGTCATATTATAAAAAGCAAAATCCCATATTATATGATTATAAATTGAAAAGCAGCATTTTAAGTCGTCCTAATTACATAAAAGATCTGGGACTCACGTTTGACAGTGAACTTTTAATTTAGATATAAATAACGTGGTATAAGCTTGTTGAATGGTGTGCGTAAATAAATAAATAATGTAAAAAAGAAAAATACTTATTGAAGATTTAGAACTATGTGCGATGCATGAAGAATTAAAAACCTGTATTATGAATTCTATTTGGAATATTTGTTACTTGCTACTAAACAAAAATACAATAATTTCGTTTCAAATAATTTTATTTTTTATCGCAAGCAAAGATCACGAATATCATAAATCTAAGTGTAACTCTAATTATAATTTTAATTTTAAAAGAGCCAACTTTTCTATACTGTATCAAACCTTAGCCGAAACAGACGGAATTTTTAAATAACATCGACAATATTGATACAACATGTGAAGATTTTTACTCGAAATAAGACACAATTAGACACGGCGCCTAAAACCAAAACTTCTCAGCATATATATCCACCGTGGTTCGATTACCCACAAAATAAGTCCCATTAAAGAAAAATATAAGGCAAGGAGAAAATATAAACAAACAGGTGACTCATCTTATAAGAACTAATTTAAAAGGTTGAAGTGTAAAGTAAAAGTTAATTCAAATTATAAAAGAAATTATGCAGATCTACTTAAAACCATGAATTATAATAATGAACATCTCTCTGATTCTCACCTTATCAAAAATGCTGTTGCTGATTTTTTTCAGCAATCTTATTTATTACCTGAGTCTCCAAACTAATTATAATTCTCATGTGACATGTGGCTTGAATTTAAACTTAACCTGCTTTACAGGAACTGAAATATTAAGTATCTTAAAACAAATGTAACTTCAATTAGCTTCCAGACCTGATTGCATCCCTGCCTTCTTACTGCCTAACAGATTTTTGCAAAAGCACTTACAATATTATATAATTTATCGCTAAAATCTTCCAAATTTCCATCACAATGGAAATCGTCAAAAATTATTTCAATTTTTAAGAAAGGGGATAGATCTTAACTTAGTAATTATCATCCAATTGTGATAATAAATAACTTTCCTAAAGCTTTTGAAATCATTTTACACCATTACATTTTCAACTATGTAAAACATTAGATAACCTTTACAACACGGATTCTTTAAGGGCCGCTCGACAGTTATTCCAGATCACAGAATTTATATCAGATTTTATAGATGAGGGTGTACAAACAGATGTCATTTATACTGACTTCTCCAAGACCTTCGATAGACTGAACCACAGAATACTACTAGAAAAGCTTAATATATTCGGTTTTCCTAACGCTCTTATCGCATTTTTCAGCTCGGATCTTGGTGAAGTGGTATGTTCTATACTGTGATGTTAAGTCTACTGAAATCGTTGCTACATCAGGAGTCCCACAGGGATCAAATTTAGGCCCACTATTTTTTTAATTTGTTTGTCAATGATATAGTAATAAATCTGACTTTAAATTGCCCTCTCAACGCAGACGATTTGAAATAATATTGTAACGTCGCATCTGAAAATGACTGTATCGAATTGCAAAATAACCTCAATTACATTAATAACTGATGTATGAGAAACAAATTACTATTAAACGAAGCTAAATGTAATATTATGACATTACAACCAAAAGCATTGTTGTAATATTTGATTACAATGTAAACAATCATGCAATTTCCCGTTCTGACAATTTTTGTCACTTGGGCGTGATATTCGACAAAAAACTTTTGTTTGAGGATCACATTAACCATACTGTTTCTAGAAGTTACAAAATACTCGGCTTTATTATAAGAAATTCTGCACAGTTTACAAACCCTAATACTTTAATACATTTGTACACAACATACGTTAGATCGAATCTTGAATATGCCTCAATAATTTGGTCCCCTAATTACGACACATACTTAAAATTTGGAACAAATTCAATGGTTGTTCTTAAAATACGCTAAGTTTAAAGTGAAAGGGACTTATCCTGCTATTGGCTACCCACATGCTGATCTTCTTAATGAATTCTCGATGTATAACTTTAAAAATCGCGAGCATAAATCTTATTTAATTTTTTTCTGTAGAATTTTACACCCTCACATTGATAAACACCACAAAAATTAGACAGCCCCCGAATCCCAAGCCGAAGCTGCATGGGCGAGGGTTACACTTATAAAAAAACGCGGATACACAACCATTCCCACCGACATTGCCAGTGCCGGTAGCAGGATTAGAACCCGCAGGACGATGGAAAGATTATCTCGTCACAATCTCCATGGCATGCTCTAGTCGACTACTTCTCCAAGCCGGTGATTTTGTAGATATTTGCTTAACTTTCAAATTCCCAGGACAGCATCTAAATACAGCAATCTATTTGATTTGCCAGTACCAAAAACCAACATAAAATCAGTTCTCTCTTTATCAGCAAGTGTGTAGTATATACAGTGTGGTCCATTTGTGTGGAATAAATTCATTTTAAGCGTAATTATCAAAATTTTAAGAAAAATCCTGAAACAGGTTTAATTTGAAATTGCAATTTTCAAAATAAAAATAATACCCCCGCGTTCACCGCCTCTGAATTATGACAACTTCCCTCAAAATTTTAAATTAGAAAGGGGGTCGGGTGGCATCCTATTCGAAAGGCATTTTGATTCTCTATTCAGCAGTATAAAGTTTGGGGAATTTGGGGAATTAATTACTGATAAAATTAATTTTGAAATGTATAATTTTGTGAATGTCTTGTATCTCTGTTGAGGTATTTTTTGCTAAATTATTGATTCTGAAGAAAAACTAAAACTAATCTGTTGTTATTTTCAAAGTTTTTAATACAAAATTGTACCCAACTCAACCCTTTACATAAAATGAATCGCATAATCTCGCAATATTTAGAATGTATTTCCAATTTATTTTATAATTAAATTAAATGTTCAAAATGGCTACCAGTCGCCTCCTGACAATACGCAAGGTGAGATTTGAATTCTGGGATAATATTTTATATGACCTCACGGCTTATCTTGTGAAATTCTTCGATTATCCTATTTTTTAAATCTGCAATATTGTTTGGTCGATTAACATACACTTTTGATTTTAAATAGCCCCATAAATAAAAAGTAAGCAAGTGGGGTCAAATCGGGAGACCGAGGTGGCCAATCAATAGTTCCACGTCTTCCAATCCACCTGTTAGGGAAAACTTTTTCATTTGGATAATTAACATCAAGAAAAAGTGTTTTTAATGTAGACAGTAAAAAGTTAGACAAAAAATCTAGATAAATATTACAATTAACTTTGCCTTCACAAAAATAAAGGCCAATAATTTGATTATTAATGATACCAGCACAAACGTTAACTTTTTGAGGAAATTGTGTGTGAGCCTCCATCATCCAATGATGATTTTCCTGCTCCAATATTGACTGGCGGTTTACCGTTCCATTTAATTGAAATGTGGCTTCATCAGAAAAAAACAGTTTTGTTTTTAAATTGCAAATCTGCTAGCATTTTGTTTAACATTAATTCACAGAATTCTTCCTCATTTATAGTCCATGATACGAGCGCAAAAAGTACGTGGTCTCGAACCGGTTCTGTATACAATTCGGTTTTGTATACAATTCGGTTCGGTTTTGTATACAATTCGGTTAATATGACTGGGATATTGATCAAATAGGCACAGTACTGCATTTTTGCATCCAAAATTAGTAGAAGATATGAAATTACCAGTTGGTAAAACATGCCGTCTGTTAAAATTCTTGTATGGATAAAACAAGCTAGTTAGGTTTGGCACAAAACATTATATAATGCCACATTGAAAGGTCAAAAATTTTCAAAATCTAAACTAGACCCTGTAATTAGTTTAAGAAAATTTACGATAAAATGTTGATAATTGCAGTACATGTAGATGAACTGCTCATATTTGTTAAAGATAAAAAATAACAGGTATTTTTTAACAACTCAAGAAAAGTTGAAAATGAAAGACATTACTGCCTTGGAACGAAAATTGAGAGAAATAAAGCCAAAGAACTTATAATACTAGACCAACAAAATATACAAAAGAAGTGCTTGCATAATTTGGTACATCAGAATATAATTGAATTAGCATCCTTTGAATATTGGTCAAATCCTAACAAAAGAAATTCAAGCAGATATTGGAAGAGAAAGAAATGGACAATGTTTCTTACCAAGAAAAAATTGGTAGTTTGAGATATATAGTATTTAAACTAGACCAGATACATCTTTTGCTGTGAGGGTATTGGCCAGGTTTAACAATAATCAAAGCTCCTTGGAGGGGAGAAAAATTATGAAATGCTTATGAAAAGCTTTAAATCAGAAATAAACTTTTCACAAAGAAAACTGTCAAAATAATATTCGTTGCGATCCTCAACCTTCGTTTCCTTGCACCAATTCATAAAGAGTTCATACTCTTTTTCGTAAAGGATTCTCGATATTACTGGTAACAGCTTCAGGATGGCAACGTCTGCAGCCTCGTGGATTTCTTCTAGGACGTCACTTTCACAACTGACCTCACCCATTTTCAAGAAAAATCAAAGAATAATACGCTAGCTGCGTATTATTCTTTGATTTTTCCTCCTATGTGGAAATAATATGGCGACTGGTATTTTTATTTTTGTTTACTCGGTGCCTTGCAAACAGTTAACGTGTGTGGCATGGATAAGCAATGAACATTCAATTTTTTGCTTAACATGATTTTGATGTTTTGAAAACGTACCGTTTTGATGTACTGTGGACGCAGATAATTTTGCCAAACTGCTTTGCAGAGGCAATAATTATTTCTAAGGAATTAAATTTAAACTACGACTTTCTTTAAGAGCAGTTTGTTTTAATTTTTGGGCCAACTCCGATTTACAACAAAATATTGTTAATATTTACTGAATATATCAAGTATAACTGAAAAATAATACAGAAATCATATCTTCATATACCACTGCTTAAATAATCTAAACTAAATTCATTAGAACTTTATCTTCAGAGTATATTTATATATTAACACTACAATATTCACTGTTAACACTTCATCGTTAATGATTTTGTGTAAAATGTCGTTTGACAGTAATTTTAGAAACAATTTATTTCATAAAAAATTTCGGTTGAAGTGCTTATTAAATAAGCGTTTTGCTGTACTAGTTTAACAACCTCATTACAATTAGGTTTGTGGTTATGCCACACGGCTAATAAGATACATCCTGTATGGTGTAAATTAAGTGCAAACTCAATTGCGACGCGTTAAAAAGATTTAGGGAGTCAAAACAATTGAATATAGTTTATTGTATTATTAACTTTGTTAAATGTACACGGTGATAAACTGTATAATTCAACAATTTTTCAGAAAATCCGTTATTTTTTATTATAAATAAAAAAGAGAATTATAAACAATATAAAATTTTACAGATACTCAATTGAATCCAACGAGGAAATAATCTGTAGTTGTAGAAACAATCCATCTGCAGTTGTACGTACTTATCTGTCTAATAAATAGTTTTCAACCATCTTTTGCTAACAGGACGATTCGACGAGTCTATTAAAGGTAATTAATTTGTCACGTGATGTATGATCTTTTATGAAAACCCGTTACGTATACTGATGCTCTTTTTTGATCATGGCAGTATACAATTATTAGGTAAAATTAGTTAATCAACATTTTGTAACACAAATTATGCGGATTATGCTTTGAAATTCAGGAAAGTAGTGTGGAGCCCTCTGGATATTTCGGTTAAAAGAATTAATAACACATTTGAAACTAGTATATATTGAAAAATAACTCATACTAATAGATATTTATATTTTAAGTCTAACTAGGCAATTAACATTAACGTGTTGTTAATTGTTTGTATGACAGAGCAAAAATAATTTCATCTTATGATTAAATATTAAATAATGAGAAAAAATGTATTAAAGACGTTTTGATAAATAATGAATATCCTGAATCTTTTGTTGATAGAACTCTAGTAAATATTGAGAATAGAATTAATAATTCGGTGACAACAAAAACCTGAATATCAATATACAATAATAATTCCTTAAGTACAAGGTTTACCTGAAATACTGCGTCCTTTTGGAGATAAAATTCATGTTAGGAAAGTGTTCCAAACGAGTAATACTTTGAGATCCATTTTAACAAAAACAAAACCAGTAAATTGTGAGCTAAATTTAAAAAACTATATTTACAGTATTCCGTGTGAGTGTATAAACATTATTTATTAATTATTAGTAATTAGTAACGTGGTTACTAATTCAAGATAGGAACACAAACTATAAACAAAATAGTGCAGCAAATATCTGCCGATAGTTACACAATATTGGATCAACATTTAAATACATTATTTTATAAAATATAGTTTTAAAATAGCAGTATATAACATAATAGAGAAACGATTGACAGACAAAAATAGGAAAAAAAATGTTAAAAATAATTAAATTAACACAATGTGACTAGAAGCTAATAATAATAAAAAAAGAGGAAAAATAGAAAAAAAAAGGAATTAATAAACAGATTACTAACTAATACACTAAGTAATCCAGATCTATTAGGTAAATTGCTAATTTTTTAAGAATTTGTTCTTGATTTTCTTTATTTTACAATTGAATATATCAATATTGTCTTTAATCTTTGAATAATTAGAGCAAGCTTGAAACAGTGGCAATGTTTTAATAGGTTAGTCCGAAGAGTGTGCAGATGAAATGTTTCAGGAGAATGTGAAGCTAATCTTGGTACACTAAAGTCAAGGTGTTGGAGAATTTGTGGACAATCAAAATCATATTTAATTATCTTGTGCAGAAAAATCATAGAGTGCATGGATCTTGTTTCCTTTAGTGACACAAATTATATCAATTTAAAAGCAAATCATTGAGAAAACCAATAGTAGAGTAAATTCCAATATCCTTAAAATACATATACTTGAGAAATTTACGTTGAATGTTTTCGATACTGTCTATATATGCAACATATGTTGGACATCATACTATGGAGGCATATTCCAGGCGTAACCTTATGAATGCATTATATAAGAGTATCACTGTGCTAGAGTCAGCAAAATCTTTACTATTTCTTATTACAAATCCAAGATCTTTATAGCTTGCTTTTAGTGTTATGTTAATGTGTTCAGTAAAAGACAGTTTACTATGAAATATAATTCCAAGATCTTTTATAAAGCAGGAACGAGCCAAGCACACATTGTCTATTTGATAAGCAAAGACTAGGGGATTTATTTGCCTATGGAACATTGCATTTCTTAATGTTAAGAGGTAGATAATTGGCAATACACCAATCATTAACTTGTTTTGATACATCCTGTAGCCGAGCGTAGACATCATATGAGTCGATTTTAGAATATAATTCCATGTCGTCAACATACATTGGAGAACCGATATTGGGAGAGGATGTTATGTCATCTATAAATATATTAAATAAAAGAGGAACAAGAATGGAGCCTTACGGGTCTCCTGACAGTAAATCTATATTATTAGACATATTATAGCCATGATACTGCACTTATTGTACTCTCTTGGAGAGATAAGATCTAAATAGATTCATGACATCTGATGATATTCCATATTGGTCTAAGCGATTTATTAAAATTGTATAGTCTATGCGATCAAAGAAATCCGGATAGACAACATCAACTTGGCCTTGATTATCTAAAATATCTGAAATCTATTGTGTTATACAGACCAAATTAGTTGTAGTTGACCTAGCATTCATGAGTCCATGGTGATTTACATCAATTATATTGTTTACATGATCATATATATGTATAACAGTGTAAAAGAATCTCCAAGACCTTACAAAAATTACATAATATAGCAATAGAGCGATGGTTACAAACATCATCCCTACTCCCATTTTTAAAAACAGGACAGAGTCGTGAAACTTTCCATGTGCTTGGAAATTTGGACGTTTATAAAATTAAATTAAATATAATGGTTAGCAAGTGAGCAAGAGCACAGTCTTTTAGCATAGAAGCAGGAATGTTAGGACCCACAGTCATCTTTGGTTTTAGCCAGCGGACACTTGCTATAACTTGCTCTTCACATATATTTTTTATTACAAGAGTATCATTGGTTTTAAGATCATCAGTATTGATATCCATTGTATCCTAAGAAGGAAGGTATGATGATAGAAAACATGATGCAAATGCGTCAGCAATTAACTGATTATCAGATAGCTCCTGTCCATTATAGTTCATTGAGGCAGGTACTCTACGGTCATATTTTTTGTTTGGCATGTAAGCCCAAAATTTATTAGGAGAGTCATCCAGACCTCTCAATATAAGGTTAGGTGAACATAAAAATTATAATAGAGTAAAATTAAATAATCGAAAATTTGCTAACATGCTTGAGAAAATGGACATAGAATAAAATGGGATTCGAAAATAATATTAACGAAAGAAGCGGACAGCAAAAAAAGGAAAATTAAGAAATCGGCAATAATATCATTGAATGAAAAAAATGTTTAGCTCATTGCTCTGTAGATTTTGGTACAATGTGGTTACCGATGTTAAAAGAAGTATTAAACAAGATTAATATTGTGTAATTTTTAAGTATCAACAATTCTATGTAAGATCTATAGATATTATATAAACAAATAATACATGTGTCAAGTTTGACGCTTGATATATTTACAAAAAAAGAAAAATCCATAAACTTTGAAGAAGGAAACAGATTCGTTTCCGAAACGTCAGGGAAAGGTATTATTATTTTCCTGTCTATTAGTTATCAAACAACACCCTCTGACTGAACTTTTGACGTAAAAGTCACAAGCACAGAGGTTTATTTTTTCAGTAGCATACTGTGTGTTTTGGATAACCAAGAATTATATGTGGTTATAAACCCCAAGGACGAAAAAGAATTTTTTTTTAAATTTTATTAAAATAATATAATTTCTTTTATCTCGCATTTTACTTTATTATTCATTTTAACTAAATATCATTAGGCTATACTTAGTAATAGAATCTTCTTTCATAAATAATTAATTGTTGGAACAAAACCAAGGATAAGAAATATGCTATCTTACCTAAATTTTATTTATTCAACTAGAAACTTCCTCAGGGCTTGGTAATGGTGGGGGAGGCTGACGCCTGGCAAGTAGGCCACAGACGGGCCCTTTTTTACCAATCCTCAGGGCTTAATATTAATGTTAATTAATTATTGTATTAAGACTTGAGGGAATTAATAGTTGAATAAACGAAACATAGACAAGGTAGCATTTTTCTTATTCTTGGTTCTCTTCCGACAATTGTTTATGGAAAAAATTTTTTACAAGGACGCAGATTTCAAATTATAAGTAACAGAAAAAAGAAAGATAGAGATAGAAAGATAGAGACAAAATTCTGCAAGTTAGGGGTTGTCCTTGTCTCTTGGCGTTGGTGATTGCCTCATATAAGAAATAGACCAATTTATAATTAACGATTTAAATTTAACTGTTTCTTAATTAAATCTCCGAGTATATTATTTTATGACTAAAATTAAACGTTAACCACATTTATATTGAAAAAAATAAACCTAGATGGACAATGAAATGAACAAAAATCTCACCTAAAGCAAGCAAGCATAACAAAAAACTTATTTCACAAGTAAAACATTATTATTATTTACATACAGGGTGTCTCAACCAAAAGTAGGCACCCTGAATAACTTTGGAGATAAAATTTTTTGAAGAATTGGTGAAACACGTCGACCTTGTTTCCAATGGGGACATATTTTAATGTAATACTTGTATACCTATCATCATTCCTTTACCCTACACGGCCACCCTCTCAAAAAATTCAAATGGCACAGGGGGTCGAGTGATACATCTTTTGAAAGGTCCTTCAATTCTCTACATAACTGTGCATTTCTTTAAACTTTTATCGATTCGTTCCTGAGAAATAATTGTTTCGTTATTTTAGGTTCGGGAAATAAAAATAAAAGAAGCAGTTTAAATTATCGTATGTATTGTTGAAAATGACCCCCACCGACTTCCATACAGTAGTATAATCTGTCTTGAAATTCTGTACGAACTTTTCTGGAGTCAATAAACGGCATTCTCGAACAATTCTTTCACGTAACTCTTTCAGAGATGCGGGTTTTGTGGCAAATACCTTCGATTTCAAATATCCCCACTGAAAGAAATCCAAGGGAGTTAAATCGGCTGACCTAGCGGACCACTCCACAGGACCTCTTCTTCCAATCCATCGCTCAGGAAACCGATAATCCAAAAATTGACGGACTGCTAGAGCAAAATGTGGGGGTACCCCATCCTGTTGAAAAAACAGTTCGCCCTCTAAAAGATTATTGTCTTCCTCGAGGATTTGGGTAATCATTGGGTCGATGTACCTTTCGCCATTTAAATTGTCAGGAATAAAAAATGGCCCAACAATGTGATTCCCTAAGATGCTAGCCCAAACAATTAACTTCTGAGGCCTTTGGGTATGAGTTTCCATGAACAAATGTGGATTGGTTTCACTCCAATACCTGCAATTGTGCCTGTTTACCTCCCCATTTAACTGATTGGCATTTCCGTTTAATTGTCAACTAAAAATCTCACAGAATTCAAGCCGACGATCGGGATCATCTTCGTTTAATTCGTGTACCAATTTAAATTTATATGGATGAAATTTGTGAGCCTTTACAATTCGATGAACACTGCTTCGTGATACATCGGAAGCCTCAGCTACTTTCCTGATCGATTGAGTATTATCCATCTGCAAATGACCCAAAACTGCCACTTCGACTGCTTTATTTCTAATCGGTCGCTTAGGTTCCTGCGTTTTGTTTCCTACAGAACCTGTTTCCATAAATTTTGTCAATAATTGTAAAATATACTGAGAACCAACCCTTCTATCTGGGTGATTTCTATTGAATATGCGCTTCATAGCTCTATCTAGCACAATTATCGTTTTTAAAATAAATGCCGAAAATTTATATTCTCTCCTGAAGGGTATAAACCATTTTGAGAACTCACTGGTAAAATGTATCTCGATTTAAAATTGGTTGTGAATAAATTAATATTCAAGGACTATCAAATACTTATGAGTCTTTTATTATTCTAAAACTAAACGGACAAGGAAAGTGTTTTTTTATCGAAAAAATTCGTGTTGATTTGAGAGCACTAAAAAATGTAGTTTTTTTATAAATTCCAATACCCAGTGCCGTGTATTTTAGATTTTTTAAACGATTTCGATTGTGTGTAATTATCAAAAATAAAATTATTTTCCTCAAGAACGAATCAATAAAAGTTAAAAAAAATACACAGTTATGTAGGGAATTGAAAGATTTTTAAAAAGATGTATCACTCGACCCCCTTGCCATTTGAATTTTTTGAGGGGGTGACCGTGTAGGGTAGAGGGATGATGATAGGTATATAAGTATTACATTAAAATATGTCCCCCTTGGAAACAAGGTCGACGTGTTTCACCAA
Organism: Rhamnusium bicolor; assembly: GCA_029963845.1. Classification (NCBI taxonomy): domain Eukaryota; kingdom Metazoa; phylum Arthropoda; class Insecta; order Coleoptera; family Cerambycidae; genus Rhamnusium; species Rhamnusium bicolor. The sequence continues at coordinate 330,866 of JANEYF010002849.1, read as the reverse complement.
TTTTTCAAAATAATTTTATCTCCAAAGTTATTCAGAGTGCCTACTTTTGGTTGGGACACCCTCTATATATTTATCAATATAGGATGAAATTAAGAATTTCCTAAACATGATTTATTTTTAAAAAAATATCTTTACTCTTAAAAAATGTTGGGTTTTTGGTTAAAACCTTCAAACAAGTGCAAGTAATGGGAAGGTGAAAATGAAGCAATCTTTTAAATCATATCATCCTGTATAATACCAAAAGAGAATGAGGAATATTTTTAATTTCTTCTGCTATACCAACTACGATCTTTAGAGATAAGCGGTACTTCTTTGTGTATTTTTTAATAATATAATTGCCTTATCAACACTTAAATCAAACCCACAGGCAGTAAACGAGTGTGAACAGAAGAATCTTATTTAAAATAGGACGGATGTTTAAGGCACAGGAAATGTCACTTTTGTGGTGTTTTGAAATTCACACAATTAGTGTGGTTATCTTGGTCTAATCCTGATTGACTGGAGAGCTTATTTAGGGGCTATAGTATTATTGTCGGTCCACGGTATTTGCAAATTTTTTATTTTTCAATAAAACAAGATCCAAACAATTTGTAACTTTATAAAACGTTTTTTTTTGCCAGTTTAGGTATAGATGTATTGTATATACCTATGTTGAATTTATTTCATAATGAGTAATGAGCATTGAGGATCAGATAAATCTATATTAATTAATTATTTTTCATTTCCTTGACGTAATTCAAAATCAATACTCTAATACCTGTCCGTCACAACACTGAACTGATATCTCCTATTTTAAAAAATGGATATTCCATCTCTGTAAATATTTACAGGTCCTTCGTTAGTTTGTACAATTATTCCAAAGTTCGCGAGATTATTTGATACAGTTATATTTTTTTATAATGCAGTTAAAACATACTATACAAGTAGCAAGTCTTACCGGTATTACTCAGTTTATACAGATCGAGCCACACCACTAGATACACGATTAGCAGTATGCGCAGTTTACAGTTGCCCGTCTGAATGCAAATTACGAACGAATGTTAACGATTTCGTCAAGACGCTTACTGGGAGGGGCATACTAGATAAATCTATTTTCAATTTCGCTAAAGCTGCGGTGAAGAGTGTTGCTCGTTCATCTAAAGAAATCTTAGCATATTAACGTATTTACTAAAATTATCTGAATGATTCACAATTTCAGTGATTCTTCCGAGACGACACAGATAGTAAAACACTACCCAAGCAACATTTTACCAACTACCGACTACTTTTTCACTAATTTCGACGTCAGAATTAGTACAAATAGTAGTCGAGTAATAACTTGAATTTTGTAGTTGTAAGACGACGCACAGTGGTTTATTTTGCGATATTAGAGGGACATGCGGGCAGGCTAAACATATTTTCTAACTAATTTTTCTAATTCATTTAATATTAAGGTAGAAAGGTTTTCAGCGTATTTATGATGATGTGAAAGGCGGATTTATTTGGTAATAATATACAGGATGGTGGGATATACATATATGGGTTTTTTTATTAATTATTGCTCGACCAAAACACAATTATTATCGAAATACAGTTAAGGTGTGCCTTGACTGCTCGTTACCATAGTGATGACGGATGTCAAAAAAGAATTTGTCATTAACTACTAATTTTCGTGTATCGTTCAAAAACTGACAATTTAAATGTCTTTAAATAATAATAGCAATAATAACAACAGATATATTATATCCGTACGAAGTCGCACAGAGCAGATTATGATCAATACATTCGATAGATATTTTAGACCCGCTTTGCGGAAATGAGCCGTGATGCGTTAATCGGCTTCATACACGGGCCAGATCAGGTGCCAGAACTGGACAGGAAAAGGTTCAAAGAAGAAATTATTGATTTTCTCGCGAAAATCACTCAATATGGAGAACCTCTTTTAAATCCATCAGCAGCGGAGCAAGCTAATTCAGGGATTTTTTATTGCCTCGGCTATATTTCTTTTTCCATCTTTCACGTAACTCATACGAGCAGCAAATGCCAATTCTTCCGGGCTGTAAAAGGTTAACAATTTTACGCAACGTCTTCTTTTTGTTCGGGTGCTAACACTATTAAAACTTTTTTCTAGTTAGTGTTTCATTTTTAGATTTTTTAGGTATAAGTTGCTTTCGTCTATGAATAATTGTCTGAATCAGCCAAGCAGAATTTCTACTGAGAAAGTTTTTTTTATTTCTTCCACTTGAATGCCATCTACTAATAACTTTGTCTGAAAAGAAACTTATTTTCGTTTTAATAATATCTTCCCGAGTTTTAGGCAACTTTTTTTTAACAAACTCGACAATTTTTCCTCTTACTTCTGAAGTATTAGCTTTTGCGAGCCAACCATTACTTCGCAGAAGTTCAAAAATGTCCATGCGCTTTACAGTCAGGGTGGTTTCTGCCAAAAAAAAAAATATTTACGCAGTCTTACGCACCTTCAGCTAGCACGAAATAATTTCGTAGATTATTGTGTGTTCATTTAAAAATATTTCCGTTTTGGTATAGAGGGTACTTTTTTAATGGCACGCTTCAAAAATCGGAAATTGAACGAAAAAAAGAAAAAGTGGAACATGCCTTCAATAAATTAAATTTAAAATATTACTATTTGTAATTTCAATAATGAAAATATATTATAAACTTACCAATTAGATTATTCGACATGACTAAATACAAACTTTGTATTCTTCGATTAAATAAATAATAAAATCGAGCACAATGTCGCGCGATAAAAAAACTGACTGACTGACGAATATTTTGACTAGTGTCAAAAGGATTATCTCTCCAGCCATAATCAACTTGATAATGTGCTTTGATAGAAAGCAAATAAGCATAATAACTATCTAGCTATCATTTTATGATGATATAGCTGACTTTTCATGTTTTCAGTTTTGGGACTAATGTCCCCCTAATATCGCAACATAAACCACTGTGCGACGTCGAACCAAATATTGCGTCGACCTCGCAAACCTACTGCTTAAGTCTGGACCATTTACCAACGTTGATTTGCCGTTAGAAAACGACACAATAAGGTTTGATATGTTTTCAAGTCATTATTCAACGTTGATGAGACGTTGACAACTGACTAAAATTGATATGGTTATGTTTTGAATAACTTACCAACGTTGGTTAGACGTTGACAGCTGACTAAAATAGGTATGGTTAAATTTTAAGTAACCTGCCAACATTGGGCAGACGTTGAATAGGTCAAGTTTGTTATGGAACACTTGCCAACGTTAGTTAGTCGTTGGTTAGTGGCTTAATAGGTTTGGTCCTTTTTAGTTATTAACCAACTTAATTAGCTCCGATTAATTTTTCAGTAATACACCTATTTCGGTATAACGTTGGTAACCGACTTGATAGGTAGCTACATTCATCCCAAGTAACATTTTACCGACTACTGACTACTTTTTACTAATTATAAGGTCAGAATTATTACAAATAATAGTCAAATAGCGTCTTAAATGTTGTAGTTATGATACAACGTCGGAGCAACGTAGCTTGAACCTCACAAACCTACTATTTACATCTAGCACATTTACCAACGTTAGTTTGATATCAGAAATCTACTTAATACGTTGAGTGTGTTTTTTAGATTATTATCCAACGTTAATTGAATATGTGAATTCAATTGGCTGCACTTACTAATATTCAGAGGTAATAAATTTCTTTCAATTTATATAAATCTTCCTGCAAAGTAATACAGTCCTTAAAGTTGGCAATTGACAAATATAGTTTTAGATCATCTGTATATATAGAGTATTACAACTTACGGTTCATAAATAAACAATACGGTTCTCGCATTTAATACAATTATTATCAGAATTATTACAAATACTAGTTGAATAGCGTCTTAAATTTTATAGTTATGATACAACGTCGGAGCAACGTAGCTTGAACCTCGCAAACCTACTATTTACATCTAGCACATTTACCAACGTTGGTTTGATATCAGAAATCTACTTAATACGTTGAGTGTGTTTTTAGAGTATTATCCAACGTTGATTAGACGTTGGTAACTGGTTAAGTAGAGTTAGGTAATTTCTGGGTAACATTGTAACGTTGGTTAGATGTTGCTGACTGACGTAGTCATCTAGCAACGTCGATTGGATGTTGGTGTTAGGCTTTTGGGCCTTGGTCTAACATAACCTCAAAATTAATGTCGACAATTCAGGTATTGGTAGATATTTAGGAAAGATTTATACACCAACTGCAACAGACGGTCGATATTATCGCGATTGTTTGGAATGAACGTTAGTGTTAGTGCAGATTTCTGCACCAAAGCCTACTAAAAGTTGGTGCAGGTAAAATTATTTACACATGATGTCGCTGTTAGTAAAAATAGTTGCACTTATTCCCGGCCTTGCCATATTTTCTGGTTCCACAGAAGGAAATAATAGGTGGCCATGTTGATTATGTGTACAATTATTTTAAATACACAAAATTTGCCTCTTTTTTCAAACAAAGTAAGCAAAACAGTTTTTATTTACTCGTAAAATTAATTAAACAATATTTCAATTGCGCTTTCTTTGGAAAGGAAAAATATTTTTTTGAAAGTAAAAAAATAGAAATAGTACTTTCGTTCTTAAATAAACATTATTCTTATGGGTTCACTATATTTTTCAACCTACTTTATGTATATGTATCAATAACATTTCTTTCGTTTCAGTTTTTACCCCACTAGATTTATTAAAATTTTATTCGAAGTATTTTGTATATAATACGTACTCAATGATAAACACGCCTTATCCATTTTATATAATAGGTACGACAAATTTATTAATATACAAAATTGCTTAGTTTCACTACCTACACCCAACTTTTTGTAGGTCAGATTAAGGGCAAATTTTAAATAAGGTTGGTAATAGCCTGACAATCAACTTAAGCCGACGTAAAATTTGGTGAACATTTGGTCGGTAATCACAACGACTAAAGTCGGTCCTCTACGTCGAATCGACCCATATTTTATTGACCAGATTAGTACAAATATTGGTCAGCCCGACGTTTTGTGTACGTCGCACACCGACTTTTAGTTGCGAACAGCAACGTCAGTTCGTTGTCAGAATGTTGCTTGGGTAAATTTATGAAAAATATCAGAACAGTGCACAAACAAATTTTATTTCGAAACAAAAAGTAATTCTAAGGACATGAATTAATATTCTCATAAATAATAAGGAAAAATAATACCAACTCTAAATAATAAAATAATACGTAAATAAATAAATAAATAATTCAAATTAGATGCTCAAAAAAAACTTCTTCTTGGGCATGGCAATATCCTACCTACTAAATAAAAAGCTCCTTCTGACATTTGCGCTGCGATTGCCATCGTGCTGGCAACAGATTGGCGACTGAAAACTGCGCATACCGCTAGTCGTGTAACTAGTGGTCTGGCTCGATCTGTATATGACATCGTGAATGGTGAGAACAGAATCGTATATCAGAGAGATGGAGGACAACTTGTTATTGTTTAAGTCAAAAGATTGTACATTTTCAGATACCTAAGTATTACATTTTATATCCTACTCGTTGACTATAGAACAATTTAGAGCACGGTGATTGCAGGTTTCCAAATTGCATTAAATCCTCAGGTATTCCAGAGGATTTAGTTTGGCACTCCCGCAGTGTTTTTATTTTCATTAATGAATCTTACTTAACATTTTTATCAGTAATTATACCTTCAATGATTGTTTGTCATTTATACTCATTACTTATATATTAATCAAATTGCAAAATCACCAAGTTATTTGGTTCCTTTGGAACCAAGTGAGGAATGTTTAAAGGTATTATAGTTTTAAAATATTAAACCCAAATTCCATGTATCAAAAATATAAAGTGCAAAATGTAAAAAATATATTTGAAATGTATCTTTTTATTATCAATGATTTTTCTCACAGCAACATAATTTCATTAGGCAAAATAAAAAACTGTATCGTCACTTTTTATATAATCTTCCTATTGAAGTTCCGACATTGATGTTCCGACATTGATGTTCCAAATTCAAAGCTCAATATAGATTTCGCAAAAAGACCGAACCAGCGTGTGGTTCAAACAGGCCCGTATTGAATAAATAGAATTTCAAAGAAACTATCGATTATTTACAATAACAATGGATTAGACAAAATAGAATATTTGTTCTAATTACAATTTATTTATATTTTTACAATAAAATTACATTTCAGTTAACTCGGTTTCACTATCGCTATCGTCACCTAAATTAATAATACATTTTTCTGTAATATTTTCAATATGAATATATGAATCTAAAACTTTTTGAACATGTAAAACACAATAATTTTTCCAGCTGCTTATAGGAAGTTTTTTCACCTCACCATCAATTGATTCCAATATACTATCATTTAGAGTAGGTGAAATATTGTTGCGTCGAATTCTGGATTTTAGTTGATGATGTGATGGGATGATGTGCTCTATAGAATTAAATATAGAATAATTTGGAGAAAGTCTTAAAACTGAGTGTCCCAGACTTTCTGCAAAATTGTCACAATCTTTTTTACAGCATAACTTAAATGCTTTAAAACAATTAAGACTCAAGCTTTCGGGGTGGATGGTATAAGTGTTAAAATGATTTCGCTTATTATACCCTACTGTATTGATGTTATATAGCACATATTTAACGAGTCTTTAAAATAAGGTATTTTTCCAAACCTATGGAAAACAGCTTACGTCATACCGATCCTAAAATAAATATTCCATCCAGATTTAATGACCTATGCCTCATATGTATTCTGCCAACTTTTTCCAAATTGCTCGAAAAAAACTATATCTTTTCAAGTAAAAGAATATATTGAGGCTAATACTATCTTTCCAGAAATATAGTCAGGTTTTCGTCAAAAACATGGAATACAAACAGCGTTACTGAATATTATAAATGACATTAGCACAGCAATAAACAAATTATTGCCATCAATATTGGTTTTACTGGATCAGAGTAAAGCTTTTGACCTAGTAAGTTTTGATTTACTTCTTGCAAAACTAAAATACATTGGGTTTGAATATGGGCTAGAAATTGGTTAAGTAACTATATCACAGGCAGGTTACAAAGAGTTTTAATAGATGATAGTATGTATTCGTCCACAAAAGAAATCTTATCAGGAGTTCCACAGGGTAGTATCCTGGGACCAATATTATTTTCTATTTTTATGTTTGATTTTCCCTCTACTCTGTCTCATTGCAAAGTGCATCTCTATGCTGATGATTTCGAATTATATATGTCAATAAGTAACCTCGAAAATGAAATAGAAAACATAAATATAGATTTACATAATACGGCAAAATATTCTGAGGATTATGGTTTATGTATTAACCCGAATAAAATAGTGGCATTATGCGTAAGACCAGAAAAGCAGATAAATACCATTATGAGGGATCAAATACTATATATTAATGAAACAAATATAAACTGGGTACATTCTGCTAAAAATTTAAGGGTTATTTTAGATAATCGTTTATCTTTTGAAAGACATGTTACTTACATTTTTAAAATTACTTTTTTAAAATTAAAGTCACTATATAAATTTAAATATCAGCTAAGTCAAGATGTAAAAGTAAAATTAGTCAAAACATTGATTTATCCGCATATAGAATATTGTTGTGAAGTGTATTTCCAATTTCCTTACTCAATATAATCAATCAAAACTTCAGCGCAAACAAAATGCTTGTATGAAATTTGTTTATTGTATACCATTCCGGGAGCATATAACACCTTATCTAGTGGCATTAAACGAACCAAATGTCAAAAACAGAATTAATGATATGTTTACCATATTCTTATACAAATTAATGAAAAGTAAAACGCCTCGATATTTATATAATCTTCTTATTAAACGGTCTAATATTCACATAGTCAATATAAGGTCAGATATATTCACAATTCCTCAACATTTAACTAGAAAATATGAGGAGAGTTATTCTTATTTGGCACCTATTTTGTTAAATAAAGTTATAGTTCACTTAGATTTATCCATCAGTCAGTTTAAGAAAAACGTAAAATGTTCTCTATCAAATACAAATTGTTTTAATTTTATTTTCATTTGGTAACGTAGATAAGAAATATAATTTTGTTTTTAATTGTCACTGTAAGTGAATGATTCTTTTTTTCTCATATTCTGCTTTTTAATAATATTGTTGTTATTATTAATTATTATTACTGTGTTTGGGTGTTATCTTACTGTCCAGATTCTTCTGACTAATAATATTTTAGGGTAGACATGATTATTAGATATCTAATGTATAGTTTGTATAATATTTTGCAATATTTTAGTGTAAAAAGTTAATTTGTATTGCTTAAATCTTAATCTTACTTTAAATGTATTAAATTTTCGCTTAATTTTTAATTCCTTAATACTCAAATTTTACCAGCGATTATTCATTACAAATAATATAAGTAATAATTTTTTTTGTTCGTAAGTTTGAGCGGTTTAATCTAAAACTACGTATATAGAAATTTATTTTTTTATATTTATGAGGAGGTGGAAGATAGCTTAGGCTAACCTCTTCCTTTTGTGTGTAAACTCTTTTGTACACAATAAAGATTTATTTATTTATTAAATTTTATCCTCGTCACTTCGACTTGACTTTACCGAAATACCGGCATCAGTTTTTTTTCTTCTGCTATTTGTTTGTCAATATTTTCATGCTCGATAAGGGTGGAACAGTTATTGTCTATAATTTCTTTGGTATCCGTAGATAAATACCTCCTATGATTGTTTTGATTTCTGCACTGCGGCAACACACTTGACTCACTCCACGGACATTACATTTTTTCAATAACTAAAGATGTTTCTATGTTCTCAAACGAAATCGAAATGATGAATGTTTATTAAATACCACGGCTATTTAATCTGAACTATTTTTCCATTTACCCAAATACCCATAGCCATAAGCCTTAATATTCTTAGAAAATTGTAAGTACGGTCCTTACCTGTACAGTAAACCCATTTGTTCGATAATCCCTTACCAACATAATTTTATTGCAGGAAACAATAAGCCCATTTATACAGGGTGGGGCAATAGTGCGTCGGAGCTCAATATCTCGAGTTCTACAATAGCTAGAAACTTTTTAAAAGTAAACTAGATCAAAATGTCTATAACTGGAAATTATTTTCGAACATACAGGGCGAGCCAAGACGAAATTACAGGACCAAGTGCCTTTTTTTTAAATGGAATGCTATGTATATCAGTACATTTTTTGAAGTCTCTTTCTAGGCTCTATTCATTCCTATATTATTATTGGCTATCTCCCAACCACTTTGATGTAATGAATTTTTTTATTGAAATAATGCCATCTGCAGATGGATATTAAAAAAAATCACCACAGTCACAATTATGGGTTTTAAGAAAAACTTATGTGAAAACCAGTTACGAGACATCTAATTAATGTTTTTGAATTATTTTCATTTCCTAAAAATGTACAGGGTGACAAAAAATTAGTATTCAATTAAGAACTTTTAAATTGAATTTTCTAAATTTTTTTCGAATGGAACACCCTGTATATTTTTCAACGATGTGATGTAAAAATGAAAAACGAAAATTTTTTGTAAGTACTTCCCTATGGCTAATTGCAACCATTTTCGCTTTATTGATCAATAATTACAACATTCAAAAATAAACTTAAAAAAAGAGGTTTCTGTAAATAACTCAGTAGAAAAAATTATAATAAATGTTCCACATGTTGGCCACTTTGATTGACACACAACTCTATGAGCTTTTGAAATGAGGTTACCACTGTTCCTAAAACTGCCGGTGTGATAGATCTAAAGGCAGTTTATTCTTTCCTTCATATTTTGTTTGTTGGTGTGTCTCCATAAACAATTTCTTTCCGTATCCCCATAAAAAGAAATCCATTTTTGTAAGATCTGGGGATCTAGTAGGCCATTTAGTGGGTCCATTTCTTCCAATCCTTTGATGAGGGTAGGTATTATTTAAGTGGTCTCTAACTGCATTTAAATAATGTGGTGTAGCACCATCTTGCTGAAACCACATCCTATTTCGAATTCTTCCAGGGAGATTTACCAATAATTGTGGCAGATAGTTTTCCAAAAAATGAAGATAAATAGCTCCAGTCAATGTACCATCAAAGAAATGTGGCCCCTATTACATGTTCTCCAATAATTCCTCCCCAAACGTTTATAGACCATCTGTGTTGGTTATCAACTTGCATAAAAAAGTGAGGATTTTCCGAAGCATAATAATGGAAATTGTGCCTATTACCAAATCCATTTTTATGAAAAGTTGCCTCATCAGTGAATAAAACATTATCGAAGAAGTTGACATCAACTTGCATTTTACCTCTGGCCCAATTACAAAATTGTAGGCGCTTTTGAAAATCGTCATCAGATAATTCCTGGTGCATTTGAATATGATATGCATGCAACTTATTTGTTTTTAAGATTCAACCCACAGACCGTCTACTTATTCCTACTAATGAGGTCACTTCTCTTTGACTAACATGGGGATTCTCAACCGTTGCCGGCACCACAGAAAACTCATTTTCTTCGTTCACAACACGTTTTATTCTTTCACTTTTTTTTATATTCGACATTTCCAGTTTCCAGAAATCTATCGAGAAGGTTTTGGAAGCTGCTAACATCAGGAAGCCTTCTTTCAGGATAACGTTGGTGATAAATTCTATTGGCAAGTAAACAATTTCTGTCTGACTCGCCCAAAACAAAAGTCATGTCTACAAGTTCCGCTTTATTAGAATTCATATTGTAAAATTCCAAATATTTTAAATTCAATACAAATTGTAACTAACGACCGATAAGTGTGATAAATGCTTCTTTGTACACGACAATTTATACCAAACTGAGGTTTTATTGCTTGTATAGAATAACGAAAACAGCAAAAAAAATGTACAAAAAAACATTACAGTAAAGGACTGGTTGAATACTATTTACTCATTTCAATGGAAATGGTCCCACTAAATGGCCTCATTTCAAAATTGCATAAAGACGTGTGTCAATCAAAATGGGCAACACGTCGAACACCTATTATAAATTTTTCTAATGAATTATTTGTGGGAACCTCTTTTTTTAAGTTTATTCTTGAATTTGACACTTATTTATTTATAAAACGAAAATGGTTGCAATTAGCCGTAGGGAAGTACTTACAAAAAATGTTCGTTTTTCATTTTTACATCACATTGTCGAAAAATATACAGAGTGTTTCATTTGAAAAAATTGAGAGAATTCAATTTAACAAGTTCTTAATTGAAAAATTAACACTTATTTATTTATAAAACGCCAATGGTTGCAATTAGCCATAGGGAAGTACTTACAAAAAAATGTTCGTTTTTCATTTTTACATTACATTTCGCCCCACCCTGTATATAGAGAAATTTTATAAAAAAAGCAAAAACTGACCTAACAGTAATTGAAACGTATGCCGAAGGCGTTTTTAAACTGGTTAAATGTGTGTTATTTTCGGTCTGGGAACTATTTGAAATATTACTTAGTTGCCCAGTTACTTCTGTATCTGGGGAACGATTTTTTTAGTTATAAATCTCTTAGTAGTTCTTAAACCATTCTTAAAGAGTACTGTGGGGCAAGAGCGCCCATTTGGGACAGCTGTATAGACCATGGAATAAGAACTAGAGACGTTTTTGAATACCTGTATAACTAAATATAAAAATGTTATTTTATAGATCCTGCTTTATTTTATTTTTATTATTCTACATATCGTTCTACTTTATTATTACTTTTTTACTTTGTGATACATATTATAATTAGACTCAATTAAGTACTGATTAGTTTTAATTTACTGCTGTATTTTTAAGAGAATGTTTTTGTTTTTTGAGGGCAGATTTGCCGATTTTCGAAACCATTTTCATAAATGTTTATTAAAAATAATAATTTTTTAAAAACTATTTAAAAATAAAAATGTTATTTATTTAAAAAAATATTTATTTTTTTGGGATGATGAACCGCCCCCATTGTGTACCGTTATAGCAAAAGTGCATCATTGTTTTGCAAAACTCTGATCTATCTGAATCATTTTCATTCAGCTAATAGTCTAAAGTTGTTTTCTAGAGATACCATTTCTTCTTTTTTAAATATCTAATTATCTATTGAAATGCTACTAATATTATGTCTCACGAAATTTACCCTTTGTTGTTGCCAAGTAGGAAAAAAGGTACTCTCTATAACTGATCTACTAACTACGTGAAATAGTGATTTACTACTACTTTTCCCATAGACTGTTGGTTCGAAAACAATTACAAAAATTACCATTTTCCTATAATTTTATCCAAAGATTGATATTATCTAAAAAATCAAATAGAAAAAATACGATCCAAGAAAAATGTACCCATTCCTTTGCGAGCAACAGCTCCCTTCGGAAGTACGTTCGGATACATTTATTTTAACTTTTTGACACTTTTCCAAACACGCTCCTGAAATTGTGCTCCATATTACAAAGACACTCTGTATAACTAAAAAAAGTATCTAGGATAAGTTTTAGCTATTAAAATATTTTCTTGTATTGCTATTTATATTTGAAAATGTAAAACAATGAAAAATTGTGTTGAACAATTATTTAAATTTAGAATTTCGCAGAGAAATAAGCAATTATTTTTGTTTTACTACAAATTTTTAAAAAACTAGATATGGTATAATTTTTAAAATGGTTTCGGAATTTTACTATTCCACCCATTAATATTTATATTAATATAAAAGTTTAGTTGTTAATTTTTGTTATAATTAAAATTTGTGAACAGTGAAAATGAGAGTAAGTATTTGTATTATCTGAATGTGAGCTCACAAATTTAAGTTACAACAAGAAGTAACAACAAAAAAATGTATGTCATTATAGTCGTTAGAACAATAATTAGCTAAGTGCTGAAATCATTTTAAATATCTTGCTATGTTTGGTTTTTTAACTATTGACAAGATACAAGAAATAAATGTCTACATCCATTCAATCTGCACAATTCCAAACTTAATTGGGATTTTTACCGGAACCTTCACCATATTTTCAAATTATCAATTAAATCGCAATAAATTCAATTGGCGTATTAATTAACATTATTTAAAAAATAATTACATGCAATGCATTACCTTATGACTGTCTCCGAAAATCGTGATGCTGGATTTGGGGAAACCCCCGTTCTTCTTCTCAAAAACTTCCAATAAATAAAAAACAAATACACAGATATCTTTGCAACTAACCAAACATCCATCCACTCATCAAATATAATCCACAAAAAAACTCTTCAGTGAAAACCAAGTTCTGTTTTATAATATAGTCATAGAAATTTTTGTGTACAAAATTACAAGAAAACACAATATTGTCTTGTAGTCACTGTCTAAAGAACTGTTTTACATTATAAGTTAATTAAAATGTCCACAATAAACTTTACAAAATACATCGAGTCGTCTGTTTAAAAGCACACCGGGACCGAGCTTTCAGGAAAACAATTGGCAACTGCTTTTGGACCATTTGTCAGATGAGACACGAGACTAAACGTTGCTAGGGGAGGTCCAAGCACAGCATGATAAGAGCTTGCGCTCTACCAACCCGGAGTTTTCAGGCGGAGCTTGGACTTGAACAAAGAGAGACGGAGTAATACAGCTTTAACCAGCTTGGAACGAGACGGAGAGTCGCTTTATAGAATTCCTTCCGGTAAATACCGGATCTTTCTTACTAGTGGGGGGAAGATAGCGATACTGTTTATGGACTAAACACTAAACAGTTTTTTTATGAGAGGATTAAAGCGAGATGGGTTTAATGGATTTGTTTTGGTAGTAAGCAAGATGGATGAGATAGATCTTTTGTGTTGTGATATATTTACTTAGTACTATTGGTGAGGGAGATTTTGTAACATCCTTTTCATTTGTTATTACGTATGCTGGTGGGTTCCTTTGAACAGATCGGTTTTTATAATTTAAAAGTAATTTAAGGATTGTTTAGTAGGTTATTTTGGGAAAAATCAATGGAACATTCTCGTTTATAATATGAAGAGGACGAAATTAATTTAATAAATTTTAATCTATTAATTATATTAATAACGGATATTCAGTACTATTTTTTGACTAAATACTCCAAGCAATATTAGTGTGTGTATGTATAATTAAAAAAATTATGTAGTGAAAATTAGTTAAAGTTTAACTATGTTTAACATTCAATAATTAATTAATTAGTTGATAATTAAATTTTTATAACTAGTAGCAGTTCAAACTAATATAATTTATTTATTTATTTATTTATTTGCATACACTGCTCAACAGGTAAACCCATTTCTAGAGCAGGAAACATACACAAAACAAAAAATACAATACAGTATAAGTATATAGAAAAGATATTTAAAAAGAAAAAAAAACATTGTATAAAAATAACAATAAAACTTTGTATAAAAATAACAATAAAATAATTTCAGACAGTATAAGACGGAAAAAGAAAAAAGAGAAACAAAGACTTAGTTATTATAGCATTTTTTAATAAAATTAAGGGTGCAATGAAAAATATCAAACTGGCCACAGTTGTTGTAATTGTTGCACATAGTAAATAGAGGAGAGAGTGTAAGAATATTCGAGTGCGAAAATGAGACGTAAAAAAGTTTGTGTTCTCCGAAAATTCACACTAGGCACATGAAAATTTAATTTCCCTAATAATTCTGGGCAGTCAATTTGATTGTGTAAGATTTTATATAGATATACTTGAGAAAAATATTCGCGTCTATTTTCAAGAGACGTCATGGAAAACTTAGTCAACAACTCTTGTTGGGGAACACCGATAGACGGGTATGCTCCCTCAGACTTAAGCCATAATAGTTTTAAGAATCGTCTTTTCACTTTCTCCAAAGAGTCTACGTGATTTCTGTAGTGAGGGTTCCAAACAAGATACGCATATTCAAGTTTAGACCTAACAAAAGCATAGTATAAAGTTTTAAGTGTACTGATATTCGAGAAGTCTCTGCTAGTTCTAATTAGGAACCCAAGAGTCTTAAGAGATTGAGTCACCAAATTATTTATGTGAGGTATAAATGAAAGTTCACCATCGAATATTACGCCAAGGTCAGCAAGAGTAGAAGGTCGTTGAAGGACTGCGTTGTCAATACTGTAATTAAATATAACAGCCTCAGATATAGTTGTGTAGGTCATAACGTTACACTTAGACACATTCAGATTTAAGTTGTTTTCAACGCACCAATTAAATAAGTTTGAAAGGCTGTTTTGCAGAAAAACGCAGTCCTCCAAACAAGAAATTACTTTAAAAATTTTAACATTAGCGTAAAGTAGACAGGACACATCAATAACATTCCCAATATCGTTAATGAATATGTTGAACAACAGGGGACCGAGAATTGACCCCTGTGGGACTCCGGATGTAGCAATATATTCGACAGACTGGAAACCATTATATGCAACATATTGCCTTCTATTCGAAAGATAAGCATGACAAAATAATAACAGAGACGGCGAAAAACCAAAAACAGACATTTTGTTTAGCAGTATGGAGTGATCCAGTCTGTCGAATGCTTTCGAGAGATCTGTATATATTACGTCAAGTTGCCTGCGTTGATCAATAGCTTCAGAAATAGACTGGGTTATGCATAACAGATTAAAGGTGGTAGAACGTCCTTTCATAAAACCATGTTGGTACACCGATATTTGGTTGCTAACACTATAGTAAATGTTATCATGGAGTAAAATTTCAAGGGCCTTTGAAAAATTACATATGATAGATATTGGTCTAAAGTTGCTAATATCATGTTTATCACCCTTCTTAAAAACCGGACACACTTTTGAACATTTCCAGATTTCAGTGAGGCAACAGTTTGTGGCACATAGATTAAATAAAAACGTAAGCGGGTGTGCAAAAATACTAGCACAGTCTTTTACTAAAAAATGCAGGAACACCATCAGACCCGGTCGTTAACTTAGGTTTTAGTTTTTTTCAGAGCGTTAAGTACCTCATTTTCATCAAAGCACCTGATATTAATTGTGGAACTGTTGATTGCCTGATTGTGCGTAAAATCGAAGTTGGTAGAAGGTGGTAAAAATGAGTTACTGAAAAAATCTGCAAAAGCATTAAGTATCTCTTTAGGATTGTCGAGATGCTTATCATTATAAGACATCTGAGTAGAGATGTTGGTACATTTATTTTTGTTTTTAACGAATGGCCAAAATTTACCAGGCTAACTTGCAATATTTTTATCGGCTTCCTTGACATAGTTAGCGTAAGCAACTTCAATATCTGTTTTTATTGTATGTCTAAGTTCTTTGAAATTATTCTGCGCAACACAGTCAACTGTTCGCTTAAACTTACGCCAATATCTTGCTTTAAGCTTGATATTTTTTATTATATTACCATTAAACCAAGGCGGATACAGTCTCTTTTGCGGTGCATTAAATTTAGGGACATACATATCAAAGATATTATAGAGTCGATCATAAAACGCCTTGCAAGCAGGCAAGATATGATCGTAAGATTCAACAAAAGACCAGTTTTCATTCAACAATAAATCATACAGCACCTGAAAATTTGCTTTCCGAAAGTTATAGCTATTGTTTGCGTTAGTCGGAAAGTTGGTTTTAATGTTAGTGTTAGTTAATATTGAAATACTTCCAACAAACGCAAATCACTGCACGTACGTGTGGTTCACTAATCAAGTTGGCATCATCAGTAGATTTCTTAAAATCGTTTGTATAATACCGACATACACGGTACCTATATTTTTTCTGTTTGTCTTTCAATGAAATTTAAAGGAATTAGTCTTGA
The DNA here is from genome assembly GCA_029963845.1 of Rhamnusium bicolor. Taxonomy (NCBI): domain Eukaryota; kingdom Metazoa; phylum Arthropoda; class Insecta; order Coleoptera; family Cerambycidae; genus Rhamnusium; species Rhamnusium bicolor. The sequence goes on along the minus strand of JANEYF010002849.1, from coordinate 314,111 downwards.
TTTGAATTACCTTTAACTTGAATTACTTTTACCAAGTGTCGTAAATTACCCTAGTGAATAATAGGTATTACATGCTCGTTGAATATACTATTACATTTCTGTGAAAACAGAACATCAAAATTACTAAAACAAATAGTTTATGATTGCCAAACGACAACAGTGGCAGCACGACACGGTCAATAATATATGGATAGTGGGGTGCGGGGAATTAATATGAGTGAGAGGGCAATATGGAACTATTTTATATGCATAAGTAGCGCCTTTTTACATTTCATCACTCAACGGTGTAACATATGTTTTTGAATAAACACTTTCGCGGCTATTTGCTAAGCGCTGATTATTGGATCATAAAATAGATAATATGCACATTATATTGAGTACGACTGACTCAAACATTTAAAATTTAATTCTGATTAAAGCTATTCCCTTCAGCAAAATCAACAAAAGTACTCTCCAATATAACAATCATTTCAAAACTTTAAAACATTCAAACCATGTTTTTGCATTTTTGGGTCGTCAGTGTGATGCATTCAGAGCATCGAAAGTAAGCGAGAATCTTAGTAATCTTAATGTGATAGATATCAATGGTTTCAGAGAGCAGGATAATAAAAATTATATAAAGGAAAATCCTCCTAAGATTAGAATAATTTAAAACAAATTAGGTATCCTTCTTGGTAAAAGTTCTATTCGAATAAGGAATGAAATCGAAATATAATAGCAACAGAAATTTGGCTAATTATTGCTTTCTGTACACTGGTTTTTCATCGGGATATAGCTGCAATATCACATTTTTCAACAGGACAAATGATATATTTAGAGCTACACATAATAACAACTTAACGGCACTTACAGGATACTGAAAACAGTGGTGTTATAGAAAATCATATCTGCCATATCAGTTACACCAGAACTTCCAAATTTAGACTGCTCGTTGATAAAATACTACTAAGGGCGAGAGCATACAAAATTTAAATTAGATGTAGAATAGATGGTTACCTGGACATAAAAAAATGGAATATTGAAAAAATTCCTCAACTTTGATGATTGTGTCTATTAAGAACATATTTGCCATAATCATATGCTCAGGCCATAAAACAGGTTTTTAAACATAAACTGTAAAAGTTATACCTAAAAATGTTAACAAATTTTCAGTTAAATATTATTAAAAAAACTTATTTTCAGAAATAATTGCACTGGGATGTGTTGCGCTCTACAGGAAATTGATGAAAACTGTACAAATATACAGGGTGGACTATTAATAATGAGCCATAATTCAAAGGTAGGTTCTTTTGACCAAAATATGAGGTTATCAAATATGCTTTAGTAAAATGTTGCTGTGGAAAAAGATTCAGGGTGTCAAAGTTGAAATTATTTTTTCGTTTTTCAACAACCTCTTGACCGATGTTCACCAAATTTGCTAAAGGATCATTTTTTAATCTAAGAAACAATAACATAGAGGGCGCCGCAGGAGCTGTATCTGATGATGAAATAGTTTTCATATTTTTTTACGAAACGTTGTGGTACATCTGACTAGAAAATCTGATGAGGGCGTCATTTCCACGTAAAAAAGGTACACTAGATAGAACTTGATAACTCCAACTGTTTTCGCGGAAACTTCCATTAAAGATTTCAATAACTGTTTGAAAGCCAAATTCAAATTTAAGAAACAAATTGTATTTATTGAAAAAAATACAGAACGTAAGTAAAAGCAAAAGCATAACAACAGCGTAAACTCTCTCTCACTTTCTTATGAGCTAATTGCTGCAACTTGCAATAAATGTTCGATATGGTTTCCACCTACTTCTATGCCTTTCTAATTCCTTTGATAAAAGATTTTCTTACATTGAAAAATACATTTTGCTGTCCTCTAATATAATTAGCTGCATGTTGTATTTGGTTCCACAGTTCTTCTCTTGAATTGATAGTATTAGCATAGACTAAGGACTTCATATGTCCCTACACATAAAAATTCAAAGGATTATAATCAGGACTCCTTGGTGGCTAAGCAAATTCATTTCCTCGACCGATCTATCTGTGAGGGAAAGTCACATCAAGATGATTTCTGATAGCAATGGAGAAATGAGGGAGAGCTCCATCTTGCATAAAGCCATTCTGCCCCTTATGTCTAGCATAAAATCATCTAATATATCAGCAAGAGTATTTCGAAAAAAAAAACAGATAAGACTGACCACTTAAATTTGGAGGAAGGAAAATGATCCCAATAACTGATTACCAATAATACCACACCAAATGTTAATCTTAAATTCGCGCTGAAAATGCTTTTCTTTAATGGCATGAGGATTTTTCATTTCCCAGTAATGGCTATTTCTCCATTTAAAAACGCCTCTACGAGTAAAAGTTGCTCCATCGGTAAATAAAATGTTCTTAGCATAATTTCGATCTCTGTTGTGTTTATTGAGAAGAAATTGGCAAAATTCTAACCTTCGTGGAAGATTCCTTGGAAGTAAATTTTGTACAGGAGTGAAGTGATATGAGTAGAAGCGTTCATTACGTAAGACTTTTAGAACAGATTGTTTACTAACTCCTGTTGCTGCTGATAAACGACTTGAGCTGCCTTGAGGATCTTTATCCACACGAACTAAAATTTCTAGTTCTTGGTCTGGAGTAATTCGTTTCGGTCGTCCTACATCATTTGTATGTCGAAATAAACCTGTTTTTCCCAAACGACGAAACAATGTTGGAAAATCTTATGATTTGGCTGCCTTCTATTTGTTTTCATATCCCTCATTTCTCCATTTAAAAAAATATTAGGTCGAGGCATTTTAAATAAAGAAGTTAAAGAACTTGTAAATTAACACGAGGAACACAAGAACAAGATGAAATGACTAAATGACGTACATGACAGAACTAAGACGTAACAAGCACACTTTTCAATAAATACAATTTGCTTTATTAAATCTGAATTTGTGTTTCAAAAAATTATTGAAATCTTTAACAGCAGTTTCTCGAAAACGGTTGGAGTTATCAACTTTTACCAAGTGTACCTTTTTTACGTGGATATTACGCCCTCATCAGATTTTCTAGTCAAAAGTACCACAACGTTTCGTCAAAAAATATTTAAAAAAAATCTTCATCAGATACAGCTCCTGCGGCATCCTCTATGGTCTAACGTTATGTGATACATAAATTATTGTCTCTTAGATTAAAAAATGTTCCTTTACCAAATTTGGTAAAGATCGGTTAAGATGTTGAGTTATTGCAAACAAAGAACCTACCGTTGAACTATAGCCCATTATTAATGGCCCACCCTGTATCTTTTACTACATGTTCACTATCCAGTATGCATACAGAGTCGGACTGACCTCATTTGGCCCCGTGGGCAATAGCTGTAATTTAGCCCCATTGTCCTAGCCCCCCCCCCCAAAAACAGCAACAATTTTCAGGATATAAATAAATCATATGTTTAAAATAAAGAAGAAATAAAAATTAGTCTTTTTGTTTTTATATTGTTTATTACTAAATGAAAAATCTAACATAAAAGTAAATATCGAAAGAAACAGTAACTCACAAATAAATATTTGATGTGGCCAGCACATAACTTTCTTATACCAGTATATATCAACCTGATCTAAAAAAATCATTCCGTTTAATTATTCACTTACCTTAAATTAATTTTAAAAACGTATCTTAAAATGTTTCATAAAATTTTTTTAATAATCAATTCGATACTGTCAATAATAATTCATGTCATATATTTTAATAATTTCTTGTTATTGACATTGACATTTTTGTAACTAAATTAGATATTTCAAATGTCAAACTGCCAGATTTATCCTAACCCCATTTCATGAGGTCATATTCGTACAAAATTTCAGTTTACATCAGCTTTATTTAACTACTTGGAAAATGTATTTTATTCGCTTGATATAGTAGACATGATTTATAATCTTTCATCAAGAATATATTTTTTTGTAAAGTCAAATACAAAAAAGTTTGGGTCCAGTGGACCCCTTTCAGTTGGCCAATTTTGCTCATCGCCGAATTTCTCATTGTCTTTGGCCTTTAGAACAAGTATACCAAATTTGAAATCTTTATCTCAAATACTGTGGTTGCTATCGCGATACTACAAACATGCAGACAGATTTTTTTTTCATAAAGTTATGTTTTTTCATTATAATTCTTCGAGAATCTTCCAGAAATGCAATACATTTTTTTTCCCGAAATTATACATTTTTTCTTCTTTCATTAATTATGTCTTTTCTGGTGGCACCATATTCACCAAATTTAATGTGTCACCAAAAATGTTGTTGACAATCTTAACTGCCAAATTTGGGAAGTCCCCATTAGTGTTTTTTGAGTTATCGCGGATACACACATACACACACACACACACACGCACGCAAGCACGCACGCACGCCCGCACGCACGCACGCACGCACGCACGCACGCTCGCACGCACGCACGCACGCACGCACGCACCGACAGGCATCATTCGAAAAATAGTCAGAATTGATTCAGGAGGATTCAAAACGTATAAATCAATCAAAATCTCGAGGTCGAAGAAAATCACGATTACTGTACTTCCTTATATTAGGTATAAGAAAGTAAAGAAATAGTTGCACTTATTCATTGTGTACAGGGTATAAAAAATAAAACACTACTAATGCATCTTAGAGCTAAAACAATACGTTGTCCGTTAGTATGAATGACGTACCATAACAAACAACATAATATAAGTAACTGAATAAATCACAAACAAAACAACAAACATAAACAAAAACACTCTTGTTGGATAGGAAGAAAAGTACTTACTCTTATAGTATCTAATACACAATCATCTGTCAGGACTGACAGCTGACAATGCAAGCGAGCCGACTCCGCATGATACACCGTACACATATGATACATCAGCTGATCAAAAGTGACAAATAGTTATTGCACTAACAAAAAATTGCTTAGGGCATAGTGCAACGTCGGGAGAAGCGGGGTCTACTTTACCTAGCAGAACCGAGAAGCGCATGCCCGGTAACCTCGCTCTGTGGGATTGATAGCGCTATTAGTGCTAATTTTACAGCTTCCAGCCTCTTACGAAATGCTGGTTACACTACTAAAATTTGAGCTAACTAGCGCTCGACGCACACGACAACATGCATAATTTAGATTGACAATAATGTATTTTCAACTTGTTACTCTCTCATAAAGAAAGCATGTATCATAAGGTTAGTGCTAAAATTAGATTAATACGGTCAGATATTTAGTTTCTAAAAACTTGCAAAAGTCGTTCAGTATTTCCAAATTTTGTTCAAGTTAAAATTCCAAATTTTTCACACATTTCAGATAAAGTTACAATGTTTGCAAAGCAGAAATGGCTGGATTTAGAAATTAAGTATTAAGTACAGTAAACGAAGTGTGCTTGAATTACAAGCATATGGACTTTACAAAAAGCTTTCCTATAAGTTAAATAATTTAGAACATGAATAATGGTGTGACTTTCAGGGGACCATGTTTATATCAAATAACGTAAAATTTATTAAGAAAATGTCGTCATAAAATAAAAAAACTCAAAAGATTAATCGGTAGCACGTCAAAACAAAGTGTTCCGTTCTCAGCATTGTAGAAAATCATTCCTCACAGTCGTTTGATATAGAAGAAATTGATCTCCTTAACAAGGGATTATATTTTACTTTACCTGCCTCTGGAGGCATTTTATATGAGATTGTTGCAAGTGTTGATAGTTCAATTCAATACCTTCCTGATTCCTCTAAAGGATTTGTCAGAGAAGCTTGCAGAAATCAAATCTCGACAAATATTGTCACTAACGCAAATAGGAGGTCAAAATCCACAAAGGACAAAAAAAATTATCAAACGGTTGCGTGAAAAAGATTGTTTTTATTTAAAAGCCGATAAGGGCAATAAGATTGTTATTTTAGATAAAGAGGACTATTATGAAAGGGTAGACAATCTGATTCATAATGGTCCTTATAAAAAACTTTCTAGAAATCCATTATCAAAAATGGTTACTGAAGTAAGAAATGTACTTAAATCCTACAACAACCTTATTGCTCCAGCTTTAAATAGGAAGCTACATGTATCTAACCCAAGTGTACCTAGATTGTACTGCTTGCCTATGATACATAAACCAGGAAAGTCAGTACGTCCTATTGTTTCAGCAATCGGATCACCGACTTACCACCTATCAAAATGGTTAACGGAAGAGTTCGAAAATTTACCTATTGCACCACCTAGTTTCTCTGTGATTAATTCTAACGATTTCATCAATAAGGTGAAAAATATTCAGTTGCAAGAAGGTGAAATTTTGATCTCCTTTGACGTTTGTTCATTATTTCCAAGTGTTCCGATACCACATACCTTGGACTACCTTTAGGATCTACTCGAATTAAACAATCTCAGTCAAGATATAGTAAAAGAATATCTTAAACTCACTAAACTTTGCATGAAACAAAATTGTTTTCGATTCAAGGATAATTTCTTCGAACAACATGAAGGAACAGCAATGAGTATCGATTCCATTCGATCCTTGATTCACCCGTGGTATTGGTAAGATTTTTAAAGATGTAGGTATCACAGTGGTTCATTCATCAGGAAACAAACTACAACAACTTTTAGGCAACCCAAGAGACAAAATTGAAACAAACGAAAAGGCGGGGATTTACGAAATTAGCTGTAAGGACTGTAATCAAAAATATGTTGGACAGACTATACGATCAATTCAAATTAGATTCAAAGAGCATATGGCCCATCTCAAATATGGCAGAACAGATAAGTCTAGTGTTGCCCAACATGCGTTTGAAAACAACCATAAAATAGATAATAGCAATGTAAGATTAATTAGGAATGTAAGAAATACTAAACTGCTGGATGCATTTGAAAGCTTGGAAATCATAAAGTGTAAAAATAGTATGAATAGTGACAGAGGGCCTATCCCAAATATCTCGCTTTATTGGTTAGTGAATCACGGTTCACCGAACGGTCACAGTCATGGTTCGGTGAACCGTGACAATAGTTTAGGTATAAATAAGGTAGATTGTTAGCATAAGTTTAGTTTTTCATCTGCAGATGATGCCAACTTAGTTGGCGAAACGCGCGTCGAGTGCAGTATATAGTGTTTTGGTGTTTCGTGGAAAACTACGTCAGTGTTATAAAGAAAGCACTTAAACATATTTAGTAATAACCCAAATTCCATACCCAGCCACTATTTCTATTATGTTGGTAGTAAAAAAAATATCCGAAGCAAGTTCGAAACTGACTAATACCATCCGAAGTAAAGCGACTCGCCACAGACGCGTGCACATTGATAATTAAACGTGTTTTGTTTTCTTGTTAGCGCTTCGTGGAAACAACTTTTTGACATGGATTCTATAGCTACAGATATGTACTATTATATCATGCTATAATTTTGTTTCTTTTTATTAATTTTCGTCGTTAATCAAGACTCTGAAAAGTGTCCTAATTATATAAATATTTCATCAAACAATTATTTTGAAGAGATCTATAAAAGAAGTTCCACGGAGTATTACATTACTTTTTTGCTTGAGTGTTAGTCTTACTCATTGAGGTCATAATATAAAAGATTCAGATATCTCAAATGATCACTTTGTTAAATTATTTTATCGCATTATTGATAAATTTAGTGTTACTGATTGCTCCACAGATATTGAATATGGACCATTTTCATGTAGACAGTTCCTTCTGCACTAGGTATTAACCTAACGTATCAACTAACATCAAGCAATAATAATATATTTTTAATGAAAATGGATTTTTGTCAATGCGGGGGTCAGGAAAATATTTTGTTAATGGAAAATAATTTTAAAAAAAATGTAAGATATATTACTTCGGTTTGCGGTTTGACCCGTATAAGTGTTTGGCCCCGTCGGCAAATGCCAACCTGCCGACCGGGCCAGTACGACCCTGAACGGATTATCATACAACACATATTTAGGTTTGTTTTGCCTAAAACTTGGAAGTTGATTTAAATTTGTTAAAGGAGTCTTAACGAGTGTGATTCCACAAAACTATAAATCAATTCAAATAACTCGAGTCATTCCACAATGACATCACAAGTAAAATCTAAATAATATTACTACCGGTACGGAGAAATTAAGAATTTAATAACCAAACGGGAAATACATATTTGTACTGAGAAGGTTGATTTTATTGATAAAGGTAAGCAAAATATAATACCTCTTTTATTTTCATCTAAATAATTCTTCTAGAAATATCCATATTCTTTTAGGTATTTAAAAGGTTTATCCACAAAGAATAAGAATGCAATTACTTTACAAAAGATCGCCCTAGTGAATAATAGCCATTACATGCGAGTAGAATAATACTATACTTTATCAAGGACTATTAAATTATAACAATTTTTGGTAAAATTTGGAGATAAAAATTCTGTCAAACTTTGATGTTTTAAATCAAATAGCAATTCCGCACTTTGATTGACATGTCATGACATATCTATTAAATAAATAAATAATAAATAAATAAATAAATAAATAAATAAATAAATAAATAAATAAATAAATAAATAAAAATAATAAATAATAAACTTTATTCATTCCTTTGGTCAATTTTACATTGGATAGAACCAGTCAGTAGTACAATACTCAAAGTATTGATTCAAAAAAATAACAATAATAATAAATAGAAAAGCAGTAACTAAATAAATAAATAAATAAATAATTTGTATACATATATACAGTCAACCTTAATTATTAAAAAACACAAAATAAAAATTACATTTATAGATTAAAAAATATAACGTACAAGTATAGCTTACATGGAATTGTATTCCTCTAGGGTATGAAAACAATTAGAAATCAAGAACCGTTTCAATTCAACTTTAAATCTATTTACATTATTAAAATTTTTAATATATTGTGGCAGTTTATTATAAAAATAGCTGCCAGCACAAAGGGCGATATTTTGGAAAGTGTCAAATTATATTTATGTATATAGATATTTTCATTATTGCGTGTAGCATATTGATGATTGCACACAGGTAATTTATTTTTGTTTTTGTGGATGTAAATTAACAGTTTATAAAGATATATCGATACTACAGTAAGAGTTTTTTCATTTCTAAATATTGTCCGACAAGATTCTCGGTAGTCTATATTAAATATATTTCTCAGAATTCGGTTCTGTAATATAAATATTCTTTTAATGTCTACACTTTGACCCCATACTACTATATTGTAGGATATTTTTGAGTAGATTAGTGAATAGTAGACAGTTAGCAAATATGTTTTGTCTAGGTTATTTTTTAGGTTGGAAATTGCAAAACAGGATTTTACCAGCTTTAAGCATAGCTGGTCAATATGTTTCGTCCAACTTATATTCTCATCTAACACAATTCCTAGAAATTTAGTTTCCGACTGCAATGGTAAAGGGCGATTGTTAAAACTTAAATTAAAATCAAAATTTATATTTTTCTGTTTTGTTTTAAAATTCACACACACTGTTTTATCATAATTTATGATTAAACGATTTTTATAACACCAACTGTCGAAAAACTGTAGAATATCATTGACTTTGTCTCTTAATTCCGACAAGCTTTCTGCAGATACTATAAATGACGTGTCATCCGCATACATGTAAACTCTTACAAAATTAAAATTAAAATGCTGAGGTAGGTCATTAACAAACAAGAGGAACACACTGCCTTGTGGGGTCCAATGTTTATATCATATTTGTCTGACGACTCGTTTTCTATTTTCACAAGAAGCCTTCTATTAGTCAGATATGATATAATCCAGTCATTTAGAATGCCGCGTATACCTAAATTAAACAGTTTTGTGCTTACAAAAGATACATCCAGAGTATCAAAAGCATTTGAGAGATCAAAAAACACTCCCATTACATGTTTTTTTGCATCTATCATATCGCAAATATCTTGAACTAATTCAGTTGCAGCTGTTTCCGTCGAGAATTTGTTTCTGAACCCATGCTGTGATGGCGTTAATAAGTCTTTATTATTTAGGAAATCTCTAAGTCTGACCGCGACAGTTTTCTCAATAATTTTAGCAAATACACTTAGTAAGGAAATCGGTCTATAATTTCTACCGTCGCTTTTATCCCCTTTCTTAAATACTGGAATAATAAGAGCAATTTTGAGCTTTTCCGGAAATCTTCCTAATAATATTGATTTATTTATTATGTTAGCAAAACAATTTGAAAATTCTAATCTACATTCCTTTATTAACTTTATAGGTACCTCATACTCTCCAGTAGATTTCTTGTTTGCTAATCCCATTATTATATCACTGATTTCCTCTGCTGTGACCGGATTGAAAAACATTGTTTCACTATTTATGTTTGATTGCGTACATACATCAGAGGTTACATCAAAATGTTCAGACAGCTTTTTCTCTACTGAAGTGGCATAATGTTCAGCAAAAATATTGGACAACTTTATTGGATCTGTTATAATGTCATTTCCATAGTTTAAAGAAATTTTTTCATGATTTCTAGATTTATTTAAATTTGAATTAACTATTTCCCACAAGGTTTTGGTTTTGTTAGAAGAATTTTCAATAATTTTTTTATTGTGCAGTTGTCGTTCTTTTATAATGTTTTTATAGTATTGTTTTTTTTTTAATTTATATTGCTCATTTAAGTTTTCATCGTGCATGATCTTTTTTTAATCTATTTAATTCCTTTATATACAGTGATTCAGCTTGGAGTTCAGGAGAAAATTCAATTTTTTTTTGCGTTTCATAAGGCCTTTGGATGGGCTTAATACATTTTCTAGGGAATGCAAGTTCAAAACAATAGCTGAACTCTGCCCAAAATAATTCAAAATACTTATCAATATCATTAATATAATTTGCAGAGTCTAAAATTGCAGGAACATTTTTAAAGTAAAATTGAAAGTTTTTTATTGAATTTTCACTGTATGTCCTGCGAATGTTTTCTGATCTCTCAATTTGGATAGCATTATCAGTACTAGTTAGTGAAGGGCAGTGCAAAATTTGTGCTGTGTGATCTGATATTCCTGGATCTATCAGTGAATACCTAGCATTATTATTATTAGTTATGACGTAATCAATTGCTGTTCTAGAAACTCCTGTTATACCACAATAAATCCTTGTTGGTTCATTTATTAATGAGTTCAGGCCATAACTTTGTAACAGGTCGTGCAAGATATTATTTTCTGTACTATTTCTTAACTTGTCTACATTTAAATCACTGCAAGCATAAATATAACTATAATTTTTAGAGACAAAATATAATAGTATAGCAAACTGTTTAATAAACACATCAAAAGCACCTGTTGGAGATTTATATATCACAATTATGCAACTATTTTTATTCAAACAAACTGCCGAACATTCAAAACATAGTTCTATTGACAAATTTTCTAAACATTTAATTGGTTTACAAACATGTGATATATTTCTGTTAACAAATATTGCCGTACCCCATGTATATGGGTTGTTCTACAGAAGGAAGAGACGATATTGTAACCTTGCAAGTTAAACACATTCATATTTGTAGATGTTAGCCAGGTTTCGCATAAACATAATATTAATGGTTTACACTCGTCAATAAATTTATCTGGCATAGGTATTTTGTTTGTAACACATTGTACGTTAAAGTGCATTAATTTCCATTCATTCTTAGATGATTGGTTCACAACATTTGGATTTCTTACATGAGTTACAGGTTTACATAAGTTATTGGGTATATTTACATTATTTTCTAATCTAAAAAAATAAGAGAATCATTTAAGGCATCTGTATTTCTTTTATCGCTAACTAGAGCTAATGTACCTTGTGAAGGACTTGAAACCATCACATCATCTTGAGACACTTGAGCACCAAGTTCCGGATCTGCTTTTTCTAGACTTCTATCACAGTTTGCCTGAATACTTTCACAGGATTCTTCACCATTTATGAAATTTTGCGACATATTTCCAGATTCATCTTGACACATAGGAATGCATGTAAGGTTAGTGTTCACATATTTTATGTGTTCCAATTTTTTGTTGATTTTTATCCCAACAATGTATTTATTTATTAACCGAGATTTTACATTATTTATTTCTAGAAAAGTCACATTGTTAATGCTGCAGTTATTGAATCTGTTTAAAAAGTCACGACGTTTTAGATTAACTTTAAACGTAATTTTATCAAATTTTTTATTGGATCCAAAAGGCACTGAAGTTACAATGACGTTAGTATGCACACTCAGCTTAAGTTTATCACATAAATTACGAAAAGATGGACATGTCTTGTTTTTTATGTCGTTTGAGCCGGCTATTACTATTACAAGGTCGTCAAGAGTGAAGTTATCTGTAAGATTTTCAATGTTCTCTATTACATTACTTTGGCATGCTGAGGGCTTACATATGGAGAGTATATTATAATTACTGAACTCCTGCATTCTTCTCATGGTATGACTGAGATGTTTCCCATTTTCATCAGCCAATATTAGGATTTGCTTTAATTTCTTGGTTTTTTTTTTACGTGTTTGCGTCTACACAGTTAGTCATATTTTTTGTATGACTGTTATTGATTTTCGGGAAGGAGTATATTTGACAAAACTTTAATATTTTTAGAGTAGCTCGTGTTTTTTTCTTTTTATTTGCATTTGTATTCGATTTAGCATTAGGTTGTTCATATTGTATCCCCACATTAATGTATTTATTTTCATCCACACCACTGGTTTCTCCGATAGTATTATCAGTGGAGGTGGACACGTTTTTACTTTGCTTAGTAGTATTTGTTTGAGTTTCTACTGTTTTTAACGTCTTGTTTGTTGCTTTCGCGTTTTTATTAAGTTGTTTTATCTGATCTTGTAAATCTCTAACAATTTGTTCTTGTTTTTTTTAATTGCTCACTCATTTCTTCCTCAGTTTTCATGGCTTCCTGAATAAATTGCTGGTTTTCTATTTTTAACTTTTGTATGTATTTGCTTTTCAAGTCACAATTTAGTTCATTAATTGTCTTTTCCAGTATGCTTTTTTCGTCATCCTTGTCACTAGAATAATAACTTTCATCGGCATCTCGGCAGCAATTTATTTTGTTTTCTTTTATGAACGATATATTGTTTTTGAAGCGGGGGAGGCAGCTCTTATGGAATATATTTAAACATTTAACACATACATAGTGTATAAATAGTCTTGTTTTACAGCATTTAAAAGCATTATTAAAACGGCTGCTCACGATCGTGCCACTACTGCTCGCCATGACACACACTACATTCGATGAAATTTTAATAAAACATTTGAGAAACAGTAAATAACGAAATCATTATTCACTAGTGAATAAAGGATAGTATTATCCTTGACGAAACACATACATAATGGATACATTATTTAATAGTCGTGGATAAATAACATTATATTTCCTAAATATTACTCAAAACTCAACTCAAAATGACGGTTTTGTTTTAATTGCAGATAATTTTTTTATTTACAAAAAATAGAAAATAAACTGTACAGGTAAGTAATTAATAAAATTTTAATAAACTAAAAACCATTAAAAAAACAACATAATTGCGTATATTTGAAAGATGATACGAAAAATAGAATTTTACAGTAAAATTTTAAACTTTAATAAATAACATATTTAAATCTATTTAATTATATTAAAAAACAATATCTTAAAAAACTATTTATTATCAAATTAAAGAGGAAAAGAACATTCATGGTAAATTAATTATATTATTATATTATAATAGTGTCTAAAAAACTAATTTTTTCTACGACCGTATTAAAAGTCTGAATTTCATATATACAAAGCAGTATAGAAAATGGCCTTTTACATACGGTACCTCGTAAAAAAGCTACTTCCCGCACTAGTGTGGAACGTATGGTTTTCCTCACGTTAATAAAAAAATCGATGATTTATAAGACGGCAAAATTAAACATGACTGAATGAAATTTAACAAAAGTCAAACTGACATATTTAATTTAAATCAAAAGGAATTATAAAAATTAAGCTTTATTCAATACAAAAATATAACTGTCGTAGAAAAAATATTATGTAAAACGCGTGCGGAAAACATTTTGCAACACACAACTTTACATTCGTGCGGCAAAGTAGGGCTTTCCATATTCGTATGCTAATAGTACATTCACTTATTTATGACTCAATAAACAAACGAATGGCTTGTTTATGAACCGATTTCAAATTTGAAAAACTTGTTTGTAAGCAAAAAATTAAATACTTTTTTCCATAAATTTTATAGGAATTGCATTTTTAGTTAACAACTTTCGTTTGTTGTTTATAATAAATATAAAAAGTGCTTTTCACAAATTAATTTATTGTCACATCCATAAGCGCATTGTACACAATTTGTTCTCCATATTAGTTTTTCACAGGAAATAAAAAAAATAATGTCTGTAAGTTTCTTTATTTTTAAAACAGTTGTTTATTTTAAACACAGATATGATTCGCTGTGGTACTCATTTTTGTCATTAAAATTTAAACACACAACTTTATCAAAAGTGAAACTTAAAAAGTCAGTCGAAGTGTTGGTGGAATACATGATTCAAAACAAACAACGATAGTACAAGGGAGCATACTACATGCGATGTGAACTATACGACTACTATCAACCAGAGACAACCACGAGACATTCAAATACATATAAAAATGTGTTCGGTTTTAGGTATAATTACTGACATACTTCCATCCTTGTTGTACATAGGTGTTTCTCAACTAATCTATCTTTGATGCAGTTTGGGAAGATTTTCGTAGATGGCGCTAGCAGCACAGGAAATGTCATCGTTGATATGGGATCCGGTCGCCATATTGTTTGTTTTGATACTGATATTGTGTGGTGTGTCTTTTTTTATTTTATATTGGATTACGAACTATAAAATACTGTGACTTTTAAATACTATTTATTTGGGTAATTATTTAGTATACGATAAGATGCTTAAATTTTCCTGAAAAATTTTCTACCCACCCCCAAAATAAGGTACGCTGAACACGAATATGAAGTTTTTCTTCGCCGGAGACAAGCCGTTATGGAGAAATAAAATAAAAAAATTTTACACTTTTACAGACACCTGTCACTTTTTGCACTGGATATATCTAACGATTTGCATTATTTCCCTCACCCCAATAACGCTTTGAATGGTTTGGAGTATAGCATACGTCATTTTTTATAATAAGAGCAATTTTTTTCCTTAGAAAAACAGCTTTGTATTTGGGATAACGCCATTACATGATAAAAATGGAACTAAAATTTATGTGAAATTAGCGTCGCGTTTCAGATAGTGTCTAAAGTGCCTCGTAAACAATTTCCCACTATTTAACAGTTTCGTAATGACAGGCGATTGGGCGACAAGGTAAAATTTGTTTCATTAGCTTTTATTTATTTATTTATCGCAATTTTTATTTATTTCCTGAATTCTTATTTTCGGCGATTTTCAGAACACGCTCCTGTGAGATACCGCAAAACCAATTATACCGACACACTCTACACATCATCAAATGTTCATTGCGCACTGTCATATCCTGTGCAAACATTCCTACTACCCTTAAATAAGTTAATAAGATTGCATTCTTCAATAACATTAAGTATTCCTTGCCCTAAAAATTTTGGGTGGAAAAGGGTGTTTTAAATAGGGTGCTTTTTACATACGATTATGGTTACAATAAAAGGGGTTGGTTTAGCGAATAATTTTAATATTACGAAAGGATGGTTTCATTATAAGGGGTTATTGTAACCATAATTCAATGTAAAAGGCAACCTATTTAAAACTTACCCTTTTCCACCCAAAATTTATAGGGCAAGGAATAATTCTTAATGTTATTGAAGAATGCAATCTTATTAATTTATTTAAGGGTAGTTAGGAATGTTCGTACAAGATATGACAATGTGCAATTAGCATCTGATGATGTGTAGATTTGTGCAATAATACAACCTAACCTAACCTAATACCTGTTCCTCTCCTTTCCTGGCAAAGATAATTGCTCATACCTTCTCGTTGGTCCTTGCTGAACAATAACATATTTAAAGATATAATCCATTTCTTTAATTACGTTATCGACTACATGAGCAACTTACCCTAAAAATGATCCGATCTGGTTCTAAACTGAACGCTAGTTATACAATGTCGTATCTTTAGACACAACGGAATAGAATCGCACCTAACCTCGCGACTATGAATGATTTTACAGCATTTTCCATACATTTTCGTATTTAAAACATGGTTTTTAATGTGTAAAACATTATATTTCTGTACAAGATAAAAGTAACATCGTCTTCTAAGCATTAAAATAGTAAAATTAGTAACAGGAAGTGTTAAATATATCACAATAAAAAGTGACAGATGTGAGTGAAAACGCAATTTTTTTTATTTTTTTTTTCTCATGAACGGCTTGTCTCCGGCGAAAAAAACTTCATATTCGTGTTCAGCGTACCTCATTTTGGGGGATAGAAAAATTTTCAGGAAAATTTAAGCATCTTATCGTGTACTAAATAATTACCTTTATTTGAACTTTTCATTATTGTTAGTGTAGTATATAATTTCAATATAATCATGCCACAAAAAACATTGTCTTATTTGTAGATTCAATGTTGACCAGGTGGAAAAATGCTCTATTTTCCAGTCAATGACCAAAAATAAGTTTGTGTTTTGTGTTTTAAAGGTATTTAAGTGAAATCGTTTCCTTCTTGTTAGGTCTAAAATTTGGCATGAAATGATGGGGACAACATGTGCTCCTGATGTATCACTACATCTTTTGCCATAAACACAAGATTTCTGTTATAGTCACTGAATTCATCTTTGATAATATGAACTTATCGTATTCCTGTTCTGACCATTATAAAATTGTAACCAGGGAGATCGTGAAAGCTGTGTGGAAATTTGGGATTCCTTGGTGGTGTACAAGAAAAAAACCAAGAAAACATGCAGAATCGTAAGGATGCAAAAAATCTAAACATAAGGTGAGAACATTCCAGCATCGATAGTTGTTGATATGAGGTTTGTTCCAGCAGCAGTCAGAAACAGTTTGCAAACTATAAAATAAATAAATGGCTTCTTTTATTAGGTGCTTATGGCTTGATAACTTTAATGCTATTAATGTTTTTTTATAATTTCAAGTGTTGATGTTGCTTGAAACTGTAATATGTACATATGCGCCTACCTAATATGTAGGGCTGTCAAAAATGTTCCATGGGACAGTGGCGTACGCGAAATTAACTAATACAAGAAGCAACAAACTTACCCTCTTAACTAGCTTGATGAACTAGCTTGCTTATCACAAATTGGAGAAGATGTGTAGCCATTTTGCAGCATCAGGTATGTTTCTATGGTTGTCTCCATGTGTGATGTTCGCTTTGGTGAAAACATATTCTTATATTTTGAAAACGACCGTTCGACATCTACACGCATACGTAAAATAATCTTTGAACGCACTTAACGGATCTGGGGCTGCACCATCACATATTTGTCTTAATTTGGTAAAACCGGTATCTTTATTTAACACACTTGCGAACTTTTCTTTAACGCGCTCATTTGTTGGGTCACCTATAGCGTGTAACAGTAGATTTACTTCGTCCATTATTTGCAGTGATTCCGCTAACGACAACGCACTTTTCTAATTTTTTTATGCTTTCATGTAATGGTTTATAGTTCTTCGCAATATTTTTTAAAGCTGTTTCAACGGAAATATCTTTGAATTTTTTCTGGCTTTCCTTAACTTTTTGTTTAGCCATTTATTTGTCTGTGGTTTAGATTATTTAAAATGTCTTTATAATTATTGCATTCGTTGTGGCTTGTTATTTATTGAATTTCTATCAATAAACAATTTATTTTACCTGTTTTGTTTTATTTCTTCATTAAAATGTAATTGAAAATATAACAGCCAACAAAACGCATCGCGTACTTTTTTAAATCACGGCTAATCATCGCGCACGCCATCTATTCTAATCTTCCCAACCAGTAGACCAGTGCAATATTCCGAATAGAAACAATAGAAATACTTGAATGTCTCGTGGTTGTCTCTGCTATCAACTGAACTGAATGAGAAATCTCATATCCAAACGCGAGTGGCGCCGCCCTAGATTTCGATGCTCCTCTTTATATATTTCTTCATGCAAGGTTATACTTATCTGTGCTGATAGATAAGTTTTTTGTAAAAGTATAGAAAATAATTATTAGCGAACTTTTTTTGTTATTATATCCCATTTCATTCCTTATTTAATTTATTGTTTCGTATTTTTCGATAATCTTGGTCAACGTACGTATAATATTTATCAGGTCAAGATCATTATATTTTTAAGGATCTGCTATTTTTGGATTTTTTATTATTAGTGATATCACCAATGACCTATTTCATATTTCGGTGAAAACGTTATTTTCTTTTTTTAAGAAAAATTTTAAACCCTAAATCCATTCTGAATTCTTGTGGTTATAAATTTAATCACTCTATACGTCTGTTTGAACATATATATACAACGTGGTCTAAAAAGTTTGAATAAATGGAAAACATTACATTAACGATTTCTTGAAAAAAGTTGATGCATGGTCTCAAATTAAATACTGGTTATACAATTTGTATTAGTCCGGGTGCTTATGCCAAAAAGAAATCAAATTATTTTAAATTGCCTGAAGAGTAAACTACCCTTATTATTTAAGATACCGAAAAATTTAATTATAAGAAATTGCTTCTATTTCCAAGATATACCCAAATATAAAAGTTGGTTGAGCAATTCAAAAAAATTTAAATTTCGTCTTTTTGTTTTTGTTCTTGAATTAAATTGATAACTGATAACCATCATTTTCTTGAGAGAAACACTATCAATTCAACAGCATCTTCGAAAAAACCTAAAAGTTAACTTTTTCTCAATTTTAGTGGTGACTATATGCCCAAATAATTTTTTTAGAGGAGAAAAACGCATCGATTTTATTTCACACGCGCTCATAGTTGTGTAATCAAAACCTGTGGCGCGCTGAAGCAACTGTATTGACGCTCTGAGTTGTTTATGTAATTCATTATGTACATTTTGTAACTATTGAAACGAGTGGATGCATGGATGTTCTCCGAATTGTTTAGAAGTGTTCCGCACTGGAAAAAAATTTTCGACCAAAAATTCAAATTTTGACGGCTCCGTGAAAAAAAAATTCTCAATTTCATCGGAATTTCAGCAGAATTAAAGTTGAGATATCTTGGAGCTTATTTATCGTAAACAAAAAAAAATGAAGGTCTTTTTATAAGTGATAAATCTGATCCCTTGATATTTTATTGTAAAATCTATAGTTTCGCCGTAAAAAAATTCATAACTAAACAAAAGTACCAATTTATCAAAAACTGTTTCAACTTGTTTGAAAACTCGGTAACAAAGAGTAATATACTTTTTTCGGATTTTTTCCTTTATAATTTACAATTTCTTTTAAATAAACAATTAGTTGTTATAAACAATTTGAGAAAAATCGTAATTTTTGCAAAAAGATCCTTATATCTTCCTGAAACCGACTCATATGAAAAGATTTAAAAAAAAAATTTTATCTTTTCATTTGAGTCACTTTTTTAACTTAAAAGTAAGTATAATTTTTCCATGTAGATTTATTTTAAACTAACTTATTTGGAACTACATGATTTTGTACTTTTGTAGCGCAAACAAAAAATCTTTATAAAGTTTATCTAATTGGGAGCCTAGTCCTAGCCTAAGCTTTTGATAATTCATTCAAAGACAAAAAGTTAAACAATTTTGCATATTGTAAATTAAGAAATAATTAAGTGTACGTAAAAAAACGATATTTAAATGTGCAGTTACTAACCTCTGATAAATATGAAGTATTTGTATAATTCCAATGTTCTCTTCATACTTTGACGGCCTATTCCTTTCTTCTCTGAGGATCCCGTGAGAAAACTATCATTTTAAAATCATTTTTTTGTCATTCTTGGTACAATACACAGCACTATAGCTCAGTATTTTTACACTAATTAATATTACACGTTTCTAGAAAAAAAAAAAAGAATTATTGGGTATTACACAAACATTCATTCAAACCTAACATAATAATAATAACCTATAGATTTTTATATTTTATGCTGACATTCTTATCTAAATATGCTAATATTACACAAGTAAAACTATGCGATTCTATTATTATATTATCTATTAAAATCTACACTAAACGACTTTTAAACACTAATTGTTAACAATTTTCCACACCTTCAAACTACTTATTCAAAACAAGCAACAACCCTCCAGTACAAGTTAAAATACACAGAAACTAATCCACAGACTCCTCTGTGACTAAATGTAAAACCGCTAATTCGATGAATATGGACGTTGCGTACAATGTGACCGTCCGAGCCAATGAAAAAGAGGACATACTTATGGCAAGACTCTTTACTTGAGGGACTCTACTAATAGATAGTCTGCTTTTGAGTTTAATTTAAAATAAGTTGATTTTCTGCCATAAGCACCTGGACTAAAACAAATTTATATAACCAGTATTTAATTAAAGACTCTCCATCAACTTTTCTCAAGAATAAAATTTAATGAAAAAGTTTTCCATTTATTTCAAACTTCTTGGACCGCATCACACATATACTCTACACATAACATATTTTTTACCTTATTATTATTATTATTATGGATTAAAAATAATAGCAAATGTCTAATTTGCAATTAATTATTTTTTAAAGTACTTTACCGAACTTAATACATACCAATTGGACCAAAACTACATAAATCAAAAGTTATATTGTTCCAGAAATAGCAG
The DNA here is from genome assembly GCA_029963845.1 of Rhamnusium bicolor. Taxonomy (NCBI): domain Eukaryota; kingdom Metazoa; phylum Arthropoda; class Insecta; order Coleoptera; family Cerambycidae; genus Rhamnusium; species Rhamnusium bicolor. The sequence continues at coordinate 293,428 of JANEYF010002849.1, read as the reverse complement.
CTAAACTTTCATATAGTATACATTTTTTCATTTTCGCAGAAATTCAATATGTAATATTTCCAATAAATATATATATTTCAGTGCCTGGAAGGTACAGAAGTCACATATTTTCATTAGAAATGCATTGGGAAAATACAATAGTTGAAAGATACTAGAATTTCAAATTTATTTTTCGCTTCTCCACTCGATTGGTATGTATGTGATTCCGATTGATTGAAAATAGATAACGTGAGGATATTGGTTTTATATATAGCTCCAATCAGTTGTGAAAATTTATATTTAACTTATTTTTAGTTCAACTTGATCAAATAGGGTTAACGAAAGATGTTTATCTGTTAAACATATTCTGCTTAAAAATATTTTTATTTCACCAATTAATTTATTGATTTAAACAGCATGAAACTAACTTACATCTTTGTTATTAGCTAAGGAGTTTCGTATCCACAATCTCTTAATGTAGTTTTATTCGTCGGTTTGGATAAAATTAGTAAAGAAAACCTCAAATTCTCATTTAGTCGACGTTTCGACAAAATTTATTGTCTTCCTGAGGAAGACAATAAATTTATTTTTATTTATTTATTTAATTTTATCGAAACCGACGAATAAAACTACATCTTTGTTATTTACATCCTTGAGTAGGAAATTGCACGCAGGTAGATATAGCTGTTTCGATGGTAGTATTGTGTCACCCTGGAAACACGGGGTCTTTCAATTGTAGCCACAAATGAGCGTGTCGTTCTAGGTGGTTGTTATTAAGCCAAAAAAAAAATGCAAGAAAGCAAAATAACTATGGAAGTTATACGGAAGGCCTTGCTTCTCACAAAACTAGAGGTAGGAATCACTCAAATTAGGGATACTAAAGAGGGTGGAATATTAATAAAATGTAAAAATAAGGAGGAAGTTGAAAAAATAAAATTAGAGGCAGAAAAGAAATTGAAAAAGAACTATGAAATAAAAACACCCGAACAAAAAAAATCCTCAAATAAAAATTGTAAATCTTGAAAATAATATAGACAAAGAAGTACTAGAATATTGTATTTGGAAACAAAATGTATTTTTAAATCATGAAAACTATTCTCTGAATGTGAAAGTTATTAAAAAAATGAAATACAAGTATGTGGCGACTGTTGAATGTGGTCCATTTTCAGCAGATATAATTCTAAAGCAAGAGAAATTAAGTGTTAGCTGGTCAATTTGCCGTATCTTTGAATATGTCCCTGTGTTTAGGTGTTATAAATGTGGTGATTATGATCATAAAGCAAGTATGTATAAGTGCGATGAAAAACATTTTAAATGTGCAAGTAAAGAACACAAAACGATGAATTGCGTAAGTGAGAATTTTAAATGATGTAATTGCATTAGAGCAAATGAAAAATTCAAGTTAAATCTAATATCTAATCTTACTGTTTTTGATATTAATTGTCCTGCATATTTGAGAAAAATAGAATACTTGACATTCTCAGTACTACTCTGCCATACGTACACTCCAGGCTCAAGAGTCCTCGGTCCCCCTGTGACAAGGGAGGTACACACAAGGAACGGACGATCTAGGATGAATACTTCTGTGAATATTCATCAATCATCATCTTGCGGGTATCTCTGTTTAATTAGCGCAGCTCATCCACCGTCCACTTTACTACTCCGAAGGAGTAGAGCAGAACCGGAACGGCAAGCATATTAGTTGCAGACACCTTGTTCTTCCCCGAAAGTTCGGAAGACCAAATCTTTCGGAGGCGGTGTCTGTACTTGCCGAGGAGAGAATCCTTTATTTGTGTTACATTCTGGATGTGCCTTTGTGAATAACATTGCTTCTATAACATATTCTATTTAATATAGAAGCTGGTCCAAGACATATGGTGACATATCGTGATCCGAAGTGCACATACTGGGAAGGGTACAAGCACTCTCTCCAGTCTCACCCTCAATCCACTCTCACTATAATCAGTAATTGGCGGCAGAAAAAGTCCAAAGCGCAATTGTTTCAGCTTACAACGAAAATTGTCCACTGAAGACAAATAAGGATATCAGAGGCGCGTCTTGGTAGAACAAGAATTTGGATAAAATGAGAAAAGAAGTTCGACATCTCTTTAATCGCGCTAAAGCTTTGGGAGACTGGGACCAATATATATCCGCTCTAACGGAATATAACAAAGAAATAAGGGGATCTTGGAGGAAACTCTGTGAGAGTATAATTGACCTACCTCACAAAACTAGAATCCACAAGATTCATTCCAGAGAGAACTTGGGCAATTGACTCATTAAGGCGACCGAATGGCTCATATATGGACTCTGGAAAGGAAACCCTACAGCTCTTAGCACAGAACCACTTCCCAGGGTTCTTGAATCTGGATGACCAACAGCTGTCACCATCAGAAGAGCTATTCAAACCGCCAGGAGAAGACGGAATTTTTCCTACTCTACTACAAAACGGACTGGAAATATGGCTCCCATTCCTCGTTAAATTATTTAGAGTTAGTCTGGTGTGAAACTATATCCCATCCAGTTGGTCAGCGGTTAAGATAGTATATATGCCAAAAATGGGTAGGAAAGAACTAAGCCCTAAATCGCTTAAACCAATTAGCCTGACATATTTTCTGTTGAAAGGCCTGGAGAAGGTGTTGGACGGATATATCAGGGGAACATCCTGAACCATCACCCCCTCCAATACCCATCAGTATGCCTATCAAACAGGAAAATCAACAGAACCAGCACTCAACAACCTAGTCGAGAAGATCACCCAATCCCTTCAAATGAAGGAAATTGCGGTGGGAGCTTTTCTCGACAATGAGGGAGCATTTAACAATGCACTGCCCGACTCCTTATTTGCAGCAGTAGCCGCCAGAGGAATTGAGCCAACTATATGAGACTGGATTTGTGCTATGCTATCAAACACAACTATAACAACGTCTTTACAGGGAGAAACAGTCAGCTTTTGTACCACAAGAGGAAGCCCGCAGGGTGGGGTTCTTCCCCCCTTTTTGTGGTCACTTCGTGTGGATGACTTACTGGCTATTCTCACACTGTGGGAGGTTGAGGTTCTAGCCTATGCAGATGATCTAGTCATACTAGTTATCCTTCAAGAGATACTGGATGCAGTGGCTAACTGGTGTGACAGTGATTAAAATGTCTGTAAACCCTCAATAAACAGTAATGTACCATTCACCCAGAAAAGGAAGCTGGAGGACTTAAGACCGCTCTTCTTAATGGGTGAAACTATTCCATGTGCGGAGGAGGTGAAATATCAAGGAATCACTCTGGATAAATCACTTAAAGGGAACTCCCATCTGGAAAAGGTAATCCACAAAGCAAAACTGTCCTTATGGATATGTCGTCGTATTTGTGGTAAATCCTGGGGCATGGGTCCCCAACAAATTTACTGGATCTATGTCACGGTAATCAGACCAATTATAACATACAGATCCATCGTTTGGTGGCAGAAAACAACCACAACGGACGGCCAAAGCCAAACACTCTGGATTACAGAGATTAGCATGCTTGACCGTAATGGGGGCAATTAGCACCACACTGTCAGCTGCAGTGGAAATCCTTCCGGACTTACCCCCTCATCGTATATATTTGGAGAAAGAGGCCAGGTGGACAACATATAGACTGCAACAAGCGGCCATTAATATACCGCAGACTAGTACCACGGAGCGGAACAGGTTGCTGGATGACATCTATGTCACAGCTTCCTGGGAATGCCCTCGAATACTATACCTATCATGACCAACTACGAGCTGATAAGTGGAATCGGAATAAAACCGACCTACTGAGGGCAGACAGTTGCTGGTTTACAGATGGCTCCAAAACTCCTGATTGCAGGAGTCGAAGTACATAGCTACAGACCAAGGTGAGGATGTCCTTAAGCCTAGGTATTAATGCAATTATTTTTCAGGCCAAGGTTCATGCTGTTGAACTGTGTTCGAAGGCATGCATCTTACACGCAGATCAATAAAAAAAATTTCAGGTAGCCAAACAGCTATAAAAGCTTTTGGCTCCAAAACGGTATGGAACTGTCAGAAGGCTCTAAATCGTTTGAGCAAAAACAATAAAGTGACTCTGGTCTGGATACCCGGCCACTCTGATATGGATGGTAACGACATAGCCGACTCCTTGGCTAGAGAAGAAGCGGGATCACGAATCATCAACCAGAATCGATACTTGGCATATCTTCAAGTACTGCTAAGATGGCTAACTCAACCTGGGCTGAAAGGACTCACTCAATAAAGTTATCAGTTTCATTAAGACAGTGAACTTATTGGGTGAAATATAATTAGGAGTGAGCCACAATAGGTCTGCTAATGCCAAAGTGGAGGGTCCACAAGGACCCACTCACAAAAACCTAACCTAACTTAGCTTGTGTATAAGATAGTTGTATATCAGACATAGCTGCTTTGTCAAAAAACACTTAGAAAAACACGGAAAATTTGTTGCACAACACGTCTTCGTTCAAACGGAAGTAAAATACAACTGAGGCAGGTATTGCATTAATACCCCCTTTGAAAGTATAGAATTTCTCCTTACTAATTACTTTGTCCTTAATCTGATTCCAAGAAGTCGTAAAGATGGATTTATTTTACTTTTGGACAAACATTTTTAATCGGATCCACTATGGTAAAGGTGCGATGTAGGTTTTAGTTGTCGCAAAGCAGGTTACGTTACTCAATAATTTGTGTATTCTGCCACGTCTTGTTGGCATATTGTGGACGTGTATGAATTGGACGAGGACGACGAGAACGGAATAGATAATGTGTAACAGTAAATTTTTAATTTCTGTCACAACTAAGTTTACTACCTATTTTCATTTCGGAACACCCTATCTAGATGTTCCTGTTTCCAGAATTACGGCGGCACGAGGCTAGTCAACTAACAAATGGTTAACCACCTGTTAATTCACGTAATACGCCCAGGCTGTTGAATTTGAAAATGATTATCAGTAAAGTCTGAAACTTAATATACATACCTTTTTGATCGGTACAATATTAGTCCATGGTGACAATTCATTTAATTTAGCTACTCAACAATTGCGAGTACCCTTTGCGCGGTCGCGGCGTGGAATTTAGTTTAATCTCATTTCCGACAGGCATTTCCAACGAGGCAACTGCAAGCAGCGGTCGGCTTTTACACTTTCTTGAAATACCTCGTGGCTCGAATAATTCAATCGCTTTATTGGATGTCAGTTGCAGGTATGTTAACTTAACTCATTAATTTTATAGAACATATAGTGATATCGGGATTTTGTTTCAGATTTTCCTGATTGATTATTTATTTATTATCTATCATTATTTATTATCTATCAGTATTTATTATCTATCATTATTTATCGCATTTTTATTATTTATCATATTTGATTATATTTGATTATGTCTATTTCATATATCATTTTTTATATTATTACTTTTTGATCTTTTTTTATTGCGATCACGGTAATTTTTTTGGAGGCATTATTTTATGCATTCCTCGTGAGGCACCTTTTTTTGGCACTGGAGTTTTACGTTTTTTATGGAATACCACCGTAATTACTACCCTTTAACTGGGATAGTGATATTTTCTTAACTTGACGTCGGCCAAGGAGTTTTTTTGGAGCACTAACTAGTTTGCCTGGAAAACTACGCACGTGGTCAACTGTGCCTTAGGACGTATTACTGAATTCTTAAGCTTGTGAGGCCACTGTAACTATGAGATGGTACCGACAGCCTAATGCCGACCTAGCCAACGTAAGCGGAATCCGGATGGAGCTGTTACTCAGCCCCATTGTTTAAGATAAGTACCTTTTACATTTGTCTGCTAGTCAGGATATAGATTACCGTTGTTAGAGGTCCTGTAGCCGGCCTTACTTTGCCTTTTTTTGCCTTTTATGCTTGTAGTTTGCTTGTAGCCGTTGATGTAATTTTAAGATGTGTTGTTTTGTGCCCGTGTGCATTTAAGCGGACATGCCTTTACCTTTTTTTGTATTTCTATGACCTTCAGTCCCATGTTAGTGTCTTTAAATGCGTAAGGCGCAGAACCTTATATAGTTGTAATTTACTGCTTGCAGGATATGTTTTTTTGCTTACAAACTATATATTTAGTACTTACTAGGTTATGTTAACCACAGTTACCGGATTTTAGTTGCCTTTTGCCTAAAATCGCTAGCACAGCCGTTGTAATTGCCTTTGCTTACAATTTGGTGCGTGTGTGCTAGTACTTTTCGCTTACTACGGTTGATTTAAGTGGCCTTTTGCCATGAATCTGTAGTACAGTAGCTTTACCTTTTTTTACCTCACGTAGGGGTATGTAACTTTGTAGGTTATTACCTATGCTTATCGGGCTTTGGATGTTTGCTTTTTGTGCAAGTAGTAAGTAGTCATATTCTGGAATATTTTTAACTCATTTTGTACCTTTTATGTATTTTTTGTGTTTTATCTTATCGCTGTCACCGCTTCAGCTGCTATTTTAGTTAGTAATTTGATTTATTATGCGTGACCTTTTGCATATCTTATTAAGCTAGTTGCCGCTACTAAGCCTATCTTTTGGGCTAGTAGTGTCGTGATATGTTGTAAATTTTTGCTTCACGTAGTTTGAATTAAACTAGTTTCAATTTTATTCTGTTTTTTTCTTGAGTTTCTTTAACTCATGGCGCCCACAGCCTTTTGAAATAGTTCCCATGCTTAAATAATACCTTGCTATAACAACACCGAATTTTAACAACGAATTCTCAAATTTAGCAGTGCCTGAACTCTTACCCACGACTCTTGCCTCCTAGAATAGCTGACTAGCCGTGGTGGGTTATAATTGGGGTTGTCTATCTTTTGCCTTCACCGACAACACAATTTAACTCTTTTACCTTAACGATTATAATTTAAACCCAATTAAATTATAAAGTGGTGCTCTTAAATTACAAATTGGCGACCAACGGGGGAGTTTAAATTACAAATGAACCAAAATGCTTTGGAGTATTCCGATCGTTCTCACTTAACTTTTGAAAATGATACAGATTATGTAGAAAGTCAAATGAATGACCAAACGACTTCAAAACAAATGCAAAATAGTTTAGTGTTATCCTGGAGATAACATAAGAAACATAAAATATAAAAACAAAACATAAAAAACATTAAAAACATATGCCGAGTACTCTGTCTGAAGTTGATGTGGAAACAAGAACACTAAACGAAATGTTTTGTTGACTGGACTTGACAAAAATTTGGCGACAAAAAACAATAAACAGTGAGGTAAATTTCAGCTGATCGTCGAAATTGGACGAGTCAAGAGATAGAGAAGGAAGTAGTGTGTTTGAATCTATGTAAATATTTAGTAGTACATATTTCGACAAATATTTCATCGAAATAAATAGCCCTAAAACAACATTTTCTGTAGAAAATTTACCAATCAACTCTGATAACTACACGTTTTTCTGTTGAGACTAACCGAAATATTTGTAAATATTTAAAAACAAATTTCAAGATGGCGGGAAAAGCTTAACCACCCAATGGGTGCAAAATTAGCATCCGACTTCTGAGACCCAATTAAATATATTACAATAATTGATTCCACCTTGCTCGGAATTATTTCCGCTCGTTATGCCCTCGCCGATTGATCTACATACTGTTATCACTACACTATTGGAAAAATATAATATTTTGACCTCAATTTCCACTGCTGTATTTTTCTTTCGATATAACAATAAATCAATTACACCATTGCCGTTTAATACAAAATAAAATATATATGTAGAAAAAACGGATAACGGTGAAGTTTTATACAGATAAATATTAATTCACAGAAAGGATACATCTTGCAGCGAAGGCTCACGTACTCAAAGTTATAAATGGGTACCATTATTTTAAATAAACTGAATTTCAGTTTAAATTTCAAGCTAAAATATATTCAAATAAAGCTGATAGAAATGGAAAAATCGCTACTTTACCGCGAGTGAAACGTTGTTGGAGAAAATTTGACTTGAAATGTCCATAAATCTAAAATGAATAACTCATTTGCAGCGCAACCGAATTATCCTGAACGCGCTACTTGCCGCAGGTTAAATGTACAAATTTAAAAATTGGCTTCATATTTCATCTTGACTGCTACCCAATGCACTAACAGGTAGATAAGGTAAGATACAAAAATGCGTTCATCGGATATATTGTTGCAACACATATAACATTATATAAGAAAATACCTGATGTGGCCAGCACATAACTTTCTTATTCCAGTATATCATCCTGATCTAAAAAACTCATTCTATTTAATTCTTCACTTACCTCAATTATATTTAAAAGAGTATCTTGAAAGAATCCTTCGACAGTGTCAATAATAATTCATGCATTTTAATAATTTCCTCTTATTAACATTGAAATTTTTGTAACTAAATTAGACATCAAATGTCAAACTGCTAAATTTATTATAACCCAATTTTATGAGGTCGAATGTGTACAAAATTTCAGTTTACATCAGCGTAATTTAAGTACTTGAAAAATATATTTCATTCACTTGATATGACATGATTTATAATCTTTCATCAAGAATATATTTTTTTTATAGTCAAATACAAAAAAGTCCCGTGAACTTCCTTTCAGCTGGCCCATTTTACTCATCACCGAATTTATCATTGTCTTTGGCCTTTAGAACACGTGTACCGAGTTAAAAAGCCTTATCTCAAAAACAGTGGCTGTAATCGCGATATTACCGACATGCGGACAGATTTTCTCAATAAAGTTATATTTTTTTCATCATAATTCGGCGAGATTCGTCCAGAAATGTAATAAAAATATTTTAATTATGTTCCACGAAATTGTACATTATTTCTTCTTTCAATCATTATGTCTCTTCTGGTGGTGCTACATATCACAAAATGTTATTGAAAATCTTAATTGCCAAATTTGGGAATTCTCTCATTAGTATTTTTTGAGTTATCGCGGATACACACACACACACGCACGCACGCACACACACACACACACGTATTTTTAACTAGCGATTATAAGAGTCAAATTATATTACTAATATTTGTTATAAATATTCCGGAAATAATCTCCGGCGTCTCTTATTAAAAAACCATTTGTATTGTGAGAAGGATGGTTTAACGTCGATAGATGTATACTTAAAATATGTGAACTTTTTCATAGACTCCACACTTGTCTTATGTAGAAAATCTACTTATTTGCAATTTAACCACCCCCGAGATCTCAGAACAAAAAAAAGTTTTGAAAAAAATCTTTAAAATCTCGAATAGACGTTAAATATGTAAAGAATAAACTGACGAAACCAAGAGGTCCTTATAACTTCTGAAGGGATGTAGACATCGAAAAAATAAATGATCTATCCTGTGCAACAGTCTTAGCCTCTTTGGACGAAAATTAAAGGAGTTTTGAAAAAATATATTTAAAAGATCGAATAGAGGTTTACGAGGAGAGATTTACTCAAGCATAAACTGATGAAACCAAAAAAATCCTTATAACCTGTAAAGAGATATAGAATTCGAAAAAAATAAATGAAAAAACACCCCCACAAACCGCCCATCGACTTTGGCCGCCTAATATCCTGTAGAAAAGTCTCAGTCCTTTTGGACGAAAAACAAAAAAAGTTTTAAAAAATCTTTAAAAATCTAATACATTTTTATTGTATGGCCACAGGAACGTAAATTACTAGCTACGCCTAATGCCCTTCTAGTTCCTAAATTTTTGTTTATAGATAAAATACATCCAGTCCTCTTCGAGTGAGTGTTTATAATAAATTCACTTTATCAACTTTGAATATTACGGAATTCGCTAGAAAAATTACAAGGTAAGATATATTATGTCATACATGTATGAACATATTTACGCACTTACACATGCCCTACAGTCAATCTTGGTTTTGACGTCATCAATACCTAAATTCTGAGCCCTACATATCATCTTATTTCTTTCACATTATTTTGCCGACCGGTCTTTCCCTTTGGGGGACAGTACTAAAAATGTGCATGAATACACATTTTATCAATTTCTCAAAATGTTAAAACAAATTTAAAAAACTTAAAAGGCAGTTTTTCTTTAGATAGAAGTAACAAGTTTAAAAAAACTATGAAAATAACAAAAATACAGTGGCATACTATATTAAATTCAGAATATCGTGTATCTATTTTAATATAGAAACAAGTCCGAGTTATGTTACTACTAGTATACCGATAGAGCTTGCAAAATGTCTTTCTTAGAAAATTTGTTATACAGTGCATTTCAATGAAAACTATCCACCTTAAATAAATTTGGATATATTGATTGTTGCTAAAAACGCAACACGTCAAAAAGAGAAAAGAGGGAACACATTTTCTTATAAATAGATCTAGGATTAGTTCCACCCCCTCACCCCTAGAGCCATCCCTATATATTTTTTAAAAGCAACACCCCATATTTTTTCAGGTCAATAGTTTCACCTCGAGGAGCTCATTACAAAAATGTATAATAATATAAATTTGGGAGCTACACATTATATTAAATTAAAAAAAGGTTTCGAGTAATAAACGATTCAACAAAAATTACTTTATTAGGTGTTCCAACTGGCTTCCGTTGACCTTTATGCAATTATACAGTCATGTATCAAACGCCTCTCTAACATTACGAAAAACTTGCGGCATTAAGTGTTGACATTCTTGAATAATCCTTTGTCGTAAATCATCTAGCGAATCTGGTTGAATTACATAGACTTTCGTCTTCAAATACCTCCATAAAAAGGCCTAAAGGAGACAAATCTGGTGACCTCGGTGACCACTCCATCATCGGACTCCTTCTACCTATACAACGACCAGGGAATGTATCATTAATAAATTGACGGACAGTCACAGCAAAATGTGGAGGTGCTCCATCTTGTTAAAATGCAAGGAGATTTTCAGAAAATATCTCATCGTATTCTATTATTTGAGTAATTTGTGGATAAACTGCATCTCTAAGTAATTCCAAAGAAGACTCACTATTTAAGTTTCCCTCAATAATGAAGGGTCCAACAATATGGTTTCCTAGGATATAGATAGATGGATAGATATATTTATTAATTTCAGAAAACTACAAAAAGGTCAGATTAAGAAATCTTGTCAATATTTTTACAAGAAATGTAAAAAAAGAAAACAATATAATATAATAAAACAATTACAACACGTAGAAACATTTAGTATAAAATGTATAATAAATATAAAAGTAAAATGTAAAAAATAATCTTTCTTAAGGATTATTTTGTCATTAAAATATGTAGGTAATTCAATGTGAGAATTTTGAAAGTAACCTACTTATGAATAAAATATGTATAAATTAAAAAATTAATAAATTAATAAGGCAACACATAAAAAGTAACACAAACATATTAAAAACTAGATAAAAATTCATCTATTGTATAGCAATTTTTATTTAATAATAATAATTTCACCATTGCTTTAAATTTATGAAAAGTTGGCAAGCTTTTACTGTTATCGGGGAGAATATTGAAAAATTTACACCCATTAAAAAAAATACTTTTTTTGATAGAAGGCTGTCTCGTGCTTCTGTGGTATAGGAAGCTTCTTCTTTCGAGTAGTATGAACATGTTGTGCTCTATTTTCAGAAAATTTTGTTTTATTTTTGTTTACAAAGCATGTTATATCATAAATATAAACCGAGATCATAGTGAGTATGTTCAACGATTTAAATGCCGATATACCACACCAAACATTCAATTTTTTGGATCTTTGAGTATAAAATTCGCTATGGGTAATTTGATCGAAAAATCTAGGAGAATGAATTCAATTAAATTTTATCTGTAGCTCCCAGACATTCACTTAAGATCCTACAACTTATACATTTTTGTAATGAGCTCTACGAGGAGAAACTAATGACCTGAACAAATATGTGTTGTTCCATTAAAAAAATATATAGGAGTGGCATTGGAGGGAGGGGTGGAACTAATCCTAGATCCATTTATAAGAATGTTCCTTTCTCTTTTTGACGTATTTTTGCGTTAGTATATCCAAATTTATTTAGGTTGGATAGTTTTCATTGATTTGCACTGTATAATATAATTCCATAATGTAACAACCAATCAAACTTTAAAAGTAGTAATTTTAAAAAATATAAAGAAAAATATCTCAGGCAGACCAGTCTGGGGGTGTTCAATAAAAAAAGAATACATTAAATTCCAATGAGAAATATTTGATTTATTATGCTTTAAAAACCATACAATCTTAAATTGCAGTTTTCTCGAAACGTTACTAATAAGAGCTATTACAGTATTGAACTGTATTATTATATTATTTTAGGAGTGATAGGAGTATATCCACAGAACAGTATGCATAGCCAAGGATAACTCTAAGGACTCTAAGGAGGAACCAGAGCAAATAGTGTATAGCCCCCGTGAGATCCTCTCAATGTATTGCCTGTCTAGATCGCTCAGACGCCGGCATTCATCCTATTCGCATGCAAAAATACCCACCGAATTACAGGATCAGCAAGGATAACGCCTTCAGGAGTTGGACACACATCACAGAAAGATTTATATAAGTGTCTGGCCCCTTTCTCATATAAGTAATTTTATTTTTCGTCTACCTGTTTTTATTGGTGTTATTTTACTAAAATTCAGTCTTTCTCTCCACCCATTTTCTTTAATACAGATTATTTTGCATATCATTTACTCTGTATTTTAATTTAAAACTATTTATTTCTACATAGGTTTATTTCCTACCTGCATAATATTTATTCGAAATTCGTTTATTTAGTTTCTGATAAAGTTATTTATTTATTTAATTGCAGAAATATAAAATATTACACAATAACATGGATTTTTTTTTGTTTATTTACCACCTTCCATCAATGTATTAAAATTAATTTCAGTAAATATATTTTTATTTCTTTTTCTTAATATATGAAGGAAAATTGCTTTTTAATATTTCAATTTTTTTTTTAACTAAAAAGCAAATTTTCTTTATATATTTAAAATATTTAATAATGTTTTACAAGGAGCCAACCAACCCATTTTTTTTGCTTTTCACACGACAATGTTAAATTGAAGTCCATTTTAGAGATCTAGCGACATTCGTCTGTTATTCATTATATATTTATCATTAACTTTATTTATATTTAATATTTTATAGTATATTCGTACCTTTCTGTTCAATCTCTCTTGATATTATAAATAAATATAGTTTAAAAAAAAACTAAAAGACACGCTTTTAAAGCATATCAAACTAAAAAAGTGAAAAATAATTATTAATATAAACTGAAAACAATAATGAACGAAAAATACTAGTATTATTGTGAAAAAAGCGTGGGTTGCTCGATATATGAAACATATGGCACAAAGCGCCCCACGCTTTTTTCACAATAATACTAGTATTTTTCGTTCATTATTGTTTTCAGTTTATATTAATAACTATTTTTCACTTTTTTAGTTTGATGTGCTTTAAAAGCGTGTTTTTTAGTTTTTTTTTAAACTATATTTATTTTTCACTTTTTAGTTTGATGTGCTATGAAAGCGTGTTTTTTAGTTGTTTTAAACTATATTTATATTGCTTATTGATGCTGATATTATAACATATTACGATCCAACAGATATTTCTGAAAAAAAAAAACATTTTTTTATTTCAGCCATGGGATTTGAACTCACGCCCGAGGAGTCTGTCGTTTCGAGTCGACTGCCTTAGCCCGCTCGACCACCGATCTAGCTGACAATCGCGGAATGTACTTACATATTAAGCCTTTGCTCTCACGCAGAGGATACGTGAGGAAAGGACTGGCGATCCTGATCAGGATAATGATATAAACTTATCAAATTATTGTATTGTTACCGGTTCTTCGTAAGTGTACAAAGTTTCAATTAAATCTGTCCGTTTAAAGTGGGTCAAAATCGAGTCCAAAGAGTCGGTTACAAACAAACAAACAAACAAGCAAACAAGCAAGCAAGCAAACATACAGGTGAAGCTAATAAAAGCGTGTTAAAAACTGACTTGTTCACCTTTTGATTTTCATTGTTACAATACAAATGTCATTAATTAACTAAGCGTCAAAATTTATTTTGTTTACTAAAATTATAATTGTCTAAAAAAATTTTTAACTTTCCTAAATTTTTTAAAAAAATTTAAATTTATTTTAGACCAATGTTCAACTGATGATGTCTAATAACCGAAACTAGTAGGATGTATATCATTTCTGTGTATAAATAAAAATGATTATAATTAATTTTTTTCTCTAATATTTTAAGGTTGTGGTCCAAAACAAAAAATAATATACTTATTATACAGGGTGGGGCAATAGTGCGTCGGACCTCGATATCTCGAGTTCTGCGATAGCTAGAAATTTTTTAAAAAATTGCAAGTAAACTAGATAAAAAAGTCTATAAATGGAAATTATTTTCGAATATACAGGGCGAGCCAAGACGAAATTACAGGACCAAGTGCCTTTTTTTTAATGGAATGCTATGTATATCAGTACATTTTTTGGAGCCTCTTTCTAGGCTCTATTCATTCCTATATTATTATTGGCTATCTCCCAACCACTTTGATGCAATGAATGTTTTTGTTGAAATAATGCCATCTGCAGATGGATATTAAAAAAATCACCGTAGTCACAATTATGGGTTTTAAGAAAAACTAATGTGAATATCAGTTACGAGACATCTAATTAATATTTTTGAATCATTTTTATTTCTTAAAATATACAGGGTGGCCAAAAATTAGTATTCAATTAAGAACTTTTTAAATTGAATTTTCTCAATTTTTTCAAATGAAACACCCTGTATATTATTCAACGATGTGATGTAAAAATGAAAAACGAACATTTTTTTTAAGTACTTCTTTATGGCTAATTGCAACCACTTTCGTTTTATTGAGCAATAATTACAACATTCAAAAATAAACTTAAAAAAAGAGGTTTCTTCAAATAACTCAGTAGAAAAAATTATAATAAATGTTCCACATGTTGGCCATTTTGATTGATACACATCTCTATGCGCTTTTGAAATGAGGTTCCCACTGTTCCTAAAACTGCCGGTGTGATAGATCTAAAGGCAGTTATTATTCTTTCCTTCATATTTTGTACTGTTGTTGGTGTGTCTCTATAAACAATTTCCTTCACGTATCCGCATAAAAAGAAATCCATTTTTGTAAGATCTGGGGATCTAGCAGGCCATTTAGTGGGTCCATTTCTTCCAATCCATTGATGAGGGTAGGTATTATTTAAGTGGTCTCTAACTGCATTTAAATAATGTGGTGGAGCACCATCTTGTTGAAACCACATCCTATTTCGAATTCTTCCAGGGAGATTTACCAATAATTGTGGCAGATAGTTTTCCAAAAAATGAAGATAAATAGCTCCAGTCAATGTACCATCAAAGAAATGTGGCCCTATTACATGTTCTCCAATAATTCCTCCTCAAACGTTTATAGACCATCTGTGTTGGTTATCAACTTGCATAAAAAAGTGAGGATTTTCCGAAGCATAATAATGGAAATTGTGCCTATTAACAAATCCATTTTTATGAAAAGTTGCCTCATCAGTGAATAAAACATTATTGAAGAAGTTGACATCAACTTGCATTTTACCTCTGGCCCTATTACAAAATTGTAGGCGCTTTAGAAAATCGTCATCAGATAATTCCTGGTGCATTTGAATATGATATGCATGCAACTTATTTGTTTTTAAGATTCGACCCACATAACCTTTTAAACATTTCCAGCGGAAATACAAAATGCCAAGATAAATAATTTTGTTTATTGAAACTCTTAAATTGAAGATAATATATAATATTTATAAATGACCTTAATTTGAACTGAAAATATGTTTCGGGACATTTTCCTAAAGAAAATATTTAGGAGGACCCTGGATATTACAAATAAAAGGGTTATTTTTTATTTTAAAATTAATCTTAACATGACCACCCCCCTATTTCTCGAGATTAATACCCCCCCCCCACAAAAAAAAAACCAACCCCAAAAAAAAACTCCCCCCCCACCCCAAAACGGGCCCCCTAACCCATTTAATTATGTCATTAAAAATGTCTTTAAATCTAGATAATTAATTAGAGACACGCTCTGTCGCTTCTAAAGATTTAGTGTTTTTTAAAAGTAGATTGTTCAGTTTTATAATAATTTTAAAATTACTTAAATAAAAATTATTTAGATAAGAAATAACAAGTTTAAAGAAACAATGTCATAATAATTTTAGACAGACTTTAAAATTTTCCTTTCTATCCTTTTTTTTCTTTATACTTTTATTTAACATTGACGTATTTCCGCTACCAGGGTAAATAATCGATTTTATAGCTGAAGAATTTTAACCAAGCGGCTTTTCTTATCTTATT
The DNA here is from genome assembly GCA_029963845.1 of Rhamnusium bicolor. Classification (NCBI taxonomy): domain Eukaryota; kingdom Metazoa; phylum Arthropoda; class Insecta; order Coleoptera; family Cerambycidae; genus Rhamnusium; species Rhamnusium bicolor. The sequence continues at coordinate 277,156 of JANEYF010002849.1, read as the reverse complement.
TATTAGGGCTTAAAAAAATTGCACAGGGGATCCCTGGCAATTTGACATTTTCTAGCCTGAAAATGACTGAAAATATTTTTTTCAGTCAGTTTTTTAGGACAATAAAATTGAACAGGGGTTTATGCAAAAACGTCTTTTACTTACCTGTAAATGCTTTTAGAACAGTGAATGCCAAAAATAATAACAGAGGGTTCCATACGAAAAGCAACTTTTATTTTCTGAAAATGATTTAATACAGATGACTGAATTTAAATTAAGTTATTTTTCGGTTAAGAAATAATTTTGGACAGAGGGTTCCTTACAAAGTTGTAACTTAACTAGTGAGAGCAGGTGATTTGTGAAAGTGAAAAATTATTTTGACTAAGTGTTATGACCACAATCAAAACAACCCAAATTTTGTAATTCAGCAAACTGGACGGCAAGTTGACCTACAACCGGTTATTACTAGCCTGCCAAAAAGTTTGCGCAAGACCGCAACTTTTCTTAATAATGGACAATTTATAAAACAGAAAGAAAATGTTTCATTAAAATTTCAGATTCGACAAAAAATATGGGCAGTGTATCTTTTACGCTGAATGCAATTAAGTTGAAATAAACCTGAAGTTGGAAATTTATTTTCAAGCGACTAATTCGAAAATTATTAAAAATTTAAAAGTCCTGGTGGACTAAGAGATGATTTGGTTAAAATTTATTTTTACAAAAATTTTGGTTGCCGATCCATAAAACTCAATATTTTTTAATAAACCCTGAAATTTTGCTGACAGCCTTATAATCACCTGGAAAACTAGCTAAATTTTGTTGAAAAAAAAGAATTTTGTGTCAAGTGCTGTTTTGAGTTTGAAATAAGTTAAATTTTCTAATATTAACTGAGGTTCGAGACTCTATCTTAACAAATCTAACTTCACGAAAAAAATTATTTTGAAAATTGATTCTAAGTTCCTAAGTATGTAAGTCGGTTCCTTACCTTACCCTAGAAGGTCTCAAACGATAATGTTCTTATAGCATATACATTTTATTTTTCATTTTTAGACAGCCTACGTCCGTAGGAGCCTGTTCGGTGTTTTTCAAGTTTAATAAATAAAAAATAGTTTAGATTTTTACAATAAAATCGGAAGATGGAAGACTGCTTAAGCCAAAATTCATAGATGGTGAAAGCTGCGAAAGAAATACTTCTGGTTCTCTGTGGTAAAGGTTTGAAAATTACTTTATACGTAGTGGAGCCGTCGTCATTTCTTGTTGCTACCAAAGAAGAACCCAGCCTTTGTACATGGACAAATTTCAGTGCCTTTTTTTATGACTTCTGAGAGATCCGTGAGAGATCTATACCTACGAAATAGCCAATTAAGGACTGCCTTTAGGACTCTATATCAGTTGGTGTTTGATAATGGCATTCACACCTCGTTTTAAATTAATTTTTGTCGTTTCACGAGTGATTGTATGAATGCAAGTGTTGATGTATCCGTCTTGAAAATAATTTTTTATATTTATAGTAGTCGTGTCCTCATCTATTGCGATGTTAACATGATATCATGGGTTCAAAAGCTTCGTGTAGTAAAAATAAACCTGCCCCACTTGAAAGCTCCGATATGCTTTTGAAAGCTCCCTACCCGGCTAGCTGGCCTGGCTACACGGTGTATCAAACTCAGATATTACAAGTTTAAGTCTCACATAATCGAATCTAGCGGTTAATGACACGCTGTGGACACAATGATTGTTGTCTAAAATTATTATTATTATTTTGTGTGAAACTATTTTACTTTATTTTTAACTGTTATTGTTTAATCGACTTTGTAAAATTATATTTTAGGTGTGTGTGACTAGCATGTTTTAAAATTTGTATGGCAGAAATGCAGAAATTTAGCATTTACTAGTTAATGATGGCTGTTGGCTACTGGTAAATATTTGCCTCTGTCGACTATTAAAATTAAAAATTTTGTGTGGCTTTTCTGAAAGTAATACAATCGTCCAAACTGGTTTGTACTTATTCCTTTCCTTATTGTCTTTACGAGTTTTAGCTATTTTAATGTTTGTAAGTACATCGCGACGCCAGCCGTCGCGCTTTTACCGCAGAGCGGTTTTTTGATGAAAATTAATTTTACAACAGACTACCTGCCTTTTTTTAAAACGTCAGGATTGTTGTTATGGCCTGAATCTTAACTTATAGACTGTCAGACTGAGAGAAAAAAACTTTTCTCAATTCTTTTTAGTAATTGGAGCATCTAGAAGGGTGTGATCATCTCACAAAAACGCCAATCACACAACATAACAATATCTGAAAAACCATCAATAGGGAGTTTTGCTATTTTCGAATATCTGGCGAATGCGCCTGGAGAAATTGTGACATCAAATTATAATAAAATTATTATTATTATTTTTAATCGCTTATTTAACGTCGGCCTATTTCCACATGCCGATTGAAAAGCTATGACCAATGAAAAATTTTGCCGAAATCAATAAAACGTCCTGTATCTCAGTAACGTTTAACGAAATTTTGTTCCAATTGCCTTACATTGTTCTCTTTACGTGAAATAGTACCATGGTAGATACGTCCGGTTTGTTCTTATCTTATTTTTGTTATAAAATAATTTTTTCTCAATATTTTTATTATTTTGGTGACAAAGTAGTGAAATTCGTGTTACTCTCGAGTTCCTATACCGCTAACACACCTTTAGTTATATCACGAATACACGTGCGCTTTTGCGGAACGGCGAGCTGGACTGAATCGGAAATTCGAGATAGGATTGTCTCTGAGGTGTCACTGAAATCACTGAAGTAAGTAAAGTTTATACGAAGTCAATTGAAATTGGTCATTGTTAAAGCACAGGACTGTGCGCACTTAACTTCATATTTTGTCCCATGTATTTAGCAATGGTATCGAGAATCGAATGGTAGTTGAAATTGTGTAGGCGAGTCCGAGACTGGCAATGTAATCAGCCTGAATGAACCATCTACGACTGCACGTGTTTAAAGATAATAAAACGGACAGGCCCACTAGTATAAAAAAACTCATTAAATCGTTTCTCCGCAATTACGTAGACTTGTGAGATGTGCCGACATTGGCTATGGTTTGAGGACGATGGGCTACGATTGGCTGGGATCAGGATATTCGTCAGTCCGGTTGGTCGGTGGGTGTTTGAGTTTATATCAGTCAGTAGTCAACGTGGAGTCGATTACCTAGTTATTTATTACATTTGTCCAGTGCAGTGCAGAAATACCTATTATAATATCAAGTGTGGTTCAGTTTATACTTAGTGTTCATATTGGTAAATATTTATTACTACATAAAAGGTATTTAAGATATTGTATTATTTACTAATTTACCATGGCTTTCTGGAGACCGTTTGAAACAGAAGATAATATAATAACGCCCGAAAACCCCGAAATAGTTGAGCCTGTTATTGTCGAGGAAGACGAAATAAATTTAGAGTTTCAAAATAAAGATTTACACGTACAAAATCAACGCATTATTTTAAATATATATGAACGTTTAAAAAGCGAAAATCGTGAAAAATGTGAGAAAGAAATAATAGAACGTATTAACGAATTAACTAAAATATCAAAATCAACAATTTATCGTGTAATTAAAAAAAGGAGATGTTATAGATCACGGTACAAATAGGAAACAAAAAAATATGAAATTAAAAAATATTGATGATGCTACCAAAGATGTAATACGGCGTATAATTTATAATATGTATAAAAAAATATAGTTCCTACGTTAAAAATTATTCGAGAAAAATTAAGCGATTATCCTCATTATAATTATAGTTCTTTAGATACACTACGAAATGTTTTATTAGAATGCGGTTTTAAACATAGAAAACTTGACAGTCGTATGGTAATTATGGAATCGCGACGTATAGTAGCACTTCGGGTAGATTATTTGGAAAAAATCAGAGAATATCGTAAACTAAACAGGCATATAGTGTATCTAAATGAGATGTGGTTTGACACGCATGATGTAGTTCAGTATGGTTGGGTAGACGGTTCAAATAATTGTGTTTTAAATACTCCGTGTTCTAGAGGAAAACGGGTTATCATACTTCATGCGGGAAGTGAAAACGGGTTTATACCTAATGCGTTGCTCTTGTCGGCCAAAAAAATATCGCAGTCTTCTGCAGACTATCACGAAGATATGACAGCCGATCTATTCGAAAAATGGTTTTCAGAACAGCTTTTACCAAATATTCCGCTAAATCGGTAATTGTATTAGATTATGCTTCTTATCACTCGCGAATATTAAATAAAATACCAAACATCAGTACAAGAAACGAAGACATTTTAAAATTCATGAGAGAAAAAAATATGGAAATTCCTGTAAAAGTTCCAATAAAGCGTGAATTACTGAAAAGAATAAAAGAACAGAATTTCAAAAAGGAATATGTTATTGATAACTTATCCAATATACACGGTCATACACTATTGCGCTTACCTCCGTACTATTGCATATTTAATCCTATCGAGATAGTTTGGGCAACTTTAAAAGATCGTTTGCGAAAATGTAATGACTCTCCAACGTTAAGCGCGGTAGTAGTTGATCATATAAGAGAAGTAATAAATGACCTCGTCAATACTGATTTATGGAAAAATTGCGTTCAGCATGTAATTAATAAAGAAAATCAATATCCAACACTACCCCCCCATTGCGCCGATTATAATTCAACCGGGTAATGATTCCTCTTCAGAAAGTGAAGATTCGGACGCGTCAACTTTAAACCTTTAACTTTTTTTAATATACATATATTTTCAGAACAAAATATTTAGATATTATATTAGGTATGAAGTTTACTTTTTTATTGTTACATTTCTTGGAATGTATTTTATTTAGTTGACAAGAAATTTTAATTTAAGTTACTTTATTCTAGAGACATATTTTAATTTTGTTTTTATTTATGTTTTATCTAAACAAATATTTATTTTTGTGGCACTAATTCTTTGCTTTGGTTAAGAAACTTACATTTTTATTTTTATTTTTATTTTAGAAGAAACTTTAATTTTATTTTTTTACTATAATATAACATTCTTGCCCCTCGCTAATCTAACCTGTCCCATTCCCTCATCCTGGCAAGGATATGTTCATACCTTCTCGTTGGTCCTTGCTGAGCAATCATATTTCAATATAGTATGGGTTAACTTTAAAACTAAACCCAATAAATTTAAATATTTAGACTTTATATCTAAAACTGATATAATATTTCAAAAATATTTTATTGGCGAAATTAACAAAAATAGCCTATCTAATAAACAAAAAATAATAAAAATTAATACAATTTTCAAAAAAAGTATAACATTTTCTTATGACAAGCATTTCTATTTACCTCCGCCCATGTACAATAAAGAGATGCCGACGGTTTTTGCAGGCTTTTAGTTTTTATACGATTTCAATAATTGACTTCGTACAAACTTTAACGGCAAAATTTTTATCTTGAGTTATTTGATTAATCTTATTTTAATTTCTATATTTATTATCTTATCGATTAAGTTTAACTTCAATTAATGCTTAGGAAGCTTATATAGATATATATTTTTGGATATTTTACTTTAATTTTCGAGGTTTAAGGTCATTTTGTAAAATTGACCCCACGTTAGTGGTGATCCAGATCACTAATTGAGTCAAATATTGATTTTTATCTTTTATCATTTTATCGCTTATTTAAGTTAATATTCGATTTCTGTGAATAGAAGATTCACAGTTTAGATTTTCCTTGAGATAATTCTCACTTGTGAATTTTTTTTGAACATTTTACTGCTGTAAATTTATGTTTTAGCGAGAAAACTGGTAGACTAAGAGCAAGAACTTTTTGGAGAGTTCCTAGATTATTCTGAGTGCAGAATTTTGTGAACGTGTTACACGAGGTGTAAAACCAAATTTAAGACCAAATTCTGTACCAGGAGATGGATCTACTAGAAATTTCACCAGATAAGTGAATTTCTTTTGGTTTTTTTTTCAAGAATGTGTCTAGAATTCACTTATAGGCACAGTAGATTCCCCATTTAGCTGGGTGCTTTTAAAAACGTGCTCTGTAGTACAGTGTAGAAGGATGTCTCACAAATGTGGATTAGTATCTACGTGACTGGATCAGTTATTTATCTTTTTAATTTTGCTAGTCATTAGAGGATTAATTGTTGCTGCTGGCTGCAACGTAGCTGCTTTGTAGCTTTCCACGGATTTTTGCTTTTATTTGCATTTAGTTCTTTTGGTATTTTTATAGTTTTTTAGTAAATTTTAGTCAGACACCACAGACACAACCATTTTCACCGAGAGCTCAATTTCTCCAGCTTTCGGGTTGTCAGAATTTTAGCCGATACTAAATCTCCACATTTTAATTTTTTTAATTGCTTTACGCAATTATTTGAGGTCCATGCAGTTATAATAATTTAGTCATAATTTTTTTTGTTATAATTTTTTTTGGTACAATTTTTTTTGTTATAATTTTTTCGTTGATCATTGTTAAATATTTTGGGTTAACATTAACCATAATTTTGGGTGTAATTTTGTGTGCTATACTCATTTTTTTTAGTAATTATTCATTTTTTGCATTTATTTAAAGAAATTGTTGCACTTTGAATGATTATTTATAGCCATTTTTGGATTTTAATGAAACAGCAAATTCCTTCAATTTATAGTTTTTTAATAGTTTTTAATACCTAACTTTTTGTACAAGATTCATTTTTTTTACTCGACAGCAGCTTCTCTGCTATACTTTTTCCCTGCTTTTTCTTTAGCTTTAACTTGTAGTTTCTTTGATTTTACAAAAGCATTAAATTTTTTAGTAACTTATTTGTAAAAATCGTAGATTAAAATATTCCCAACACTGGTCTTACTCTTATTTCCCTGTTTGTATGTAAAATTTCTGGACCACTCAACGTTCGAAGATCAAGGGCCTAACTGTCTTAGCTGGATATACCTGGGGTTTCTGCAGGCATTATATCTTAAGGATCAGGAGAGTGGACAGTCATTATATCTGATGGATTAAGAGATTTGACAAACTATCTGGGTTTTTTGGATTACATCTCTCTCATGGATACTAAATATTCTAACCACTCCACGAATACTCATTGGATTCTACGACTGATAGAAGTAGGATGATCATTTCTAATCAGCAATCAGTTACATAAGCCATACCTTTTTCATCGCCGTGTTTAGAAGTCAATTTGTAAACCTGTTATGTTTTCGTTATTTTTATGTTTATCATTAATATATTGTCATCTAATAGCGTTGCAAAATACCAGTTTTTTTATATTTGCCAAACATAGACGAAAAAATTTGATATCTCCTTAAGAACATCATTTCACTATTTGATTTACATGCACCTTTTCTAACAGTAAGATGTACTAAACCCTTTGCACCCTGGTTAACACATAAATCAAACAAATCCTGTCCCTTCGGGAGAAGGCATTGCGACGTTACAAAAAATCTAATAATCATGTTCACTGGCATTTTATAAAGAAATTAGGAATTATAGCACTCAAGCAATAAAAAAAGAAAAGAAAGCATGTTTTGAATACTCTTTTAATAATGCTAATAATTCTCATGAGCAGTGGACATTTTTGGGAAATAAGCATGTTACCACAAAATAAAAACAAAGATATTCCAGCACATTTAAAAACGTTAATAAAATAAATAACTTTTTAATTAATATAAATACAAATTTATTGAATTCTGATTTAGTTTTAAAATATTACAAAAATAATCGTCTAAATAACAATAACTTTAAATTTCAAACATTAAACGAATGTACGACTCTAAAAATAATTAATAATATCTCTACATCTACAGGATGTGATGGTGGCAAAGCTTCTGAAATTGTGTTGTCCTCATATCTTTCCACATATTACTCATATAGTCAATATTTGCTTATTTGAAAATGTTTTCCTACTTCGTGAAAGAGTGCAATCGTAACTGTACTGCCTAAAAAATCTAATCCTCAAGAGTTTAAAGACCTTTGTGGAATAAGTATACTGCCAACATTATCTAAAGTTACCTATTTTTACTAAAAATTTTTGAATTTCTAAGAAAATTGTAAATATTTCAAAAAGTTGTAACTTAAACCCCCATAACGCGTATATCAGAAAAAAAAGGAATTTAATTATACATAACTTGATGTAAAAAAAATATATTTGACTTAAGCAAGTTTTCGCGGTTTTAAATTTACAAAATGTAACGTCAAAAATGGAACTCTTGGTATACTATTATTGAATTTCTTTAAACTGTGAAGCGTAGCTGACCTTATGCTCTTTCTGCATGGCAAAAAGCAAATGAGTATTTTTTACACGAAGAAAGTTATAAAGGTTATTGTAAACCATTACACCATTCAAAAAATTTTTAAAATATCAAATATCTCCGAAACGGCTGGGTTTAGGCATAGGGTATTCATGTTTTTAACTCAGAATTTTATGCTCTTTTTGAAAACCCTAAAATATATAGAGTATTCCATTTAAAATAAGCAAATTGGTATCGACTTTCGGTATAACCGGAAGTGCCAGATGCTTGTAATTATTTTAGTTAGATTTACCACACTGCCATTTCCTAAATTTTCAAAATTTTTTGGTGTGTACTTTTCCCTATATCGATCGATACAGTTCTTGGTGAGACACCCTATATACATGTCAAAAAATCCTTTTAAATATAGGAAATCTATTGTTTCACATACATACGTCATTATACATTTATTTAAATATATTCTGTTAGTTTCTGGTTAAGTGGAAGAGCGGCTGCCACATACCTTGTGTCTGTGTCATACTGAACTTCGCCATTTATTTATTGTAATTAAAGAAAAAACATTAAATCTGTAAATTGTATTAAGTATTACGAAAAATAATAAAGACGATTATTATTATTGTTTTTATTATTGTTATTATTTAATTTAATTTTTTTTATTGTTCATATGTCAATTTTTCTACTATTTATTACAGTTGTTAATAGTTTTTTCTGCCTTTTATTATTTGTCACGTAGGCGTTATACAAGAATATTTTATTTTAATATTTTTAATTTACCTTAAACACAAGTTTTATTAATTTTTTTTTTTTTTGATAAATATTGGGCTTTAGAATTTTCAGTTTAAGCGAAATACCCGGCGCTCTGTTAATTGTTAGTTCTAACATAAACAATTTACAGTAGATTTTCCACCACCCAAATCACGACTCGCTCCTGTGATCTACCGGAGCTACATATAACAGGCACTTTGCAAAACAAACCATTTTAGAGAGGTGTTGTTATAAACAAAGGACGATGGACTCCTTAATGATGGGTAATTTGGAACCACTAAAGTGCCACCTATTCACAGTTAACGTATTTTATTTTTAACTTTGAAACACCCTGTATAATTTGGAAATTAGAGATTTGTAGAACTTTATTAATTATAGCGTTTCTATCAAGACTGTTAAAATTAATGCATAATTTTTGCATAATATAATAATTCTAGTCTAGAAAGCCTATATTTTTCGCTTATGTTCATTATAACAAATATATAAAGCAAACTTTTATAGCATTACATCATACAGATAATTATTAAATGTGATGTGCGGGCATAAAAGTGTGTAAACAGAGAAAAATTGTTAAGCGAAACGGCTATAATGAAGTAAAAGCATCAGATCAAAAAGACTAGGAAATTGATATGCAATTTTGTCACCAGCATCACTCGCTAGGGACCCTCCCCAAGCTACCAGCGACCTTTATTACGTTATCTTGAGTAGCTTTGATTTTAAATTCTACCAATCCTATTCTCTTTAGGTTTCGATGGCTTTTATAGCACTTGACGTTCAAAACAATACGGAAAATATACAGATATTTACTAAGTTAAATCAGTATTCAATGGGACTTTCTACAGATATTTTTACCAATTTGACATTTTTATTGATGGTCGAAGTAGCTATATCGATTTTTAAAATATGTCATCATTTATTTATATAAAGAAGTGGGCACTTTAAAAAGCTAAGGGCCATGAATGTCAGGAATATTCCAATACATAGGAGGTATCCAAGAATATAATCTTAACACAACAGGGGCAGATCCAATTCAAAAGCTAAATCTGAAAGAAAAAGACATGTTTTTTTTAATATATTATATAGCTCTACAAGATGTCTACTCAACTTAGGAAATTTGCTCTATCTGAGTAAATAGGTGCGATACAAAAATTTGGCAAAGAAAAAAGGAAAGAAGTCGACGATATTATTTATCCGAAGAATTTACTCAGGACACTATTTTTTAAAAGTGCACTTCCTGTTTGTGTGGTGTACATGTGGGTAATTTTTTATGTCATATATTTTATTTATTTATGCAGTACAATAGAGATTTTCTCTCTGATTTCAAAAATATTAAACAAGTCATATTTTTCATCTCTCAAAGCAGTTAAATAGCAGTTTATTATAAAAATAAATATTTTTCTTGAACATCCTGATCAAAATGTAACAAATGTCATGAGTAGTCCATGCAAAATCACCTCCACTAAATTTGTTACCTCATAAATTAAAATACGGTGCACAAGTCATAGTTTTGTATTACTTCATTAGCAATTGATTAAAAACAACATAAATGGTTATTTGAAAACTTCGATAAAAATGTAACAACTCTCATAAGCAGTAGGCACAGACTATAGCTATTTGTATGACAAGGGAGAAAAGTGCATAATTTCCTCCCGCGGATAGTTTGCCCGACGCGAAGCGGAGGGCATCAATATCCAAGGGAGGAAATGGCACTTTGCTCCTGTGTAATACATATGATTTTTTCTACGACCATTTACAGTGTTTTACATTGGTTTTACATATATTTTATTATATTTTCTTATGCATGACAATCAAAAAACCAAATATGTCAAAATGTCATAATAGGTATTTAGATAAGTAAATATTGTTAAAAATCAAAGTACATGGAACGTTGCTAAGGTTGCTTCTTGTTTTCAAAATAAACAAACTTCCAAAAAGTTTATAATAATGTATTCCGAATGTGAAGATGAAGTTCCTCAAGATATTCTGGAAGAAGCAAACTTTGGTTTCGTTAAATCTATTACCGTTAGTCTAGTGAAAAATATGAAAAAAAGTACCAGCTATTTAATTGTTGGATGGATACTAGGCAAATAAGAAAAATATGTGAAGAAGTGGTCCTATTTTACTTTTCCAAAAAATGCGCCGATTTGAAGCCTTCAACATTATGGAGCAAATACAGCATGTTGCGATCTACACTCCAAATTAAAGACAATATCGACATTAAGTTTCCTAAATTAGTAACTTTTTTAAAAAGGAAATCTGCTGGATATAAAGCCAAGAAAGCCAATACTTTTTCAAGGAAGGATATCAACAAGTTTATTGCAGAAGCTCCAGATGAAACTTACTTACATATGAAGGTAAGATTGATCGTTATTGTTGAACGATAAATAAAAACGTAACGCAGCATTTTTTATTAGAAAGTATATATATATGACAATTAAGTGACATTTTAGGCAGTTATCAAAAGTGCATTTTCCTTTTTCAGGTTGTGCTTATATTTGGAATTGCTGGGGCATGCCGTAGTAATGAATTAGTTAAAATGGTACTTGAGGATATCAGTGATAAAGGCGATATTTTGGTGGTGCAAATACCTGACTCAAAAACTAATATCAAAAGGACATTTACAATAACAAATGAGATTTTAAACAGAGTATCTGTCTTGGATATGTATAGAAAATATCTGGACTGTATGTCCCCTAAAATATGTCATTCTAGATTTTTTTGTAACTTATGCTAAAGGGGAATGTACAAACCAGGTAATTGGCAAAAACACAATTGCCAAAATTCCATACAGAATAGCAATATTTTTAAATTTGTATGATTCGAAAGGCTATACTGGACACAGTTTCCGCCGTACTTCAGCTACGTTATTAGTCAATGCTGGAAGTGACATTCTCACTCTAAAAAGACATGGGGGATGGCGAACAAACGCAGTAGTAGAAGGGTACTTAGATGATTTTATTTCTAAAAAATGTGAGGTAGCCAGCCAAATAATTAAGGGAGAAAGTAGGTACTACTTCAAGTACCAAAAAACGTTGTCTTGTTTTTGAAAATTTTGTTTCTACAAGTACTTCATCAGCGACCAAGACTTTGGAAAACAACAAACAGGAACTGATCTCTACCAGCAGAGCCAATATTTCTTCAGGGGCAATCTTCATTAGTAATTTAACTAATTGTACCATAAATGTTAACAATATTTAGTTACTGATGTTAATTTAAACCTCGATTTAAACTGTTTTCAATTTTTATAAATAAAAATAAGTAATAAAAAATCTGTTTCAAAGGAAAGCAATCATTTTCAGGAAGTTTGTGTATCAATAAAAGAAGTCTATACACTACTATTACAGCTATTTGAAGTTTTTACTTGTTTGCTTCCAGAGGGAGCCAAAGTATTTTCCTTCCTAGGGAAGCAAAGTATTTTCCTCCCGAGGGAGGAAAAGTACTACTTTGCTCCCTGAAATGAGGGAGCAAAATAGTATTTTCTATGTAGGGAGTAGAAAAAATAATTAGAATGATCTCATGGGCACAGCCATTTTGATGGCGTTTTTGTTGATGTTTTCAAATTTGACCTATCAAAAGTTAAATAATTTGTTTGGTTGTAAAGGGTTGCCTATAATAATTTGGTGTGCATTTTGGTCATTATAAACTTGTTTCAGGAAAGGTCTAAGAAGAACATCTAAATCACTTTGATTTAGATGTTCCGTGAGTAAAAGTGGCTTGACGGTTATTTAGTTATATTATTTTTGGATGTGTTGGTTCTGTGACTTGGCCTATTACATAAGTGGAATGATCTTTTATTTTTTACACAATTTCAAAGTGATTTATAGTGATCAACAAAGTGGAAATTTGTAGGTAATTATACAGGGTGTGTCAACGCACAGTGGTCCGAAATAAATAAAAAGTTGACAAAATTCAAATTTTAAGAGTGTCATACAACTTTTACATTCCAATGATACATTAGGATATATCTCAGGTAATATTTCCCGGAATATCAACCCCTTTGTTCGAGAAATCTACCTGCGGTCACCCCTCAAACATGGATCACAGGCCAACATTTAGTTTGAAAAAAAACACCAGACTCTACCTAGGTACCCAGGGGTTTTTGGGGTCGCTGATTCCGATGTCGAGGTCGGTTAATCTCTCTCACGTCAGACTCAAGGTCAATTGAAGGTCAAACTAAGAAAAGGTGGTTGAAAAAATCTGAAAAAATTCATATATAGGTTTTTGGGGTCGCTGAGTCCGAATCCGGTGTTCACTTACCCTTAGAAGGCATACAGAGATCATTTAAAGATAATTCTGAGGTCATTTCAAGGTTAATTTGAGAAAAACAGAGAAGCTGTCAAGAAATCTGAAAAAAATTCATCCATAGGTTTTTGGCGTCGCTAAGTCTGAATCCGAAGATGGTCCATTAAGGTCGCTCAGACGTCATTTTAAGGTCATTATGAGGATGAATTGATACACTTGAAAAATCTGAAGGTTTTTCGGGATTCTAAGTCCAAATATCAGTTTTTTAAATGACCTTTTTATCAGATCCGCACCTTTAAGTTACAATACACGACCGACTTTGATTTTAGCCTGAATTCGTCCGCCAGCTTTTGCTGTACGTGAAGATTCTTCGACTATCTCAGTGGAAATATATTTAACTCAATGAATCACCTACTTATTGAATTGATTTATTGAAGTCTTTGAAACGTTTTTTTTTAATCTAGTTTTTGTACAATCACGCAAAACCGAAAGAGGATGGTAGGCATTTCTGTAAGAAGACAAACTGACAGACAGACTATCAGTGGACATTTAGACGGAGGGTGGCAGGAAAACAAACAGATAGAAACATTTAGTCATTTAGTCAGACAGGAAGATAGACAAAATTACCAACAGATAGACAGGTAGAAAGGCAGAATGTCAGGTAGATGGACAGAGAGAAAATGCAGGCGGACGATAAATACAGACTAACAAGGAAACAAACAGGTGTCCAGGTAAAAAAGACAGATAGATAAACAGACAATAAGTAGGCAGGTGAGCATTCGTATAAATTTTTTCCAATTTTTTTCAACTCCTATTCTTACTTTAACCTTCAAACAAACTTGAACATGAGGTGATAGAGGTCAACCGACATGGGATTCGGATTTAGCGACCCCAAAAACCTATATATGAATTTTTTCAGATTTCTTGACAGCTTCTCCTCTGTTTTTCTCAAATTAACCTTGAAATGACCTCAGAATGACATTTAAATGAGATCTGAATGCCTTTTAAGGGTAAGCGCACACCAGATTCGGACTCAGAGACCCCAAAAACCTATGTTTTCACATTTTTTCAACCACATTTTCTTAGTTTGACCTTCAAAAGACCTTGAACCTGACGTGATAGAGCTTTACCGACCTCGGCATCGGAATCAGTGAATCCAAAAACCCCTGGGTACCTAGGTAGAATCCGGTGTTTTTTTTTTAACTAAATGTTGGACTGTGAACTGTTGAACTATGTACGTTCGTGATCAATGGCTCCTTAGGACTCGAGGGGACCACTGGCAGAGACTTAGATTAAGGATGATTTATATAGCAGAAATTCTGACTGTATGGTGGTGGTGACTAATACTCCCTGGACGCAGCCTCACGTCCTGAATTAGGCTTGGATAAGAGTATTAATGAGGAACAACAGATTGGTTGAAACTCATTTATTAACAAAGTAAAATTCTATTTATACTTCTATCATAACAAATAATAACAATTACACCTAATGAACTTCTGTCCTAGTAAAAACTGCTAGTAACGGATGCAACGTTTACATTAGTTACATTATTTGCTGGATTCGTTACTATGAAATAAATTTGACCTGGTTTATAAATAATTAACGAAATATGCTAAAAATAACATGACGAAAAAAAAAATGTTTGTGATTAAACATTCTGTCGACTCCCAACAGAAGTCCTATCCCTTGATTCTTCTTGACCGTAACGGCTGGAGCTCAATCATCTCAGGTTGAGGATTTTGGTGTTTCTGTTGCTGCTGTCTGCGTTTATGTTGCAGTAGGAGACGGGCGAATCCCAACAAAAGAATTAGTATGACTATGATGATGGTTTGATAGGAATCTGGGCGGTGGCTAATTGAACTGTGTGATCTTCTCTTCCGACATTGCTGTTGGAGACGGACTCTCTCTCAAGTTGTGGCTTTGTCTGATCGGTTGCGATGGCAGTGGCCGTGGTACCTCTAGCTGACTTTGATGTAGATTCTTTGTGTAGCATTGTGTTATGCAGAAGGCCACAAGTTTGGCATCTCAGTTGTCTTCGACATTTTTCTCTGTAGTTATCGCTCAGACATTTGAGATATAGGCGTCTGTCTCTTGCGGCTTGAATTTTGTCATTGGTAGGTAAATTTTGGAATTTAGAGCAGGTATAGATGAGGTGTTGTTGCTTGTAATAGCTACAGTGGTTGGAACTACTGGTAGTGTATTGGCTAGTATGTCCGCTGCTAGACGATATTTTATTGGCTATGGCAGTGGATTCCAGGAACTGGAATCTTTTCTCCAGAAAGTCCATCATCTCATTGAAATCTTGGACTTCATGTGGGGTCTTGAGGGACTGTTCATACTAATGATTGGTTTCTGCGTCCCATTTTTGGTGACTATGCGAAAGAAAAAAATGTGCGTTTAAGTGCTTAAACATTCTGGCGTCTCCCAACAGAAGTTCCATGTTTGAATTGTAGGGACCAGCAGACGCTTAGGGCTAGAAAGGCTACTGGTTGTTTCTCTTGAAAAGTGGATGCCAATGGATTCAACAGGACTCGAATGGTACCACTGGCTGGTTTTTTTTCCATTGGAATGTGGGTACCAACGGATTCGATACGACTCGAATGGGACCACTGGCAGGTTTTTCTCTTTTGGAATGTACGGACCATTTGAAAAATTTGGATGCGGTAAGCGATAAGCAAAGAGAAAATTTTCATCAAGATATCAGAACAATGGAAATTCGCTATTAAGGACGATGGTATCCAGCCTGATGGGTGGATTTTATATCGAGATGATTTGACCCCCCATAAAAGATAAAAATAACCTGAGCATATGTTTTTCAAAAATTATTATCTCTCTTTGTAGATATGTCTATGTAAGCCTAAATATATGTCATATACATCATTAATATATAACAATAAATAGATCAGTAAAATTAAGAATAATGTTATTCCTGCCGATAATGTTTTATTAATATAACAATAAAACGTTACTTCCTACGACTTTTTGCTTGTCATTTCTGTAATCGGAAGGCTTTATTCTAGTGAGATATGCTATTCAGGTACATGTTATACAAAAAATATATTTTTTTGTCCGCCAGTGTTTCTTAGATTGAATCTGCCGATAATCCGCATTGTCGAGTATTAGCAGCATTACTGTGTTAAGGAAAAAAATGTTTTTTCAAAATTTATAGAGAAATATCCGTACCCGACTTTAAAAAAAAGAAATTGATGTAGTCAGCAGATAAATAGTCAGACACAAATCGTGTTAACAGCTGTAAAACGGTTTCTTAGATTGAATCTGCCGATAATCCGCATTGTCGAATATTAGCAGCATTACTGTGTTAAGGAAAAAATGTTTTTTCAAAATTTATAGAAAAATATCCGGACCCGACTTTAAAAAAAAGAAATTGATGTAGTCAGCAGATAAATAGTCAGACACAAATCTTGTTAACAGCTGATAAAACGGTAGTTAAATGTGACAATAAAAAAAATGCTTTTAATGCGCTGTACCAGGTTAGGTGCTTTTTTCTCGAAATCAAACGAGTGTAATTTTTTTTTTAACATTTTTGGGGATTTTAAAAATACTCTTCAAAATTTAAAAAATTCACCTCCTTCAAAATTATACATGTAGGAATGTTATGAGTAGTTCACCTCCGGCTCCCATGAGGTGTTATTAAAAGGTTTATTACACTGTCAAACGACCTTCACTCACTATTAACATCACTCAAAAATAATCACATTCCTATAAGGAACAAAACGTTATTTAAATAAATATATTTTCTTCACTTAACTTTAAGGGAACATCTCAGCAAGACACCCTGTATATTCTGTTTTATTTGCTGTATTTTGTTTTTCGGTCTTCTGTATTTTTCCCTCGTTGTAATTTATCCAGTAAGCGAGTTTCCTGCCTAAATAATGTTTTACGAGTAAGAAAATACATTAATTTATATATTCACCTTTAAAATTAAAAAATAAAAAAAATTATCGACATTTAGCCATTAGGCACTGAATGGATATATTTCTGTTTTTATATTTTGTGCATTAATTCGCTTACAAAGTTCGTACAAAGCCATAAATAATGAATGTGGTCCCGACAAAAAAAGTATTTTAATAAAATTATGTATAATTAATTCTTGATGGGGATTTTTGGATTAGTCAGATTTAATCTGCAACTTAATTACAAAACTTGTTTTATGAATTTTCGGTTTTATTTCTTCATTTAGTAATTATAAAGTCTGAATTGTTTTTAAATAATTAGCAAGTTTTATAAGCGGAATTGCGCGTTGAATTTCATTTGCAGATTACTTCTCTTCCGCATTTTCATTTCAAATTATTGTTCCTCACGTTTTTACATAATTATTTCTCTTATATAATTCAAAACGAGCGAAACGGAGCGGCGCTGTATTCGGACAATATTTAATTTGCTTCTGAGTATTAAATTGCCTAATATTTTCCAATTATGAGTAGGTTTTTTAAAATTATAATATATTCAACTCAAAATAACTGTAAATTTGAGGGATTGTTGATTTATAAAAATATGAAATAATGTTATGTAATGTGGGTAAGGCACTGAATTGAGCTACTTTGGTATAATTAATTGTAAAATTTCTATCATTTAATACAATGGTGAAGATATCATCAAAACATCAAGATGGCCATCATTAAGATATTGCGTTGACTGTATGTATTAGACAGAACAACGACTGTATGTATTAGACAACTACTGTTTATAGCGGGTGTAACAGGATTATGGTACACCCCCTTTTCTCCTTTAGTTTTGAAGATAATTGATGGAAATTTGGGATATCTTATATACATAATAAGCAGCACTTTTTAAGATACAAGTGATTGTTTTCACTTCCGGTTTCAGCGGAAGTGACACTAACTTTCGACTTTTAAACGGAACACCCTGTATATTATTCCATTTTAGAATTCTGCATAATTTTCTGAATCCAACGATCCTAAATAAGTGACATTTCAAACGTCAACATTTTTTATAATATAATTTTTAGTTTTCCATTGAAGTGTGCCATGACGGTTCCGATTTATTCTAAATGACCAGTGCAATGCTAGAATAATCAAAATCCCGTCAAAAATACTAAATTATGTGATTTATGAGCAAATAAAGTTCATCAAAATGGTTTTTGGGGAAAAACTCAATTTTTTTAAATGGAACCATATTGGTACCGTGGTATCATTTATTAGTACTACTAATAATGAATTTATTCATAGGTCGTATCAAAATGTGCGAGAAATACCGCTAAAAGAAAATAAGAAAATACAATTTTATCCTAATTACCTTGTTATACATAAGGTGGCTTTGGAATACAAACAATGAACACAAAACTTTATAACAGTTGTTCAAAATGCTGTCCATTAACGTCAATACATTTCTGAACTCGCATAGATGTTTCCCGAAGAACGTTTGCCAATTGCTGGGCCGATATGTTATTAATTGCGCGTCTTACACGTAGCTTCAGGTCTTCACTGGTTGTAACGGCGGTTGCGTAGACAGTATTTTTTAAATGACCCCAAACAAAGAAATCAAGGGTTGTTAAATCAGGTGACCTTGGAAGCCACCTCACAGAACCATTCGTCGAAATTACGTTTTCTCCGAATCTCCGTTGAAGGTAATCAATTACTATCCTTGAATTATTGGGAGGAGCCCCATCTTGTTGGAAATACATTCTCTGTCGTAAATGAAAAGATAATTCAGCTAAACTGTCCTCAATTTCATTTTGTAGAAATCCCAAGTACTAGGCACCAATCAGGGGTCCTTCAAATATTATTGGACCAATGATTCTACTACCGATTATTCCAAGCCAAACACTGAAACCGAACCGCACTTGAAAGTTACCCTCCTGTAATAAATTTTGATTTTCTTGTGACCAATATTTTGTATTTTGTCGGTTAAATAATCCCAAATTTGTAAACCTAGACTCGTCCGAAAATAAAATCAATCCCAAAAAATCATTGTTTGGCTGCACGTTATTCTGCAAAATCCAATTGCAATATTCCATCCTATGTTCGTACAAGTGCTGGTGCAATTGGTATTTAATAGATTTATAGTGGTATTTGTGGAAAATTCGGCTTATTGTTTGATGAGTGATTTCCTATTCAAACCCAATTTGCCTTAAAGAAACAGATCAACTTCTACTGGAGCTAAAACATTAATTTCCGTTCCTTCGTCAAGAATGAAATTTTCTTCGGGATCGTTGTTGGGCTCATTTCGAAATTGATTTTCAAGACGATTAAAATAATTTCTCGCTGGACATTGTCTATCAGGATTTCGTTCGACGTAAAGGTGTCTAGCCGCAACGGCATTTTTTTCTACATTCTCCATAAATAATTAACATGTCCACTTTTTCATCTCTTGTATGAATTTGCGACATTTTGAACACAATTAACAAGAATTTTAAACAAATTTTAAAGACACAATAAAAACACCGGTAAACCAACAAATGTTTGACAAGCTAATTATTTCATTATTTTCAAGCCACCTTAGTTAGTTACTTAACATTTAATTAGAACAAAATTGTATTTTCTTATTTTCTTTTAGCCGTAATTTTGTTTGTATTTATCGCACATTTTAATACGACATATGAATAAATTCCTTATTAATAGTACCAATAAATGGTACCTCGGTATCAATATGGTTCCATTTGAAAAAATTGAGTTTTTCCCCAAAAACCATTTTGATGAACTTTATTTGCTCATAAATCAATTTAGTATTTTTGTCGAGATTTATATTTTTCTAGCATTGCACGGATCATGTAGAATAAATCGGAACCGTCATGGCACACTTAAATGGAAAACTAAAAATTGTATTATTAAAACTATTGACGTTTGAAATGTTATTTATTTGGTAACGTTGGATTCAGAAAATTATGCAGATTACAAAAGTGCAATAATATACAGGGTGTTTAATTAAAAAATCGGGAAAAAATCGGTTAATATCTCTGGCGAAACCGGAAGTGAAAAAAAATCACTTTTATGTCAAAAAGTGCCGCTTATTATGTATATAGGATATCCTAAATTTCAGTCAATTATCTTCAAAACTAAAGGAGAAAAGGGGGTGTACCATGATCCTGTTACACCCAGCATACATTTTATTACACAGGGAGGCAATAAATGCGGACTTGAAGAGAAACAACAATTTTAATAATATTTAATAGTAATAATAATAATATTATTTATTACTAAGATACAAAAATGTACATCAAAGAATATCAAAATATACAGTAAAATATAACATACAGATAAGCAAATAATTAGATACACAGTGTGTTGCATTACAAGAGGGCGTAGCTTAGATGACATCAAGGGTAATATGAACCACCCGTAGAAATAACTCACTGAGTATTTATTGAATATTTTAACCAGCCGCCATGCCATTTTACTTGGGCACAAGTTATGCAATTTCATGTTTAGTATTTTTATTTATATAGTAGTCTCTACAACTATAAGTGAAATAGGTAATAACTTCTGCGACAAATTGAAAAACGGCTACCATTTTGAACCTTCGGCCATTTTGTTAACAAAGTTGATCTTTAAATCATGTGTAGGCTAAGAAAGCCATTTTGCATCATTAAATCATCTTACCTGTTTCCTTCAAAATGTTTCTCGGATTAATCTCGTTATATGAGCTGAACACAAATCTTACTGAAAATATGGATCTCTTAATTTCATCCATTTCCTTTGATGATGGTAATAGAAATTTTTGCAAATTATTTAAATAAATAAATTTTCATCTATAAAGTAAGGTGGTTAATTTTGTTGTTTGGATTATTCATTGGTCAACATCATGCGTTCTATAAAGAAACCGAGCGGAGGATGTAAGTTAATTACTAAATAAATATATACAGTGTGGAACAACTAAATGGAATAAATTCAGTATCTCAATTATTGTGCATATTTATAAACAATCCCGAGACACGTAGATTTTGGATTCGAAAATGACATCCTGCAACGTAAAAATTTCATCCTTAAATTTAACCCTTTTGAGTGGCAGTTGCAACCCCTACATTTTTAAATGCGAAGCAGGGACTTGTGATACCTCATTTGAAAGATCTTTTCATTCTCTATTCAAAAATGCTACGGTTTAAGTATTTATTTAAAAAAATTAATGGTCTGTGAAGACGATTTCGATAATAATTATTATCTAACCTTTGCATCATTTGTTCAGAAAAATACGTTCTTCTATCAAATCGCCTTAACTAAGTTCCTGAGTGGGGTCAGTTTATATGAATGCATTTTGTTTTCTATTAATGGGAACCATTCAAAAAAACGTTCAATAAAAAAATGTTTCTTAAAAAAAATTTTTTATTGTTAATAATCATTTTTTAACTTTTTTTCATTATTTAAATAATAGATTAACAAAAGTTTTTTTTTTCTAAATTTATCATTTGCAATTTTCTACAAAGTAAAAAAAAATTTTTTTTTCGCTTAAAATTTGTTTATTTAATAAAGAATTTGTAATAAACAATGGTCGAATGTATTAATATTTTTTATAGGAAAAAAAAATACTAAAAACAAACAATATATAACCAATACAAAAAAAATTTTTTTTCGATTTTTTATAGAATTTTCAATTTTGTTTACAGAAATTAAAGTGCCTCCTTCATTTGTTAAGTTATTAACCTCTATATCTTTTAAACTATTAGAGATACGACAATGGATATTCAAGCCGTTTTTATAAAGGATTAATTAGGCTTTAAAATGAGTTAACCACCTAGTTTGTAGCTATTGTGTATTAAGGTTTCTTTGTCATTTTCGAATCTTTTATAACTTATAGCTTATTAAATATTGCTGTAATAGACCTTCAAGACAACTAGGTGGTTAACTCATTTTAAAGATTAATTAATCCTTTGTAAAAACGACTTGAATATCCATTGTCATATCTCTAATAGTTTAAAAGATATAGAGGTTAATAACTTAACAAAAGAAGGAGGCACTTTAATTTCTGTAGAGTAGCAAAATTGAAAATTCTGTAAAAAAATCGAAAAATTTTTTTTTGTATTGGTTAAATACATAGTTGTTTTTAGTACTTCTTTTTCTATAAAAAAAATATTAATACATTCGACCATTGTTTATTACAAATTGTTTATTAAATAAACAAATAAATTTTAAGCGAAAGAATAAAATTTTCTTTCACTTTGTAGAAAATTGCAAATGATAAATTTAGAAAAAAAAATCTTTTGTTAATATATTATTATTATAAAGAAAAAAGTTAAAAAATGATTATTAACAATAAAAAAAATTTTTAAGAAACAATTTTTTTTTAAATCATCCCACTAATAACTTGGCAAAAAAAATAATTCTAAAATATGCAACTAATCCATTTGTTTATAACATTTTTTTAAACAAATGCCACTAAAAATTTAAAAATTATGAAAGCTAATAGTGTTTTGATATACAAAAACAGTGATCAAAACAAATATTGATAAAAAAAATTGTTTCACTTTTTTTTATCGTTTATTAGTTTTTGTTAACGTAAAAAGATTAATATCTAATGAACTATAATAATTAAAAATATAGTGATGAGATGATTATTTCATAAAGTATCCTTGTCACAATGTATCTAGCATTGGTTATAATTTTCACGTCTTTAGTTTAACAATTATCTGATTATAACCATAAACGTGAACACCAAAAAAAAATTGTTATTTAACAATAAGCGCATTTTATGAAAAATGAATTTTTTTTTTAAGTGGATATTATTCCTTGGGATGTTTAGATGATCCGATAATTTTTTGAAATTTTTTGATTAATATTTTATAGCTAACAAAAATTTTTTTGGCTGCTACGGTCGGATTCTGAGGTCTGGGCAGCGTTGCGCTCGCCGCGCGGAGCACTATTTTCACCATTAAATTAAAATTATTAATAACGGAGGTACAGTTTCGGGAGTTAGGACTTTTTTATCGGAAATTTCGTCCTCTGTAAGAATCGTTTTTTTTAAATTTCTTAATTATTAATAGTTTCTGAATTATTTGCGAAAAACTAAATGCCTTTTTTTATTTTAATTTGTTAATAACTTTGCAATTTTTTATGTGCTGGTAAACAATTTTTATACATTTTTCTAGACGTCATTCCGAATCCAATGAGCTACCGCCCATATTTTTACGACCTTTATCACTAATTAACACCGTTTTTAACTTGTGAACTAGACTAATAATGTGTAGAAAATTACCACGCGATCTTTGTTGAACTCAAACATCGTCAAAGTACCTATCATTGCAAGGATTTTAATAACAAGATTAATGGGAAATTCCTCTACAAATTGTGTGGCATTGCAAAATAATTGGTAGGAAAATCTGCTCCAGAAAAAAGTAATAATTTTAATTTAGACGCACGCGCTATGCGCGCCGCCCGCGTGAAATAAGTCACCATCAGATTTGTTTACCATTAGGTTGTTGCTTTTTCGTTATGGATTAAGTTTGTATCATTTCATTTCATTCCTAAATGCCGTCTAGTCCAGAAAATCTAATACATAACCCTGTGATTTTGTTACAGTTGCATTTATAATGTGTTTATGATTGGTGATTTTTATAAACATAACTAACCATGGAGGTTTTTATTATCTCACTCTTAAATACTTAATTGGACATTGCCCCAACTGATTTATTTCGAGATATACATAAGTTTTAATATTGTATAACATTACAGGGAATCTTTATTTATAACTTTTAGAACAGCAAAAATTGAGGGGGAAGTTTTCATTTCATTGATTGAGGTGGATATAAAAGAATTGATTCCATTAAATAATAACAACATTGAGATGTGGACAGATGTATTTAACTCAGTGTTGCCATGTCAATTTTATTTTCATCAGCAGATTGCCATTTAAAAATTTAGTAGATTTCAGTATATTGCGATGTAATACCGAAAGAAAATACAAAAGCATTCTTTACATACAACATTTTTGTTCAGATAAACATAACTTATATTCTTACATTACACAACGAAAAAGTAACAATAAACCTCGCAGTAAGTATAATAGAAAAGTAATAATAATGCACAAAAATAAAAAATGTCCCTATATACAAAGTCGAAAAACATAATCTAATCAGAATCTGTTAATAACTTGTCATTGTTTTTTTGTATATATTATTATTATGCATACGAAAAATATCTCGGAAATTAACAGAGTAACAATTTTGGTTTCTACTCTTAAAATAATTGTTGGTAAGCAATTGTCCAACAACGGGTGTATTTTTTCTAACTGGTTTAACTGATTCAAGTGTATTCGCTGGGAGCGAAGTCATGGTAGGGAGAGCCAAATCGACACCAGCGTCCGCAGCGGTTGATGTAGACAATAAAGGACGCTGTTTTTAAAATTCTATCGGATAAATACACGTGAATAGTTTAAATTTATTGTATTTAATAATATTTGAATAAAATGAGTAACCGTAGTTGCTGTGTTGTTGATTGCAAAAATACCAGTAGAAAAAGTGAATGCAAGTTTTATAAATTTCCAACTTCGAAATTTAAAATAATTCAAAGACAAAAGTGGATAGTTGCAGTAAGAAGGTGCAAGTGAGTAGTGCCATAACCTTACTTTCAGTAATAATAATAACAGAGAATAATATTTTAAGACAAATCGATAAATTTGGTAATTTAGTGTTCACGCTAATATTTTATTTAAATTAATAATAGAAAAATTGAATTATTTAATTTTTAATATTTATAGAAGCTGATAAACAAAAAAAATTTAATACTTTTTATATTTGTAATTTTTCGCGTGCGTTAGATTCTAAAATATTTATTTACAGTATTTAATTTATTTTGTAGTGTTGATGGATCACCGTGGGTTCCTAAGCCACATGATACATTTAATCAAATAACTCTGGTTATTTTTTTCGATGTTCTTCAACATCACGTACATGCTCTGCATCAGCTAATTTTTTAACACGCTTTTATTAGCTTCACCTGTATGTTTGCTTGCTTGCTTGTTTGTTGTTTGTAACCGACTCTTTGGACTCGATTTTGACGCACTTTAAACGGACAGATTTAATTGAAACTTTGTACACTTACGAAGAACCGGTAACAATACAATAATTTGATAAGTTTATATCATTATCCTGATCAGGATCGCCAATCCTTTCCTCACATATCCCTACGTGAAAGCAAAGGCTTAATATGTAAGTAGATTCCGTAATTGTTAATTAGCTCGGTGGTCGAGTGGGTTAAGGCAGTCGACGCGAAACGACAGACTCCTCCGGCGTGAGTTCGAACCCCACGGCTGAAATAAAAATATTTTTTTTTTCAGAAATATCTGTTGGATCGTAATATGTTATAATATCAGCATCAATAAGCAATATAAATATAGTTTAAAACAACTAAAAAACACGCTTTCATAGCACATCAAACTAAAATGTTAAAAATAAATATAGTTTAAAAAAACTAAAAAACACGCTTTTAAAGCACATCAAACTAAAAAAGTGAAAAATAATTATTAATATAAACTGAAAACAATAATGAACGAAAAATACTAGTATTATTGTGAAAAAAGTGTGGGGCGCTTTGTGCCATATTTTTCGTATATCGAGCAACCCACGCCTTTTTCACAATAATACTAGTATTTTTCGTTCATTATTGTTTTCAGTTTATATTAATAATTATTTTTCACTTTTTAGTTTGATGTGCTTTAAAAGCGTGTTTTTTAGTTTTTTTTAAACTATATTTATACCTTTCATTTCAGTCTCGGGTTGAAACTTAATTTGATGACTTATTGCTTGAAACCCAGTTTTGATGATGACGTCCATTTTTTCTTATAAAAATAAATTAAAAATTAATATTCAAATAAATATTTCAGTATATTGTTAATAAATAAACATTTTACAATATCTTCAAGATATAGTTATCTAGTTATGTCCTTATTTTTATTCTTTGTTTTTTATTAATTTTTGGTCTCTGTTATGCTTTAAATTGACTTTACTTAACCTCTTCACAGTTTTAAATAATTTGTTTATATATTATACTTACATTTTTTTGTTGTACTCCAGTAAATATAAATCAGCAACTGATTTTATTTGTCACTGAGGATTTTTTTCACATTTTATATATTTTTTATTTTAACAATAAAAAATTTGTTATTGTTAAGTCCCATAAGTATACTGAGTAAATAGCGTCCTTTAGTTCATACTTCTGGTGGCGCTACCGTCACGCACCGAGCGAATAAATTAATAGTAGTGAGCTTGCCCTCTATGATAAGTCTCATTACCATCAGTTTATTCACTTGAATCAGTTAAATCAGTTCGAAAAAACACACCTAATGCTGCTTTCCAACTTCCCATAAAGTAAACGTCTAGGATATGTGTATCGGTATGTATTGTAAAGTATCGATATCACAGCCCCACAAAAAAAAATTTTTTTCTGACCTAGCAACGAGACGAGTATATCCTTATGTATTTTTGATCGCTGATTCCGAATCCGGGGTCAAAAAAAAGTCGTACACCTCCAAAAAAAAATTTTAGAGCCAAAAAACACTCCCTGAATAGGGTATATGAGATAACGCTCTAAAAATGATGTTATCATTAAAAAACAACCCTTAACTTCACATGATAGCAGACTACTGTTGGTCTCTGAAAAGAGACACGAAAGAACAACACAAATGACAGTCAGTAAGAAGATCGTTTGAAAATAAAGTTAAAAGATACCATAAAAAAAAGATTAAAAAAAGAAGAATTAAAAGCTACTAACGTAAGAGTACTTCTCATCCCCTTTAGGGATGCGTTTTATACCCAAATGGTGTTAAGATTGGTGACAAATGACTGCTAATATCCTAGCCATAAGGATCTCTGCAAATAAGAACATTCATATAATGAAATCGTTATCAAATTTTATGTTTTTTCCATTCCTTTTTCTGTAATTGAAGTTAAGGGTTGTTTTTCATAACGCCATAGGGGTAGTTTTGGGGTATTACGTGAATTCTACGTCAGTTTATTGCAAACCTAACGAAACTTAAACATTTTTAGATGTTTTTCAGTCATTGTTGTTATCAATTGGTTTGATGGCAGATGAGGGTGGTTCTCACCCTCTATGGGGGTGCGTTTCATACCGATAGGGTGAACGCTGCAATTCACCTTTATTTTTATCGTAATGCATTCAATTTTTCCCGAAAATATTAAACAAAACGATTCAGGGGGTGTTTTTTGGCTCTAAAATTTTTTTTTGGGGGCGTACGACTTTTTTTGACCCCAGATTCGGAATCAGCGATCAAAAATACATAAGGATATACTCGTCTCATTGCTAGGTCAGAAAAATTTTTTTTTTTTGTGGGGCTGTGTATTCAAACAATCAAACTCTACACTGATTTTTATTTAAATAAAAACAGATCAGAGACAGAAATCAGTAAATAAAAGTTCAGTAGATCTGGCAACACTGATTTAACTGCTAGTCACTTGGGAATGCCAAATGTGCGGAAACCCGTAAAACATATTCTGAACTATAATTTTTTCATCAAGAGATGGTGCGTTGTATCACCTGCGGTTTTAATCTACAAGAAATTCAACGAATATTGGTAAAAGGGGATCACAATGGTCACATCACAAATGGCGAGATACCAATATTCTTTTAGTAAAATATTTGATCTGGCATTACTTAATTGTACATACCCTACGACTTCCTCGTAGTCAAAGAACCCCTAGCTTGCCGTTTATGATATGCTAAATATACCACTATTGTATGTAACGGTTATAATAATAACTACCGTTGGCAAAAATGTGCCGCAGGTCATAGGCGTACGCACCAAAGTAAGTGTAAGGAAAATTAACTAGTAATAACAGCAATAGACAATTTATAACAATGTATGCACAACTTACCCTCTTAATTATCTTGGTTATCACAAACTGGAAAAGATGTGTAAAAACTTGTCTCCGAGAGTAATGTTCGACATGGTGAAAAAATATGCTTATATTTTGAGAACGACCGTTCGACATCTATTGATGTAATACAAGCACACTTAAAATAGTCTTTGAACTCACTTAACGGATCTGCAAATGCACCATCAGTACCATCACAAATTTGTCTTAATCTGGTAAAACCGGTGTCTTTACGTCACCTATACAGTGTAGCAGTCGATTTACTTCGTCCACTATTTGCAGTGACTACGATAACGACAACGCACTGTTTGTAAGTTTTGTATGGCGTCATGTAATCCTTTATAATTCTTGTGAATAGTTTTTAAAGCTGTTTCAACAGAAACATCTTCGAATTTTGTCTTTCTTTCCTTAATAGCTGCAGCCTCGTCTGGATTGAATTGTAGTATCACAGCTTTTATTTGTTGTAAATATTCAGCATAATAAAATGCTGCCTCCAACCATGTTCTCCAACGTGTAAAAATCGGCTGTGGTGTTTCGGGAATACCGTGACACTTTTTTAGTACTTGCTATTAATACATCTACCTCTGGAAAATCTTGTCGAATAGTTTCTGCCATAAGGTGTAAAGCATGCACTTAACACGTAACATGTACTAACGTACAACCGTGTTCTTGAAGAGAACGGCCTACTAAACGCATTGTTGCGGCACCATCGGTCACAAACATCAACACTTGACTTTTTGACAGGTCAAATTCTTCTAACGTGTCCAGCACCACCCGCGTAATTGTTTGGCCAGTACACTCAGTTAGTCTTTTGCTAGCTAGTAACAGTGAAAATGTTGGTTTAAGAGGGTTCAGTACAACATTTACAATAGAATTTTTTTACAATCTGTCATCTCGTCAACACATAACCACAGCCGTGTATTTTTTAGTACACATTTGATCTTATTTACAATGTTTTCGCTTACAGCTGGTATATAGTTACGCAACGTTGTACGAATTGGTAACATCAGCTTCGGATTGTATTTATTTCAGAACTCCTGAAATTGTTGTTTATCGAGTATGTGCAGCGGAACATCATAGGCAATCAGCATTAAGACTAAATCGAACATAAACTGTGTTGTCGGAGGCAATTCTTTTCAGGTTTATGTTGCACAGAATTTACGTGACGTTTGTAATCACATTTGTTCCAGCAGATCAGGTCTCGCACACCTTACAAATTATTATAGCACCATTGTAGAATAAATCCGGGAATTCACTGATACATTTATTCACTTTGTCAGCGTATGACCATTTTTTACCCTTGGGCAGGTCTGACATACTTTATTATTAAATTAATATCAAGAATAAAATACAAGAAGGAAAATTATCAACAATACAACGGAGAGAAATAAATTATGTTATTGACACCTCGACGCATAACAGTGGACTAAAATAGTAAATACGTCTCGCTGGCATCCCCCATAATTTACGAACCGAAATGACAACTCTAATAACTGATTTCTGTAGGAAATATTCACAATATGTCTTACAATATTAGTTGAAACGTCAAATATTATTAAAAATTTTAGTAGCATCTTCTACAACAATACTTCACTGACTATAACCACACTTTGTACTACAAATTTGAACATCAAAATTGAACCAGTCACTCTTTCCTTTGCAAATTTTTATAAGTTTGTGATGCAAATGACCTAATAATTTGTAGTTTAATTTTACTACAATTTCTTATTGAAATTTACTTCAATTTGTTGTTGTTCCTATTTCTATCGTAATTTGTAGTAAAAGTTTATATAATTGTAGTATTTATGACAACACTTTTTTTTTCGTGAAGAATTAAGTTATGGAGGTCTTAGTAGCCAAAGTTGAATTGGTATTTGAGAGCCACGATTAGTCCATCTACTGTTAAACTTTCTGTTTGAAAATTCACAAGATGTTAAATTAAAATGTGCTGGGGCTCCAAGTAACTATTTAAATGCCTTTTAGATTTATTAAGGTTTCATCAGTGTTTTATCTACTACAAAGCACTGGTAAAACCTTAATAAATCTAAAAGGTTTTTACATTATTACTAGGGACACCATCACGCATAAAACACATTCGTCCCCTCAACGCATATGGAGCATCTTCTAGTACTTGAGGTAAAACTTTTTCAAGGAAATTTCGATATGAAGCACTGTAAAGAGTCGTTTGAAGAAAATGTGGGCCAGTCAAAAAATTCCCAACAATACTTACCCATACGTTCAGAGAAATTTTGTGCTGAAACCGAGAAACGAGAAAAATTCAATGGCGTATACTTTTTTCTTATTCAATTGTGCAAAGATGACTGATGTGCATGCTACTGGTGCAGCGAAGCTGGTCCTTGGCGCCGAATGTACACACACCAAATTTGAAATTAATATCTCAACGCATTTTCAAAATTTAACAATATTTGCGCGATCTTCCTCAACTGCAACACCCTGTATTTCGAAAACGAGGAACTTGCAGACCCATATTGATAAGAACTTTATTTCTTAAAATAAGCCAGAGAACATATCAGTCAATTTTCTACACGTATTAAGTGTTTTTACATCTCGATCACGAAAAATCCATTATGTGCTTCTCAAAATTTGCAAATAAATTTACGTCATGATTTTTTTCTTGCACATATTTGTATGTACAATAACATAAGAGGAATTAGAAGTAGATCTGTTTTGTGTTGAGAGAGGTCACAAGAGACTTTCGTGTTAGGGCACAGTAACACTTCAAACCATCTAGTTTTCTAGACAGTTGTGGGCAGCCTAACATAATTATCACTGAATTAGGTAGTTAGTAACTTTGTTAGGAGAACGACTTATTGACTTGTTACTTATAAAAAAATACCTTACCAAATTGTTCTGTATTTACGGAGAGAGAAAATTGCTTGATGGGTTATTGTTAGTGGACTCTATTATGTGTAGATAATTGTATTAATTGAAACTCTAATATTGTTAACTTTGGTTTATTGCGTTGCAAATTGCACTTGTTTTATGGACAAGAACCACAATAATACTACTTAAAAAAGGGAGGGTATGTGCTGCCTTACCCTCATTTACAAGACTAAAGCTAGAGGCAAGCCCAGTTTACAAAAATAAAAGGGTTCTTAACTTGACCGTACAAATATACTGAAAGAAATACTTAACTTTGAAATTAAATGTCGTGAGTAAAGACCGCATCTCAGGTAGTCATCCAGTTTACGGACTTACATGAAACTCTCGTACAATTAATAAAATGAGAACAAGTATTGTGAAATGCAATGGTACTCGATTTTTTTAGGAATTATTTAATTACCTTCTCTTATATTACTAATTTCTTACATTAATTGAAATAGTGAAGAAACAAGAAATTATATTTTAAATGTGGGTGTCGTCCTGTTACGAATATAAGCTGTATTGTTATCTTTTAAATGTAGACGATTAGTACTTAATTCCTGAAATTTTTTTTAAATAAATTTCCTTTAATTAAACCCATATGAATTACCTAAGACTAAATAACAAAGTACTAAGTTAAACGTATGTTTTGTATAATTGTGAGAGGTCTGTTATAAATTGAATACTCCTGTAATATGTCACAGTTCAAATAATAAACAAGCAGACATACGTATAAGACAGAGCTCCCACCACCTACATACATTGCAATTGAAGACACGTGTGAGCTGGCGACACGACCCTGACCACAGCCTTTATTACGTAAGAAGTCTGTGCTCTAACAATCAGCAGTTTGCAATTGCATTTCAATCGATAGAGTCTTGGGTGTTTTATTGTGTTATTGTGAAAAAATGTCTCGACTGGCTCCTTTGCGAAATACCATAGACCAGTGAATACAATACAATCCGGGACTAGAGATTAATGACACAGAAATTTATTGCAAATACTGTAAAAAAAATTGTGTACACGAAAATCGAATGTTTTAAAACTTTAAGTATTTTAAATTCGCTCCAGTTACGTCTATAGACGTGGAACGGTCGTTTTCAGACTACAAATGGATTTTTAGTGACAGGCGCCGGAATTTGACTACAAATCACATAGAATAATTATTAAGCCTGGCCAAGTGATGGTAGATTCAGAGTCGGGCGCAATACCAATGCCATCGCGCGCTTGTTTACGATGACGATGACACGACACACGTCACTTGTTATCTGTCGGTCGATGCATAGAGTACTAATAAATAATAAATAATGTTGAGCGTAAAGAGTAGAAAACGACCGTACGCTGATAAAGTGAATAAATTTATCGGTGAATTTCCGGATTTATTCTATGATGGATGTAAAATAATTTGAAAGTTTGTGATCAAGACTTAATGTGCTGGAATAAATACGGCTGCAAAATTCATGTCAATAGTAACCGGGATTAAAATAAAAAAAATGGTGTCTTCTTTGGAACCTCAGTTTATGTTTGATTTATTGTTAATGCTGATTGCCTGTGATGTTCCCCTGCGCATATTGGATAAACCAGCATCTCGGGATTTCTGGAATAAATACAATCCCCAGGTGAATTTACCAAGTCGTTCATCGTTACGTAGATATGTACTAAGTGTTCGTGAAGACATTGTAAATAGGATTAAATGTGCATTAAAAAATATACGGCTGTGGTTATGTGTTGACGAGACGACAGATTGTAAAAAAAAAATCTATTTTAAATGCTATAGTACGTGTACTAGACCCTGTTAAACCAACGTTTCCACTTTTACTAACTAGCAAAAGACTAACTGCGTGTACTGGTGAAACAATTACGCGGGTGGTGTTGGAGACTTTCGAAAAATTTGAACTGTCAACAATCAAGTGTTGATATTTGTGACCGACGGTGCTGCGACAATGCGTTTGGTGGGCCATTTTCTTCAAAGAGACGATTGTAGGTTTTTACATGTTACGTGTAAAGTACATGCGTTCCATCTTGTAGCAGAAACGATTCGAAAATGTTTTCCAGAAGTAGATCCATTAATAGCAAATACACAAAAAGTATTTCTCAAATCTCTTAAACGGCTTCGAGCATTTCACACACTGTGTCCTGGTATTCCGGAACCACCAGAGCCGATTCTTACACGTTGGGGAACGTAGTTGAAGGCAGCTTTTTATTATGCTGAATATTTTCAACAAATAAAAGCTGTGATATTACAGTTCAACCGTAACGAGGCTGCAGCTATTAAGGAAAGCCAGACAAGCTTTCAAGATGTTTCCCTTGAAACAGATTTAAAAACTATTTATAACAATTATAGAGGACTACACGATGCAATACAAAAATTGCAAAATACTTCGTTGCCGTTAGTGGAATCGCTGCAAATAGTAGACGACATAAATACACAGCTACAGACTATAAATGACGCAAAAAATAAGCCCGTTATTGAAAAATTCGAGAGTGTATTACGGAAAGATCCTGATTTTACCAAATTAAGACAAATTTGTGATGGTGCATCTACAGCTGCGTTAAGTGAGTTCACAGAGTGTTTTACTTATGCCTGTATTACTTCCGTAGATGTCGAACGGTGTTTTTCAAAATACAAACATACTTTTTCACCACAGCGAACATCGTTTACTGAGACAACTGTAGAAACATATCTGATGCTACACAGTTATTATAGAAGTGCTCCAGTTTGTGATAACGACAACCAAGCTACTTCATAAATCTGCTTAAGAAGGTGAGTTTTGTACATATTTTTATAAAGTGTACCAGTATTAATAAAATTTATTTCCATTTATTTTATTTATTTATTTATTTATTATTAGTTATCACTTAGATATACAATGTACATGTGTGAACGTCATTTAACAGTTTAATAATAATGTGCAGCACTAAGCTTACAAAATATAAGGAAATACATAAAAAAGAATTTAAAGCGAACGAAATAGTACAAAAACATACATCACAATATATAAAATATTTTTGTTTTTATTATTGTACTTATTCAAGTATTATGATATGATGCATACCCAGTACGTCTCTCTGTAGTATTAATGACCTTGGCCAGGCTTAATAATTATTAATAATATAATTTTATTCTAACGCTAACAATAGTGGTAAGATATTGGCTGTTTTAATTTTATATCATTTTTGTATATGAAAATATTGATGTGATTTCACACGAGCTAAATCTGCCATTGATATTCGTGGAATGTGGTCATGAGTAATACTTCATCAGCAAGAAAGGGAATGTTATATAAAATTGTCGTAATTCAAAAAAATTTTTGTGGGCTGTTTAAAACAACGAAGTTAGGTTGTGATAGTAATTTGTTGAATATTGATTATATGAATGGAAAGAAATAATGTGTGTAGTGTGTTTTTTTTTATAATTTATGTCAAAGTGTTACAACGTTGATAGAAGTAAAGTTATGCTTTAAGGAATTTCCGCACCTTCTGCTGGAAGTACCTACTTATTTTAAAAATTTTTGTTACTTAGATAAAAATAAAAAATCCAAAATACATTCTAAGGGGCAAAAAAAGCGAGATGAAAGATGCTGTTTTAAATCCCAGAACTCAATTTTTGGCGATAAATCCTCCAATAATGACAGAAATCGAATTATTTAAAAGACTTTCAAACACCTTTTCTGTAATATTTAGAGGTGAATTTAATTGTGACTTTAAATACTTTAGCTTGTTATAGAGCGTGTCCCCGGATGGAGTTCAAAAACTTAAATATTTTTAAATTTGTTTAAAAGTAAACATTTCAACATTTTATAAATGAAACATGAAACATGACATACACCACATAAATTAACAAATAAGACAAATAAAAAAAATGAAAATTCTTAGATAAATTACAATGTTTTGATCTTAGGTCATTATTTCGACAAAAAGATAGTGTCAAACAATAAACCAAAAACCCCTGTACCAATATAATTATTTGGAACTGGAGATCGTTTAGAAATGCAACTTATTCCCTAAAAATTTGGCAACGAATATTATAACTATATATAAGAAAATCGAGTTTACGTGTAGGTATATTTGTAGGTAGCATTAGATCAAGCATTACAAGATATTCACAAAATTATTATACGAGTACAGTATACAGTGTATTCTTCATTAGCTCTAGGTTCAACAAAAAATCTTGCTCTCCTTCACAAAAGCAACTTATGCTGCTATATGTATAGAGATATTTTCAAATTATTTCATCTTAAACTTAATTTTAAAATTTATCAAAATATTTGTATCGGTGACATTTTGAAACTTTTTCTAATTATCCGCTAATGTGAAAATAGGGATACTTAGTTCTTTCTTAAACTAATTTTATATTTTCCAGATTTTTGATCACCCGGTACATATTATTGGACTATTGACCATAATAATTCAGTTTCAAAGATAAGCAGCATTTTTTATGAAGAATGACTTATTATTTTCGAAAAATTGGAAATAAAACAGTCTTTCCTCTTGTTGCATCCATCCGTGAACATACTGTATATTACGAAATATTATGATATTATATATCAAATATAGACATTAGGTTAAGTTTACATTTTGTGAGGTGGAAGTCTCATAATAGCTCCAAAAAAAAATTAAGATCTTTTTCAAATTGCAACGAGCTAAGAATTTTCATACATATCAAGGCTATGAAATATAAATACAGTTATATACAACTTTGTTACACCGTCAATAAATAAATATTTTTTTTTTTTTTTTTTTTTAAATGGCATTAGGGCGATTGACCCACAGCCAGACACTAATTTATTAAATATTTATATTTATATATTAACTACATTTTTTTTTTCCTAAATTTAACCTAAACCAAACGAATATAAAAAGTTTTAAATAGAATACAAAAGGATAAGGACAGGGACACACGCTTCTCGCCCAGGGGTCGATCAGGGCATTTATTCAGTACACATACACATTTAGTGACCACGGATAGATTGGGTTGAAACACACTGGGACAGACAAAAATGGATGACAAGGTAAGCCTACTCTAAATTTTGATTTTTGTTTGATTTATAAATAAAATTAAACAATCTACAATTTTTTTTTTATTTAGTGCCAAGAGATGCAAAAGATTGAAAGGGGTTTTTATTTTTAATTTAATTAAGTTGTTATATAGTACATTAGACTGTTGACTATGTTTTTTGCAATTAAAGAAAATGTGATCTAGGTCCCCCTATTTCATTACATTCTTCACATAGATCGGATGCTACTATACCTATCTTATGTAGGTGATACGGGTAACAGCCATGCCCAAATTTAAGTCTACTTAGATGTGTTATGTTCTTTCTTGAATAATTACAATTATTATACCAGTGTTCTTGTGGGATTTCTTGCTGTATAAGTGTATATCGTGTTGGATTAGTGAAACAATATTCGCTCCATTGTTGTGACCATTGCTTTTTTAGTAGAGATTTATATTTACCAAAGTAATCTTCTATACATGGTGCATTATCTAAGGCTATTCCTGAAACGATACTTTCTTTGGCTAACTGGTCGACTTTTTCATTATTGACAAGGCCGATATGAGCTTTGACCCAAATAAACTTTATTATGTAATTTCTCTCAGTTAGATTATTTACTAGAGATTTAATTTGGAAGATATATGGATTACGAAAAGGAGAATTAAAATCCATATTATTTTTAATGGCTGTTAGTGCAGACAGCGAATCAGACAAGATTAGAGCTTTTTGGTAGTTTTGTTCCTCAATGTACTCTAAGGCTTTTATAATCCCCATAGCTTCGGCGGAGTATATTGAAGTGTCCTGGTTTAATTTATATTTTTTTTGAACGTTGACAAGGGGTACAAAAAACGCACATCCCGTCCCGCTTTCATTTTTGGATGCGTCTGTATAAATATGCAAAAAATTGCCCCAGTCAGATGTTATGTTTTTCAGGATAACGTTGCTTTCTCCTTTTAATTCAGAATACCTAGGCGTTACTACATTTGGTTTAATAAATTGTCCAACATAATCATTATTCGTGCATGTTGAGTATAGTTTATCTAATTGAGGGGACATAATAGTGCAGGTATTTCTAAATCCTATGCATAAGGGCGGCGAGTTTTTTTTTAACCAGTATTTATTTACGAGGTCATAATTATTTAATTGGCTGACTTTTTTCAATAATTGTTGACTTTTTAATTTGCGACCTAAGAATGAATTTTTCTGATAGAAATTGACGCCTCATCTGTAATGAGGGTTCGAGAGCTTCCACACGCAAGGGTTCAATAGGTGTCGATGCCATGGCTCCTAAGCATAACCTCAATGATTTATTTTGTATTATATCTAGCTTGTGCAACAAAGTATTACTAGCCGAACCATATACTATGCATCCGTAATCAATGATGGATCGGATATACGACCTATAAAAATTTATCGCAGTTTGTGGGTCAGCTCCCCACCATGTTCGCATAATCATTCTTAAAAAATTTAATCCCTTATTACATTTGGTAATTATATGTTCCACGAATGGTTTCCAAGTTAATTTTTGATCCAGTATAGTGCCTAAATAAATTATCTGTTTTTGTGCGGGGAAGTGCACCTTGCCAAGCCGTACGTTATCTGTGTTGGGAAGTGTATGTCTCGTAAAAAATACTATGGCTGATTTCTCTGGTGATAACTGAAATCCGAGGTTATTTATGGTGTTTAATATTGGGGTCATGGCTGTGTCTAGAAGTTTAATACATTTTTCATACTTTTTATTGGTTATATAAAAAACGAAATCATCTGCATATTGAATGACCTCTATATTTATGTGACTAGAATGTAGTTCTGCTGTGTATAAATTAAACATTAAAGGACTTAGCACTGAGCCCTGGGGGAGGCCTATAGAAGCATGGCGGGGTCCTAAGTATGTATTGTCAGGTTGTCGGACATAGATTTTTCTATCAAAAAAAGAGGTTTACTATGATGCTAGAAATATTTGCTGGTATTGAAAATCTTTCTAATTTATTTTTAAGTATAAACAGGTCAACAGTATCATATGCACCTTTAATATCTAGAAAGACGGCGCCCAGGTATTCGTTTGCTGAGTAACAGTTCTGTATGTCTGTAGTTAAGTTGGAAACGGCGTCGAGAGTGCCAAATCCCTTTTTAAAACCGTATTGAGTGATTGGTAAAGGACTATTTTTATTAAGCCACCATTCCAATCTATTTTTTATTATTCTCTCGAATATTTTCAAGACGCATGATAGATAAATAAATATATTTTGTTATTTGTAAACTTCCCCATATTCTGTAAACAATAATATGAGAATGTTTTATATTTGTAGATTAACTATAAAAAACTTTGTTGTTTTTACACTACATTTTTTTCTTAAACCTAATATTAAGATTAAAATTCTTTACATTTTCTTGGGTTTTAAGGTTGATTAAAATTAAAAATCATTATTTATATTTTAGTTTGTTGTGACGTTTCGGAGAGGAACCCACTTCTTTTTCAAACATTCATACCAAGTTTTATAAACATAAATAGGTGACCAAATATTACATCTGTGAAAAACTTTTTTAATTTGTGATTGGTACTTCCAGTCATTCACATGTCAACGTTTCTATTTAAAGCCAAAAAAACTTAATGAACACAAAAATGTAATTTCAAATCACAAACTAAAAAAATTTCAAAAATGTTTATGTAATATTTGGTCATATTTTTATGTTTATCAAACTTGATATGAATGTTCGAAAAAGGAGAGGGTCCCCCACCGAAACGTCACAACAAAATACAGTATAACTAATGATTTTTAATTTTAATCAACCCTAAAACCCAAGAGAACGTAAAGAATTCTAATGAAAATATTTTATTTATTAAACTTCCTAAAGTCATAGACTTGCATGTCATTTTGGTCATGGAGGACCTGGAATGTCATGGAATTTAGGTACTTACTTTTGGTGGAAACTCTGATTAATACATTTATTTATATCTATTTGTATTATTTATAATACAGTCAGTCACTGCTGAAATTAAATAGGTACTATAACGTTTTATATATTTGATGAGTTTATAAATTGTCTAATATATTTGTAGAATTTGGCTCAAACTGAACATTTTTATTTTTAGTAACAAGAAGCCCCAGTAAGCAAAACATAAAAATGGTAGTTGTGATTCTGTCGAAACTCTCTAGGGATCTATCAACTACGTAAGATTACACCCGTAAATCCAATCCATCATTTAATACCTGCGGATATTAATACATACACACATACATATATAATATGGTAAGTTAATTCAAATAGTGTATCTGTATACTATGATATAATCTTTATTTTACTGTTTCCTTAGAAAACTCTTTTTACCTCCAGTTAACTAAAATTATCGTTTGAATTGTAACTGCATCAGACTTTACAAATTGTAAACCAATTGTATCATCCACTCTGGTGTAGTGTAGCGACACTAACAAATTCGTTTTCTCAATTTATTTACATGATCACAGCAGCTCATTGGCGTAGGTTTGATTTAGCAGGTTTGTAAAATGATGAAATCAAAATAAATCGTCTAAATTTTGTAACTACTTCATATCGATTAAGATTTTTTTAAATTACTTATTTAAAGTAGGTCTATTTCCTCTTCCAAGACGAATCACCGACGTTAAGAGATAAGCTCATCAAACCTGTGGAAACATAGGCACTCCTAACCTGAAAATTTTGACAAACACCCACTTTGTCAAGAGATGAGGATTTTTAACAGGCTCAGATCGCAAATACATGGACCATCATTTTACGTCGCTGTCGAAAGCGGATGACAAGCATGCCCGCTCATCCAGTATACCTTATGGACTCTGTCATGACAAATTTGATTCCGAACGTTCTAGTTGAAATGACTCGCTCGACTATTCATCATAAAATACATATTTTCTAGTACTTATGCTTCATAAAAAGTAGTGCATTACCAAAGCATAAACATAAAACACACCACATAAATTACAACCCCAAACCAAAGCCGAAGCTGCTCGGACAGGGGTTACACAGTTGAAAAAAACGCGGACATACACAATCAAACCCCTCGACTTTGCTAGAATCGAAACCGAGATTTGAACCCGGGAGTCTATAGGCCATAAACCAGCTACGTTTGTCACTTAACGCTCTGGCCCACTGCGGTACTGAGCTCGGTAGCAGATGCCATATGCCTACTAATTTTCGAAACAAAAAATTCTACAAAAAATATTTGGGTTAATATGCAATAATGGTGAATGATGCAAATTTACAGTCACGAATTATTTGAGGTTTACTGCAAAGCCGGAGGAAAGGACGACTTAAATGGGCTGGACATGCTAATACTAACTGTCCAAAACAGATCATAAACACAAAACCAGAAGGGAGTTGAAGACCCAGATGATTAGGAAAACCAAGAGTCACTCAGGATTCTTGCTCTGTTGATGATGATGAATTTCTTTTCTCTGTTCATAATTATATTATACTATTTAATAGGAGTTTCGTTTCCACCACTAATCATTATGTTAATATTTTGTCGGAATTGGATAAAACCTCAAGTCGACGTTTCTACAATATTTATTATCTTCCTCAGGACTAATGAGGTATTTGGTTTTTTTGAAAACATTAATGTTTTCAAATCCTTATATATATATATATATATATATATATATATATATATATATATATATATATATATATATATATATATATATATATATATATATATATATATATATATATATATATATATATATATATATATATATATATATATATATATATATATATATATATATATATATATATATATATATATATATATATATATATATATATATATATATATATATATATATATATATATATATATATATATATATATATATATATATATATATATATATATATATATATATATATATATATATATATATATATATATATATATATGTAAATTGTTCTCTTCTGATACACGAAAATATTTGCACTGAAATCGTAATTAAGCTATGTTATTTTATTTCTTACAATATTTGATGACGATGATTGTATTAACAAAAAACCAAATACCTCATTAGTCCTGAGGAAGAATAAATATTGTCAAAACTTCGACTTAATAATAAATTGAGGTTTTCTTACATTTTTATCAAATTCCGACAAAATATCAACATATTAAATTATACTTCAGATTGATTTTGATCCCGTCTATGAAAAACATATGCAAATGATAAATGACGTTTGAACGTCAAAATGATGCTTCTTTCTTCTCTTTTTGTTCCAGAAATATTTAATAGGAACTATTTTCTTATTCTTTTAGTTTGCCAAAATTTCGATGGAAAAAGAGCACAGAATAAATCGTCTTCATTGTGCCACATATTATACTCCATGAGGTCGTTCGAAATTACCCTAAGCAATATACAGGGTGCACACTAGCCGTTCGAAAAATGGTATAATTTTGAACTGGGTAAATATTAATGTCGTTCGTAAATTGTCGGTGTAACACTATGCTTTAACCACCTCGATGAGCACGTTAAAGTTTAGCCGTCATGCGCAGATGAGCTCTCAGTTGACATATTTCAAATATATATTTTTTTACGATGGGCATTGAATATTTCAATTTCAAATAAAATAAAGAAAATAATTGTGGTCCATTCGTAAAACATTACAGCCTGTAAACACGCTTGTTGTGAAAGATTCAAATAGGAAAATAGTGAATGATAAGCGCATCGAATAACGCAAGTAAAGAGAGATCATTAGCTAGATTGATAAAAATAGGGACGACTATAGTAATAGTGAATTATTCTTGGCTTCAAAAAAATACCTTTTCAGGGTTTTACCTCAAAAACATGTAATCAGGACAATAGATATTTAAACAATAACTAACATCTTAAAAAACGTCCATGCAAAAATATCAAGAAATGCATGATAGCCACATCAAGAACAGAAACAGTAAAAAAAGTAACTTACTTTACCTTTTTGCTTTCATAAAATAGAGTAATAAAAAGGTCACCTATACCTAAAGTTATATAAAAGCTCTAGGTTAATTTCGAACACACCCCATAATAATTTCATGACTGAAATAATAATAAAAATTCATAGTGAGTGACAGTAATCTCTAATCACCAACAGTTACAGTAAATAAAGTGTCCACTAACAGTTGATAATAGTAGTTATAAACATATAAATCGATTGTTGTGTGAGAATCATAACTTCCATAACAATTTACTTGCATTCTAACGTTATATGTTAATAATTAAAATTTTTGGTATCATGCAAAATAATTGAAATAACATCTATCTTGTAAACTAAAAACAAAGTAATTACACTGAGCGCAGAGGCCGAAAAAGTGCATTATGATCTTATATGTATTTGTGTTGATGTATTTGCAAATATCTTACAAAATATTGTCGCTCAATATGGCATACTCGTAGATATCGAGAGAAGAGCGGTGTTAGAGAACGAGATACACCAAATAAAAACAGGCTCTTCGGTTGAAGTGCTGAGAAATTTGACATTTACTGAAATCTAGTTGGTTACATCTATAATGTTTTATTAAGCGATCAAATCGTCTGAATAGAAAGAGATTCTATGAGGCTGGAATTAACACTCGACATTCTTTGCGATTTCCTGTGTTTATCTAGGCAAAATCAGAAACGTTACCTGCGAGTAGCATAAGTGTGAGGCTACATTGAAAGCGGTCCAGGTGAGGTCAGATCAGACCAAACTAGAGCAGACCAGACACGCTAGACGTAATGGCTATATTTGTGGTGGATAGTGAACGCCGAGATAACGTAATGTTTAAAATATTAAATTCACGTCCGTAGTCTGCCAAAATATCAAACACGTTTGATTCTCTCCGAATGTCAGAACGCGACTGATGAGTCTGTAACGGTTTGAAGTGATAACTGTAGCCACTCTTGGTGTTTGCTAACAGCAGACAATACGGATCTGATTTGGTCTGGTATGGTCTCGGACTGGTCTGGACCGTTTCCAATGTAGCATTAGCCTAACGATACAAAAATTGACAGCAGTAATTGTATACACAGGTAAAGAGGAAGACTTGAATTCGAGATCTACCAGGCCAGATATGTAATTGATTGGATAGCATCAACGGTGGCAATTGGAAAGAACTTATTTTCCAGAACCTAATTTAAAAATTATACTTATAGATAATCAGAGCCTTCATAAATGATTAAAACCCACGTGATAAATTGGTACCTTTTAACTCGTGATTTTGTCTTTCATATTACGGCAGTACCTTATGGGGATTTTTGCATATACATATGTATCTAAGGAATCATTTTCAATCAACTTTTGCTGACGCCACAACTCAATGAGGCTGTTAAAGGGAACTAATGGTCACGTGGTATTCGATCATTTATGAAAACGCATTATAAAATATTTCTGCGAATCACATCAATTTCGTATTAGTAACTACTAATTAATCTGTTGTCTATATAGAAACAAAATATTTTAGTGCTGATCATTAATATTTTGTCCGGTATTGAAATTTTGTCATCTGTATTAAATCACGTGTTCCCTTTAATGATCCCCAGAAATTATTACTAATTCTAGTTTCAGTTTGGTGGTGTAACAGATAAATAATACGTCCTTCCACACAGGCTGCCTGGGTTCAAAATTGCGTCGGAGCAAGTCGATATACTCGCATCACCAAGTTTAGAAAGTCATGTAGAATTGTAGGTTTTCGCGATGAGAGCACGAGACATTCCCTAATATACGACAAAGAAAGGTTTGCCCAAACTGATGAGCTTATCTCCAGGCGTTGTATAGTGGAACGAAGCCCCACTGTGCCACAAATCAGTCTACAGGTCTTCAAGTTAAAGTTACCGGAAACTTTTTTTTAATGTTCATTTTGAAATTCACTATTAATCTGTCGAGCCGGATTTTTGATTTATAGCTATATTTTTTTATAATTTTGATTTAAAATTGAATTTTTACTAAAAAAATTTTGGCAGTTGTCAAAAAAAAAGGAAATGAAAAATCTACTTTAGCAGATCGATTACGTATTTGTAAAGTAAAGATTTAAAACTAAAATTGTGCGAATCTTTATATGTGACCTGTAGACTGATTTTAATTGAAAAAAAGCGATATTTTTTAGTAAAAATTCAATTTTAGATCAATCTTATAAAAAATTATAGCAAAAAATCAAAAATCCGGCTCGACAGATTGATAGAGAATTTCAAAACGAACATTTTTTTTTAAAAAATTTCTGATAACTAATCTGAAAATCTGTAGACTGATTTGGGTGGCACCGTGCGGCTTCGTCCCACTGTGCGTTGGTTGGTGATCTGTCTTATTAGGGAAAATAAGCCAGCGTTAAATAATTGATGAAAAAAATTTATCTAATATCAAACAGGCCCTGGAGTTGTGCTAGATTATCCAGAATTTAAAACCCAAGAGAGGTTACTAAAATGATGAACTTTATGTGAATTCTTATAAAGATGGCCTC
Organism: Rhamnusium bicolor; assembly: GCA_029963845.1. NCBI lineage: Eukaryota > Metazoa > Arthropoda > Insecta > Coleoptera > Cerambycidae > Rhamnusium > Rhamnusium bicolor. Next base: position 232,811 of record JANEYF010002849.1, on the reverse strand, counting down.
TAGACTCAAACATTAGAAAATAATTGTAACAGCAATCATAAAACATATTTTTTGACACGCTCTCAATAAACTCCCCAAGCGTTGGCTTAATTATGTTCAGTTCTTCCAACTTAACTTACTAGTACGGTTGACAACACACATAGTTAGCATTTATTCTAATTCTCGCAATTTACATTTTATCATACATAGTTTTACTACTATTTATTGTTGCCTTCTTAGCACGTCACTGCATCTTAGGGTAGTTTATTCAGGACACGACAGCAAATCACATTGCAGACTGATTGCGAGAATCAAGTAGACTTTGGCGGGTAGAGATCACATCCCTAACCCAGGGCTTCAAAGCCAACTTACTCAATTGCATTTAGGGAGGAACAACTCCACAATACTTCCGAAATCATCAAGAATAAACTAGAGCAGTAAAAGAGATGTTATGTTATTAAATTTAAAAAAAAATCAGATGGAGATAATGGTAGTTGTTGTTAAATTTCTAATATTTAATGTCATTATTAATGGTAAATAGATTTCTTCCTATAGTTATGACAATGAAAATGTATGCTTACTTTCATTGTTAAATAACACTGGAAACACCAAAATACCACAATAATGTATTCGACGCGTGTTTCGCCAACCAAGTTGGTATCATCTTGTGATGATTAAAACTAGAGTCCCTCAAGTAAGAGTCTGGCGAGCCAGCATAAGGCGGCCATGATTTTTTATTTGTGCAATGGTTAGTAGTCTAAGAAAATGAGGTGAGAATCTGACAATTAATTAGGTAATGATTGAAAATATCTTGCAGAATTAAAAAGTGAGTATAATGATCCAAAGATTCAGATTCAACCGACCGAACAAGTATGCAAAAAAAATTAAAAAAAACATTTTAAATAAGATGAGCCGCGACCCCTCACCCAAAATGCTGAGACAACAGTAAAAGATTCGTCAAAATTTTATAGGACCAAAGTTGTAGAGGACAAAATTCTCCAAAAAAAGTCTGGACGATATTTATATTTATCTTTAGCCGTGGGCAGCGGTCAAATTTGTGTAATTAAAAACCTTAGCGCGGGAACAGCTGTATTGACGGTCTTAGTTGTTTATGTAATTCATTATGTTGTAACACTCTACCCGTTGGGTGTCAAAATGTAACGCTATGCGTCATAATGCTACGTTAATACACGTTGGGATGCCAAGTAAAACGCTGTACCAAAATAAAATTGAACACCTTACCAATCCTCGGCTAGCTCATTATATCCCAGGTTGGGTTACCAGTGTCATATAGACGAAACTGGTGCCTTCAGCTTCTCAGTAGGTACTCTAAATTCAAGAAATAAACAATTAATATTTGACCAGAGAATTTCGTATACCTTACCACACTTTATATTTTTAATGAAACCCATTCTGGGAAATTAAACAACATAAGTTTAATAAAATGTTTAATTATATAAAATCCTGTTAATCAGCCAGGTTTTAAATATAAAAGAAATATTTACAAATAGGTATGTGACATTTTTATAAATTCATAAACTATGCCCAAAACAAAAGTATGTAATACCAGTAGGTTGATTTATACCAAATGCAATTGCATGTAGTCTACAAAAAAAATCGTATAAGGAAAATATTTATATCTAGATACCACTATTATTACATTTTTCGTAATCAAAGTTCAATGATCTATCACAGATCTAATTTTGACTGGACTATATTTACAACATGAGTACCAGTACTAATTTAAATTTGATTAAGTGAAATTGAAAAAAAACATGCACAAAATGATTAATTACTTACATCAAGGTCGAAATTTTTAATAAGTATATAAAAAATAAGAATATTAAAACAACCTGGAAAGTGGAAAGTGTGTTCAATTTTTGCTCTTCAATACCAGACCAATATATTAGCTCTACTCGGTACATTAGCAACACTTGATAAAATTCCATTTTCCATGGCATCAAAAGTTTATAAAAACCACATTTACAACATGAACAAATTACCTAGGTAATAATCTAGCGAAGCCCTATATAACATTCTTAATTCACCAAGTCGAAACCCAGTAAAAGTCCTATGATAACTCCGTGATAGTCCCCTGATAGTTAATAAAAGCCAAGTGATAGCCACCTTTCCTAAGAATCATTCACCGGAATTCATTGTAAGTCTCGTGGTGATCTAATAAAAAGCCCAGTGAAAACCCCTTGACAGTTGCCCTTCATAGGGCAAAGTCTTACGTCCAAACACGCTTTTTTTTGTAGAAACAATCCAGCATTTGGCTGACAAAATACTAAGTAGCACCCTAAATGCCAACATTTAGCTGATAAGATACTAAGTAGCATCCTTTAAATAGGTGAAAGAAATAATCCCAAAACAACGATGATTAACATCCACTAAAATAATTTTGAATCAAAATTTCAACCCTTCACCACTACAAGACACAAAATGTAGGTACGTCCGCTCACTAAGACGACTGACTATGAAAAGGGAAGGAAATCAACCGCGGACCTTGATAGATGGATAAAATACGCAGAAAAATCACTAGCCAGGTCGGTCACCTGTCGAATAAATATGAAATTATGGAAACACGTATCAATACTTATCAAGACAAATGTAAAATGTAAAACGTTAATAATTAGAAAAGATAGAAAGATAAGAAAATTATATAATGTAACATATATGCAAGGTGAATCATAAAATACCACGGCCTGAGATTCGGTTATTTGCAGAATTCATGAAGTTTGGCGACCCTAGTGCTAACAGCTGACGTGCGTTCCATTAATGTAATTAATGTACTAACATACTTAGCATAAACGGTCTAAGTAGTATCATTCTGGAATTACTTCAAAAGAACCCAACTATTGTCCAAGTACATTCCATAGTTACGCGTTTCACACACAAGGTAATAATCGTTATGATGAATCAAGTATATAAGAACAGACGAGCTCATGTGACCACAGATCAACTCGGTGTGCAACACCGACAACAATTATTGAACATTGCCAATAATATTCGAATAAATGACATTTAACTGATGATGGCATTAGAAATTGAATATTTCTATTGCTCACAGAGATATAATGTTAAACAGAAACCATGACGTCTACGATATAACCTTGAGACGTGACCTTTTAATGCAAATGGATAAAATATTACCGATAATAATTTCCGTGAAGTAAAGTTTGAGAATGTGATGTTTAAAATGTAATCTATAAATAAAGTTAATGAAAAAAAAAAATATTATTAGTTGATTTTTCTACTTAAAATACATGAATATTTCTTACAATGATGAATTCAACCGTAACAATGTACATTTTGCAACTATTGAAAAGAGTCCAAAAAATTGGTGGATGTTCTAGGCGTTGTTTTCCGCAATGGAAAAAATTTTTTCGACCAAAAATTAAAATTTTTACAGTTCCGCGAAAAAAAATTCTCATTTTCATCGGGGACACGTTCAGTGCCAAATATTATTTAGCAATGTTTAATAATTTCTGTCGCCAATGGATTCAGTGAAGTAGAAAAGTGACTTAAATACAACCATGCCTGCGTTCAGTACCGGCTATGTCGTTGTCATTTTAGTTAAATTTGCAGCAGTGGTCTAGGGGCGTTGCATTTTACACATCTTCGATGTTGAACAATACATGTTGTCAACTCGTGTTCTTTGACAAAATTAGTAACCAAAAACCTTTTTGCAAAAAGCAAATTTTACAAATTTTATTCCAATTTGGCTACTAATTTAATACAGAAAATATTTTTAGTTTGTAAAGGAAATGCTATTTTAGATTATAATTTTCAAAGAAATTAATTTCACTCTTCGAGTTAGCTACGTAGTTCTTTCACTCTTTCTCTTTGCTTTTGAGATGTTGAAGTTACCCATAAGTTTAAAAAACAGAATGGTAATCCTCAAAATTAACATTTAACGATAGATGTCTTTACATTTAAAAAATTCTGTATTTTAAGGTTACGTGTGATATTTTAATATCGCACCGTTCAGTGAATTTAAAATTTATCGTAGTGATGTGCATTTACCTAGACAATCATCGACAACAACACCGAGGGAGGGAACTGAATGCACTCAGGGATTTCAGCAGAATTAAAGTTAAGATATATTGGAGATAATTTATCGTAAACCAAAAAAAAAATGAGGGTCTTTTAATAACTGATAAATCTAATCTCTTGATATTTTATTGTAAAATCTATAGTTTCACTGCAAAAAATTCATAATTAAACAATAGTACCTTTTTTATCAATCCGTTGCATCAAAAATGTTATACTATGTTGATTTATCAAAAACTTTTGTCAACTTGTTTGAAAACTTGGCAAGAAGGACTCATATAATATATTATTTTCAGATTTTTTTCCATTATAATTTACAATTTCTTTTAAATAAACAATTGTTAAACAATTTGAGAAAAATCATATTTGTAAAGAAATCTTTATATTTTCCGAAATCGACTCATACGAAAAGATTTTAAAAAAGTTCAGGACGAGGGTTAGCCTTAACACCAGGGCTAACCTAAAACCACAAAACCTGGCTAGAATGGACGCGGTCATCGAAGAGGAACTTCCAGAAGATGCAGACATCTGGCAAATCAACTGTGCCGTGTACAACGCCGCGAAGAAACTCGTCCCCCGTGAGAGGTCAACCAATCACGGGATCGAGAATGCCAAGCGGCGTGTACAAAAAATCGAAGGCAAGATACAGTCGGCCAGACAACACGCTTCTCGGATTCAGAGTGTGATGGAATACAAGATGAGTGGTAGAGCATTTACTCCCAGAATCCGGCGCATATCAGCCGGATTAAGACGTCAACACCATACTCTAAATCTGACAGTGATGCTTACCATTAATCAACACTGTCTAGATAGGATCCGAGCGCTCATGGCTGTAAAGAAAACGTTGAAGAGGCGTGTGAGGAGTATAGAGCAAAACAATTTGTTCCGTACGAATCCTTCTCGCCTCTTTCAAAAGCCACAGCGTGTTGTAGATAATCCGCCGACTGTTGAAAATGTCGAAACCTTCTGGAAGGGAATCTACGAAACGATGGGTCCATTCAATAGCGACACTCCAGCAATTGCACACTTCGAGGCTCTGTGCCACAGGCATCTTGAAGAGCCAGAAAAAGTGTGCCCGGCAATCAGTACGGAAGAAGTCCAGCAAGCACTTATTGGGACCAAAAACTTCGCTGCCTCGGGCCCAGACGGCATTAGCAACTGGTGATGGAAGAAATTTCCTTCCACTCACTGCCGTTTGGTCAACTCATGGTTGAACGAAGGGCTGCAGATTCTGGACTGATTCGTCGAGGGACTGTGCTTATCCCCAAAAAGGGGGATCTTTCCGACCCGAAGAATTATATGTCGATCAGTTGCCTCAACTCCTGCTATAAGTTATTCACATGTATCTTGTATGCTAGGACACTGAGGTCTGTTGGTCCAGCCTCCAGAAGATACACGAACAGCGTGGTACCAAGAAGGGCATGGCAGGTTGCAATACAAACGGAATCTATCAATATCCTGGACTGATTACAGCAAGGCATTTGATACAACATCACTCGAGCTATTGTTGAACTTGCTTGAATGTCTTGCGGTACGAGCGCCACTAGTAAGATGCATAGAACAGCTACTGCTGATCTGGAAGACTCGCTTCACCATAACATCAGGTGCACAGCGGGTCACGACAGAGCAGGTGGCATTTAGGAGAGAAGTTTTCCAGGATGACTCCCTGAGTACTCTCCTCTTCTGCATCTCATTGCTGCCGTTGTCTGTTGGTTCCGCCAAATCCGCGGATATCAATGTGAACCACCCAACGATCGTAGGCATAGGGTCACCCATCTATTTTATATGGATGACCTTATACTTTATGTCTCCGGAAAGCGCGAACTACAAGAAACCTATACATATTTGGGTGTGCAACAAAGGGACATCCAGGATGTAACACAAATAAATGATCCTCTCTATAACAAGTACAGACCCCGCCGCCGAAAGATTTGGTCTTCCGAACTTTCGAGAAAGAACAAGGTGTCTGCAACTAATACACTTGCCATTTTGGTTCTGCTCTATTCCTTCGGAGTAATAATTAATATTCACAGAGGTATTCATCCTAGATCGTCCGTTCCTCGTGTGTACTTCCCACGTCAACGGGGGGAAGGCCGAAGACTCTTGACCCTGGAGTTTACGCATGGCAGAGTAGTACTGAGTATAGAATGTAACATCCTTAGGAACTCAGAACCCCTCTTGTGGTTTGTAAAACATCACGAAACTGTAGGAGTGGGAGTAGGATTGTTTAAGGCAGCAAAAAAAGCAGCAGATGAACTCGGTCTCACATTCGATACCAGGCGAGATGGCCGGCGAGGTGCTGATGTAGAATCAGTCACTGAACCTCAGCCAAATCGCCTGAAGGCCCAAATTAGAGCTGCCGAACAGAAAAATCTGTTTCGGCAACACGTCTATAAACATGGTGTCTTATATGAGAACATAGCAACACTGGATTTATTGACCAGGCTGACATTCGCCTTTCTAAGGTGTGCAGCATAATTAAACCTTTGGTTTTTTCTTCCCAACAAGATTATGCTTGATAATTCTCTTCACAGCTAGGTTAGGTCACTTTTTCGCAAGGAAAGATGCGTTGTGCTACAATTGTCACCTTCTGTATACAATATACCCACAGAATATAATTTTTTTGAGACTGGTCAATTTTTGATTAACTGTGCCCTGGGCATACGCGTATGGTACCTTAAATAAAACCTGTCATTTGTTGCTCGTAGGAGTGTCTAACTGCTGAATTAGTATACAAATGGAGTCAACCCACTAGATACACAACTAGCGGTATGCGCAGTTTACAGTCGCCAGCCTGTTGCTAGCACGATGCATGGGGCGATCACAGCGTGAATGTTAGAAGGCTTTTACAGTAGGTTAAAATATTGTGTCACACAAGAAGAAGGTCTTTTTTGCGCACCTACTATTTAAATTATTTGTTTATTTATTTACGTGTTATTTTATTTTTAGAGTTGGTATTATTATTCTTTATTATTTATGAGAATATTAATTTCTGTTCTTAGATTTGCTTCTTGTTTTGAAAAAGAAATCAGTATTTTTCATAATTTTAATGTTTTACTATCTGTGGCGTCTCGGAAGAAACACTGAAATTGTGAAACATTCAGATAATTTTAGTAAATACGTTAATACACAAAGATTTCTTTAGATGAACGAACAACACTCTCCACTGTAGCTTGGGCGATACTGATATTCAGAGTCTACCCCCAGCAAACGCCCTGACGCAATCGTTAACTTTCGTTCGGACTTCGTAATCAGACGGGCATCTGTAAACTACGCATACCGCTTGTCGTTGGGTCGATCTGTATATTATGGATTCATTTCAAATAGTAGTGGCTAGGCATGGTTGAATGACGACTGGTAAATAGACCACAAGCAGGTCCTTTTTACCGATCCCCCCACTTCTCCTTCAACCATTCATTCCTGGAGCGAGCGTAACAAGTAATTGGATGGATAACCACCAGACCAGCGAAACAGCAGTCTCGCCCCGATCTTCTAGCGGCTCGTATATCAGTTTAAAACTTAGAAACTATGCAGTCTTAGGTGTGGATTATGTAGTGAATTACCATCCTTCGGAGAGGACGTACAGCAGGAGGTCCTTTGTCTATAAGATTTTAGGCAAGTAAAAGATCCCTACTCTTCGACAAAGAAGAGGTTCAGCAACATTTCCCGGTTGGGGCTAACATATCTCTTGGCGTTGGTGATTAGCCTTGGGGTAATAGAAATAGGCCAACATTAAATAAATGATTAAAAAACCATTCACTTAACTTGCTCACTCATCAGACCTACTCAACCTTCCAATGAAGATAGGGATGTCCTTCCATGAAAAGGGACTTACCTCCTTTCTCAGTAGCGAAACGGCGCAGAAGATTTCTAGGATCTTCTTCAACACCCATCATTGATAGGCGCCTCCTAAGTTTGCAGTGGTTTGTCAGAACTTCGATAGTTGATTTAGAGGTAATCAGAGTCTTCCATCTCCGATTGGGTAACAAGGCAGCCCTGTTTTGTTCAGCTCTGTTACGAAGTCTCAAGTTTGTCTGCAGTCTCTGTTTAACTTCCAATGCTCCTTTAATATCCCGTATTTCCAGTCAAACCCACGTTGAAAAGTTTATCACGTATGTTTCGTAAGATAAAAATTATAAAAAAAAACATCTTCTTTATCAATTATAACCTCATTTTTTCATAAATCTGACTCTATAGACAAATTTTCTTGGCTGACCAGTATTATTTTTAAAAATACCCGGTATCATCATAACTAGGAACTTTTCCAGATTTTACTCAAATATTTTTTACGTTTTCACAGTATAGTGTAATATTGAATACACTGTACTGAGAAAATGTAAAAAATAAGAAAGAATTCATTAAGTTCTCCCAAAAGAAGAGGCATCGGCCTATTCCTTTGGGCGAACTTAATGAGATATATTTTTAAGATCGAGTCTACATTTTAAATTTGTAATGTATCAAAACTCCTCTCAAGTATAGCGACAAAAGTTGTATTACTCTTAGTTTCCCATTTCTCGTTTAATGGGTGCGAAATTGTAGAAAGAAATAAACCGAATTAGGACTTTATTGGAAATATTTGTTATAGTGTCTGAGCTGGTAACTGAATTAAGGGGTCCAAAAATTAAGTTAGAAGCTCACGCCAAACATTTATTTGTCTTGACTCTGAATTGTTGTATCGATCCTTTTCTCTTTTAATTTTATCAAGTGGCTACGAAATCTTACCACAAATATAAAACAAAGTAATATTAAATAACTTGGCTGGTCAATATGTGGATTCAAAATTATCGTTTTTTGTGGTACGCTTGAATTTAATTTATTTTTTTATTATTTTCCTTATCATTTCTTCATCATTTAAAAAAGGTGATTATTATATCCATCTACAACAAAAAAAAAAAAAAACCAAGCAATATAGAAAACTACAAGCCTATAGCTTTAGTATTAGTTGTCTCGAAAGTTTTTGAAAAAGCGTACCAGATTAGATTGTTGTATTTTCTTAATAAATGTAATATACTGACTGCCAGGCAGTACAGTTTTCGAAAAAATCATTCAACACAAGGAGCCATCCCTTCGTTTTATGACAATATTTTATACAATCTTGACAACAAATTAAAAACCATTTGAATTTACTATGACCCCTCCAAGGCATTCGACACTATCAATCATACGATCTTACTAAATAAGCTTAATACCTATGCCATTCGAGGTCCCGCACTAAACTGGATAGCGTCTTATTTATCCGGGAGGTCACAAACAGTTAGTGTAAGGAGGCCTTGGGATAAAATATTGTCGCATAGCCTTGATGTAAAAATCGGGGTCCCTCAAGGTAGCGTATTGGGACCACTCCTGTTTATTATTTTCATGGTCATTTGAAAAATGTATTTGTGACCCTATTCGCAGATAACACATCCACATTGATAACTAATGAAACGGTAGAAAATCTATGTCAATGTGCTAACTCATGTGTTACCCAATTATCTTTGTGGTGCAAAAATAATGGACTGGTTCTCAATGCCAAAAAATCCAATATGATGCCAATCGCTCCAATTAGTACTAAACAGGATTACAGTCTACTTATTAAGACAGTTCAAGTTTCAGTCGAGCAATCCCAAGCAGCACCAATGTGACGGGAACTGGCATCGGAATTTTAATATAGTAGATATTACATAATTGTCACTAAATTTGCGACTTTTGTGTAAAATTCACCTTGTAGAATTCCTGTGTTGTAACAGTTACGTAGATTCTACTGAATTCAGGTACTGTATAGTTATTACACTTTCAGGTAACTGCTGCAGTATATGTAACGTTGCGAATACTACTTTGTGTTACTTGAAAGCATTCTCAACTTTGAAGTGAAAATTGGTAGTAATGCCGACTGCAATGTATTACCAAAAAATCACTTCAAAGTAATGATGACTAAAGTGTTCCATTTAAAATTCTTGTGACGTTGGGAAATTTTTTTGAACTTTAAAGTTGTGTAACTCATTAGTGACATCGTGAGTAAAAATAATATTACTTCTACAAACAAAGAGACTTAACGTAACGTAATTTTTACTACTCCCCACTAGTTCAAAATGACTACAAAGTTATGTATACCTTGAAAACCTACTATAAAGTAATGTTACGTGTTTGCCATCCACACAAACATCTCTACTCGTAGATTCGTTGATTGAAAGTCCAGGTAACACTTACTCACTACTTTATTTACTAATTAACGATTAACAACAATAGATTAATTACTGTCTTAACTATAATCACACTTGAACACTTATAAGTCTCTTTCTTATTTCTTCTTTACTCGTTCACGTTCGACTTCAGACTGAGACTCGGCCCACCGTGTGTCTTATTTATACACCCATTCACACAATCTAGAGCAGTCCAGAATATTCCCGGCCGTTAGCGTACAATTCCAATCTCATCTAACCAGTCTACACAATCTAGTGGCGTAACACTGCCCCCTCCTTAAGCCTGAACGTCCTGATCAGGCAATTCATTATTCCCTGCATACTTGGCTAGTCTCTCTATATGCACCACCTTCATCTTAGATTTTGGATTTTGCTGAATTCTATACACAACGTCGTTTAATCTGGTGACGACAGTGTAAGGTCCTTCCCAAGGGTGGTGAAGTTTCGGGGACCTACCTTTCTTTCGTTGTGGGTTATATAGCCAAACCAACTCTCCCACCTGGTACCCCTCTGAATTAGCCTTAACATCATAACGAGCCTTCATACGGTCACTTGCTATGGCAATTCGCTCAAAAGGAGCCCTGGCGTTATATTGCTTATTTCTTATTTGTGGCCCCATTTTTGTCGCGCAAACTTCACATTGGCGGCACCGAGCCTCCACATCTTGACGACTGTTTACCCAGTAGAAACGTTCTCTTACTTTAGTCAAGGTTTTGTTGATGCTAAAATGTCCGCCAGACGTTCCATTATGCACTTGCTGAAGTACATTTGCTACATGACACCTCGGGATTAACAATTTCAAAGTAACTTTCCTCCCATCTGGACTTTCCCACGCTCTCTTCAGCAGTCCATCCTCTACTATAAGGGGGTCCCATTGTGCCCATAGAGCCTTCAGCCCCACTGATTTATTTGAAATGTCATTCCATTCGGGCTGGGTTCCTCTTTCTTTCCATTTCAGAACAGGAACAGTTTCCTTATCGTTTAACTGCGCTTCCCTTAACGACTCTTTTGTCCAATAATCCGGAACATCAATCTTAACGGTTCTCATTATTTGTACCCTGCGCTGTTTTTCCTCATGGTGGCAAGACTTGCAGTTTTTCTGACACGGTCTTTTGGAAAGGCCATGTGCCACATTCTGCGAAGTACCAGCTCGCCAGTTTTCCTGCGGCTTCTCCATTACTGCGATCCCCTCAGGGCTGCGCTGACGACAGTTACTCTGAATATGGCCACACTTATAACAGCGCATGCCTCCTCTACTCTGTCTCCCACTACTTTGCTGTTGGTTTTGTCTCAGATCTTCAATGTTGAGCTCATGACAGTTCATCTTAATATGGCCCAATTTGCCAGACTTATAACAACGGATGCCTCCATTCGGCCTTCCACTACTTTGTTGTTGGTTTTGTCTCTGCTGGGAGTTCGATTTTGTCAGTAGTTGGGTCAACATCTTGTGTAGATCAAATATCAGATTTTGTCTTCCTCCACACTCACAGCTCGTACTCTCTGATTTGATGTGTGGTATCCTTATAGGCAGCCTCAATCTCCAGTGCATATACTAAAGCCTCTCTACTAAGCTTATGCCTGGCCAACTTAAGAATTCGCCTAACTTCCTGGTACCTTACTCCATCAATAAATGTACCAACTGCTAACTGTTGCTGAAATTCCATTGGTGCATCAGGATAGGCTAGATGGGCTAATCTTTCTACTGCAACCTCGAACTCCTGGAGGCTTTCTCCTCCTCGTTGTCTGCATGATTTGAGCTGAGCCTGATATAGTTGGGCGAGATGTTGGTCGCCATATCTTAGTTCTAACGCTGCCTCCAAAATGCTAAAGTTTTGTTGCTGTGCGGCAGGAATTGTTTGGAGCAGGTCCAATGCTTGGCCCCTTGGTGCTATTACCAATGCTGTTGCTTTTTCTTCATCATTCCAGTTATTTGAACGTGCAGCTGCCTCAAATTGTCTCTTACAAGTTGACCATGAACTTTGACCGTCGAAGGAAGGTGGTTGTAACCTAGCACCAGACGATAGTACCAATTGGCCACTCCTCTCCCTTAATTGTTGCTTGAGCCGGGCTACTTCTCCTTCAACAATACTGATTTTTCCTGAACTTGACCGACTTTTTCTTTAACTTCACTGACTTGTTCTATAACATCGACTTCAAATTTTTCAGTGAGAAAGAAAATGACTGCCTGCTGTTCCTCTAGGCTTCTTTTTATATCTTCGTTTTCCTCCAATCGTCTTATTTCCAGGCCCTCCATCATTTTTCTTATGTCTTCTTTTTCTTCCTGGCGTTTTCTCTCTTGTTCTTCTTTTTCTTCCTGGCGTCTTCTCTCTTGGTTTTCTTTTTCTTCTTGTCGTCTCTCTTGTTCTTCATTTTCTTCCTGTCTTTTTCTTTCTTGATCTTCCATAATTTTCCTTTGTTCGTCTTTCTCTTCCTGTCTTTTTCTTTCTTGATCTTCCATAATTTTCCTTTGTTCTTCTTTTTCTTCCTGTCGTCTTCTCTCTTGATCTTCCATAATCTTTCTTAATTCTTCCTAGCGTTCTCTTTTCTGTTCTTCCATTTGTTGCACCAATGCTGCAAATAAGTCTTGTGTTTGTTTCTCCGCCATGCTTCTTGTTGTTAACACATTAACTCACGACACGTAAATCAGTTCAAAATAAAATTTATTACAGTATAAAATCCGTAAAAGTTAATATCACGTCTATTTTAATAATGGATTGCTCCAGAAAAATCTCGAAATAGCACTAGAAAATCTTATTTAAAGTCTATACTTCTTTTATGTTGACAAAGATCATTTATCTCTACTAATTGTGGAGAATTTTCACGAAATATCACTAATAAGTCTTGTTTTGAGTCTATAACACGTTGCCGTTAACACAGTTTACGTATCTTCTGTGGTTTCCAAATCGAATGTTCTAGAATTATCATTATAAATCACTTATAGTCTTGTTTTCAAGTCTACAACACGTTCCCGTCGACACAATTCACGTATCTCCTGTTGTCTTCAAATAGAATGTTCTAGAATTTTCCCGATTTGCACTAATAGTCCTTTTTCTCAGTTTACAACACGTTATTACTAGCGGCACTCACGTATTTGCAGCTATTTCTAAATCGAATGTTCTAGAAACTTCTCGAAAATCCTCTTTAAAGTTTTTTAGCTAATGCTGAGCCGGCTCCTTATTCCGCGAAACAGGTAAATGTAACTAACTATGTAAGGAAAATGGGACATGAAGAACCTATTTTGTGTGAAGAATCAACATCTGTAAGTAAAGAATTCAGTTGATTTTGATAATGGTGCTCTTGATTTAAACATTCCACGTGAAAATTTATAAGACAATTCTATGATTTCGCAAGTTTCCTCTTCGGAGCAACTAACAGTGATACCTAGTTCATATATTAACACATAGTTCTGTAAACAAAGTGATCCACTTATTAAACGCAAATGGGATAAAAGTACCACATGACAGCCGTACTTTATTGAAAACTCCAAGATTAGTAAATATAGTTCCGATGGGAAATGGAGAATTCTGGTATAATGATATCAGGAATTGTTTGCTTATGGCGTTCTCTAAAATTGAACAGCTATTATTACTGTCACTAGTTTTTAATATAGATAGTCTACCACTATTTCACAACTCACCACTTGAATTTTGGTTAATTTTATTTAAAATCGAAACATGCCCTTGTGAAAACCAATTGCTGCCGCAATTTATTGTGGTGAAATTTATGAAATTATTGGTGCAGACGGTATAAGTAAAAAAAATCTTGGAAACCACTAATAAATATAATAATTGGGGGGGTCGATGGGTAAGGATATTAATTAGCAAATTGCTAATATGTCAGAGAAATATATTTTTACCAAACTTTATTCACAATAGGATACTCCAATTTTTGAAGCAATGTCAGTTAATATCTTTATCCATCCACCCCTTAAATTGTGTCCTGCTATATGTGGTTGAATTAAAAGCTCGTACAGGTATGTTAAAATGTACTAGGTACCATCAATAATAAAAAAAATGCATGTCACTTCCGGCTAAACAAGAAATTAGATTAAAATTTTGACATATTTAAAAATTTACATTACATTAAAAAATGTAAAAAGTATAATAAATAATATTTATACAATCATTGTACGTTTTTTAATCCATCACTAAGAAAAAACTTTCATTTTCTTCTGCCACATCTGCGCCTGGGATCATCAAATATTTCCGTTCATTCTTCTTCATGTTGTCTTGTGGGTCTGTAACAATAAGCTTAATAATATGTATACCGTCTCTCATCAAAATTAGCAAAAAAAATCACTTTAAAAATATAGGCCTGCAAATGCAACATTTTTTAAAAAACAAACTAAAATATATCTCAAAAACTAAGGACATTAAACCTACATGGGACATGATGGTTATTTAATCTAGACCTCAAATACGTAAAAATATACATATTATGACAAAATTATGTAAGCCCGAGCCACTCAAATGTAGCACGAACAGTGTGCCCCAACACACTGTATACAAATAAATATATTTTATGATAAATCAAATAGAAAAATTCTCATAAAATTCCTTTATTAATGTGACCGGTTTCGTGAACAAGTAATTACTTCACATCATCAGACACAGGACTACAATAGAAAATGGTATGGTGGTTACATACATACATAAATAAATTTTAATAAGTTAATAAAACTTAAAAAACAGGAATACAGAAGACAATTATTACAATTTTTTTACTAGTAAAAACTTATTGGTAAAAAATGTTTAATAAAATTTTTTGTACAAGAAAGATTGAAATTATTGATCAGGATTACGTTAGTTTAAAATTATAATATAGAATAATGTAAAATTTAAATAATTGAAATGTGTAAAAAGGAGGTTCATTTTTATATAATACTTACATTTTTATAAATAAAAAACCAGGGTAGTCAAATTAAAATTAAAATTAAAATAGTTTTGCAACATAGTCAAATAATAAGTAAATGTAAGATATAAAATTTTTTTGTTAGTATCTAATTGACTTTTAATAAAAAATTTTAAAATTTAACGTGCTTGTTCTTTTAAACACATACATACACTACAATAGTTAAAATCTAATGGGGATAAATATTTTTTTAAATGAAAATAGATTAAAAATATATTCTAAAATTGAGAAATAGTCTAAATGACCCAGACAAAATTAACAGTTTTTCTGAAAGTTTTACTGTTTGGTTGTAAGGCTGTCTTCCTTCACCAAGGAATTCTATACAGCGTTTGGATTGTAGCACACAAACTACATACGTTATGCTATTTCATTTCTATTACAGTTTCTATTAAAACAAACTTAACCTTACAAGAAACCAACGTTGAACGTATAAAAGCTTTTTATCTGATTACTATTCACTAATACCACTATAACAATAAACACACAAATTTATCCATGCATACAAATAAGTAAAACGCAATTATTAAAATTGCGCGGGGCCCATAGACATAGGATATAGGTTTGAGGTCTGTGGCGGGGCCGCGGGTTGAACAGCTGACGGTTGACGTTTAGTACGTGCGTGTTCCAATACCAAACAATAAAATTATCCTTACCAACTTAAAAATAAGTTAGGGTTGTAAGGTCCATGAACCATGAAGGTCATGTTTGTACAGTTTTACAAAAAACAACACAGCAATATATGAATATGGCTGAAATAAGAGAAAACTTTACAGTAACCTTTCCTTAGCAGGGTAGTAGATGCCAGTTTAAAGCTACCGAGATAATGACGTGTTTGGTCGCACTTGCTGCTTCTTGGTAAACATAACTACACAGTAAAATTGTTATAGTTCCCATCACCACTTTTTAAGTAATTACACTATTAGGTTAGTTGCATTTGCTACTTAATGGTAAATGCAACTTTGAAGGGAAATAATTTTGGTTTCTGTCACCTCTATTAAGTGAAAAATACTTTATTGACATATATGTCACTATATAGTGACTCAAACTATTCGCCATTTTTCTGTTATTATCTTGGCAGTTAAAAATATAATTCAGAATTTTTTTTATTAATTGTGGTCATTTGTAAACATGTTTTATGATTAGAACATTATTACTTTATAATACATATAATAAAAAACCGGTTTCCATAAAAAAAATGTTGCAGTTTAAATTGTACACATGATTTTTGAAAAAAATATTTTTACTCGAAAAAACAATTTTTTACAGGGCGCCTCTTTTTTTATCGAAGTGTCATAGTAATATTTTATAGAAAACATGTACTCGTTTTAATTTCCACACTCAAGAGTGACTGAAAACATTATTGGTTATTATCTGTATTTGATTCAATCAATTTAACTTGCACATATTGAATTCAACTCAACTCGATAAATCCGGGTGCAATACATTATATTTTGCTATTTGAACGATAGAGAAAGCAAAACATAGTTTGCTCTCATACCACTGACAGAGCTGTTACGTACCGTTTACGTAAGAACCTAGTTGTTAACACGTAACAGGGACTGTTCCGGAATAGTAATTGCTACGTAATATATATTCCCCATTTTGGTTAATACTTGGTAGAAGGATAGTTCCC
Organism: Rhamnusium bicolor; assembly: GCA_029963845.1. Taxonomy (NCBI): domain Eukaryota; kingdom Metazoa; phylum Arthropoda; class Insecta; order Coleoptera; family Cerambycidae; genus Rhamnusium; species Rhamnusium bicolor. The sequence continues at coordinate 216,053 of JANEYF010002849.1, read as the reverse complement.
ATTACGTAACAGTCGTTAATTGCGAAAACCTTTAAAGTTCCACTGATGGTAGCTACTACGTAGAGACTACTAACTGTGCTGCTTGGGAAGTGACAGTGTTAACTTTTTAGGGTTACATATTGATGAAAATCTTTCGTGGAACATACATATCGAAGAAATTGTAAAAAAAGTTCGCCACCAAAAACTATATGCTATTCCAGCTTAGAAATTGTACCAATTTTAATACCATAATTTAATAACTCTTTTACTACGGCTGTGTAAATTATTTACTGTCATATGGACTAATATGTTGGGGAAATAGCTCGGATATCCAACGAATTTTCATTGTGCAGAAAAAAATATGTTGTATTTGTCCAGCGTAACATCATGTCGTCGAATTTTAAGCGGCAGGAGATCCTTACCATATACTCAATGTACATTCTACATGGTGTATGTTACATTAGAGAAAATATTGAAACTTTCGTAAAATGTGGTAAAATAAACCGTTATAAGACTAGAAACTGCAATGTGTACCTGCGTTTAGCATCAGTCAAGTAAACAAGGCACTTGTCATTACTTCAATTAAATTATATAATCACTTGCCGAATCATATCTGTTCTCATATTTGGCAAGTGTAAAGATCTGGTACAAGCTGACATAAAAATTGCAGTAGGCGATAATGATTTAGTATGTACCAAACTACCAAAAATCTGGGAGTTGAAATGGATACAGATTTACGATTTAAAAAACATAGCTTATATTAATTTAAAGATGTTATATCCTACTCGACATTTACTATCACAATCTCTCAAAATTAAACTTACTGATACGCTGGTGCTAAGTCATTTCAACTACTGTGATGTTGTATATGGTCCTTGCTTGGATAAAATGGATATCAACAATATTGAAAAAATTCAAAAGGCATGTTTAAGATTTATTTATGACATAAAGAAATACGAGCATATTTCACATAAACTCAAGGATGCAAAATGGCTAAATATGGAAACAAGGCGAAAATTTCACTGCATTACTTTATTTCATAATATTATTTTAAACAACTCGCCTCCATACTTATATAATAAAATTAAATATCGCAGTGACGTTCATACTTTAAACTTAAGATTTCGAGGACTGATATCACCTCCACCCCATAAAACTACTACTAATTATTTTTACTGTACAATAAAGTTCCAGTTGATTATAAAATTCTTAGGATACCTAGCTTTAAGTTTAATTACAAAAAAGTCATTATGTAGATAATAGTACCTTACATTCTACAGTGTGTAGTGAATATTATATCCTTACTTAGTAATAGGGATCACATTCTAGAGTGAATCTGTTTTTTTTTCTTCTATTTTTTTGTGTATTTTATGACCTTTCATTCAGTTATTTTATTTTTTATTTTTCTCTTTTTTACTGTCCTTTTTATGTAGTAGTACAGATATTGTATTTTCCTAACGGGCAACAATATAACAATTAAACTTTTCAAATATTCGAATGGGGCTGAAACTTAGATCAGTAATTGTATTGTTTTTCCGTCCCTTTTGTAGGACATAATTCAAATTTAAATACAATTTGTTAGTATTATTATAATGATATGTACTGCAAATAAAAATTATTATTATTATTATTATTATTATTATTATATAAAGAAAATAACAAGCTTCAAACTTTTTAAAAATCCGTAAAAAGTTTTTAACTTAAAATTATTTTTACTCCTTACGTGAGTATTTTAGTTTTAACACCTGTGGCGTAATTTGATCGTCTGTTTTTTTAAATGAATAGGTAACATTTTTATATATTTTTTTATGTCTTTATTGTGTTTTTGTTATATTATTGTACTACTGTACTGTGTTCTATTGTAATTCTAGGTTAAGAATCAGTTGACAATTCAAACACATGTACTTTTACTAGACATGTACAACTTTTACTAGTCAGTGGAAGTACTAAAATCAATCAATCAATTTAACTTCAGCTTAAGCTACCCAACGCTGCTCAGGTTTAAGGCTTTAGGAGACCCATTTGTAAACTTTAACCCCTTACTTAACCCCTTAGATTTGAATTTTACATCCCTACTAAAATTCAACATTAGAGCCCCCGTTTGGGAAAGAGATGAGTGGGATCGGAATAAAGCCGACCTACTGAAGGCAGACAGTTGTTGGTTTACAGACGGCTCCAAAACTCCCGAGGGAACAGGAGCCGGAGTACACAGCTACAGACCAAGGTTGAGGATAGTCTCAAACCTAGGTATTCATGCAACTGCTTTTCAGGCTGAGGTTCATGCCATTGACTGTGTGTACGAAGGCTGGAATATATGCATCTTACACGCAGATCAATAAAAATTTTCTCAGATAGCCAAGCAGCTATAAAAGCTCTTGGCTCCTACCGGTGTAACTCCAAAACGGTATGGAACTGTCAGAAAGCTCTAAATCATTTGAGCAAGAACAACAAAGTGACTCTGGTCTGGATACCCGGCCACTCTGGTATGGAAGGTAACGAAATAGCGGACTCCTTAGCCAGAGAAGGAGCGGGATCACGATTCATCGGACCAGAACCAATACTTGGCGTATCCTCAAGTACTGCCAAGATGGCTATCTCAACCTGGGCTGAAAGGCAAACTCTCCAGTATTGGCAAGAGTTACCAGGATTAGTTCATTCGAAGGCGTTTATAAAATACCCTTTGAAATCGAGAGCTAGAGTTAAACAGGATAAACCTGAAAACTTTAACAGACCTATATACCGGGCACTGCCGACTAAACTGTCATCTGCATAAACTCGGCCTAGCGGAAAACGCCGAGTGCCGTCTATGCCTGGAGGATGATGAGAAGGCAGACCACATCTTATGCACCTATCCCGCTGTGGAGAGGATCCGATTCTCAATATTTGGCAAAGGGCAACTGCTGCCAGAGGATCTGGACACATTCTCACCCAATAAAGTTATCAGTTTTATTAAGAGACTGAACTTATTGGGTGAAATATAATTAGGCGTGAGCCACAATAGGCCTGCTGATGGCCGCAGTGGAGGGTCTACTGAGACCCACTCACAACAAACCTAACCTAACCTAACCTAACCCGTTTGGGAGAAACAATTAACTTCCCAATTCACCTCCTTAGAGAGGCTTTCGAAAATAAACCTTGTTATTGAGCGGTTTTGACACCTAAGGTACATACATTTAAAAGTTCAAACTTTTAGCTCTTGTTGGTTTGGGCTATGCATTGATAATATACAGGATTATTCAGTTTTAATCTTGAATATTTTCTTGGTTATTATGATTCGAAAAAATATGTAATATGTGCCTCTCACTCGCTTCCTAAGAAAGATATAGGGTGTCAAAGTTTACAAAAAAAAATCAATTTTTCATCACATTTTCTAGGAAAAAGGAGCAAATCAAATTTTGTAATCATACCTTCACTGTATGTATAGGGTTGTTTTTTTGAAGTTAAGTTAATCCAAATGTTTTAAAAAATTATAAACACTTTTTATTACTTGTCTAATTTTCACTTTATTTGTGATTTTACAACTAGTTTCATCCTATTTGGATATTTTCAAGTAAACTAAAATATACACAGATTTTACTTTCATTTAAATATAAACTGAACTAAATAGAAGGATGGGTCACTTTATGGTTGATCATATAATTCAAATTTGTACAGATGTAATGTCTTTAAATTATATTATGGTGTGATTTTTATTAACAGCATTAGGTTATCTGAACAAGTTTAATAACGGAGAATTATTTAAATCTATTTGATCGTTTAATATGTTGTAATATTTATTGCTATTTAATTTATTAATTTCTAGCACTTCTAATAAATTAAGTTTTTTACTTTTCCCACAAATATGTAATATTTTAGGTTGATGGTCAACAGTTATTGTATGACCAGAATCTGTTAGGTGTTTATAAAATTTGGAATATTGTTTTTGTGTGTGAATATGTTCGCTATATCTTACCCCGAACGATCTACCTGTTTGACTTACATATGAGGCGTTACATTCTGGGAATCTAACCTATATACATCACATTTTTTAGAGATATCAGTTTTTTTGTTTTGTATTGAAAAGATATATGCCTATATTTTTGTTAGTAGTTCTAATGATGTTTTAATATTAAATTTGGAAAAAGTATTGCTAATTGAATAATTCATCCGATACACCAGTGGCGTGCAATAATGTTACATCGAAATTACTTCAAGGAAAAAAGTACACCACTGAATTTTTAAATTTTTTTTCTCATTTTTCAAAATCCTCATTCACTTTGGAATAAGATGCGCTTTTGCAAATCTTAGTTTAAGATCACATTTTCAGAGATATAGGTACTTTTTTTCAAAAGCATGCAAACCCGCTATAGAGCAGAAATTATTTTCAATTACCCATGGAAATAAGTTTATAAATAATATGAGAACTGCTAGTGGATTTAAAAAAATATTCAAAATTAATTTGTCGCATTTTGCAGCGGGTGTTCTGTAAACTTTGTCTTTGACACATCCCCAAACAAGAAATCTAACGGGTTTAAATCTAGCGAGCAAGGCGGCCAGGGTACTGGTACCACACCAAAGTTTAATTCAGCAAAATTGGAGTTTGCCGTCCGACCATCCAACGCTCCGGGTAGCTTTCGTTTAACCACTCTATAACTAGAATTCCAAAGTATGCAGGCACTAGCTCGATGGACTATTTGGCTAGAACGCACGATGGCAAATAATCTCTCCATCATCGTTCTGCGGGTTCGAATGGTTGTTTGTCTGTATTTTTTTATAAGTATAACCTTCTCCCATGTAGCTCTGGCTTTGGAATCAGGGGTGTTTCTATAAGTTGATATATTTATATGCAACAAATTAAGGGGCACATATTTTAATAAGTCTTCCAAGTCGTTTCCAGGATACTCAAGAAAGAGCGCGGCTTTCAAATGTGGAGGCAAAAATGTGGTACGGAAATATTATTTGTCACTCCGAACCAGACATTGTTGCTTAATTTGTATTAAAATGAAGCAGGCCTGATTTCGTGAGGATTTTCAAGCGCTCAGACACCTAAATTATGGAAGTTAACTATTTCATCTCTCGTAAAATTTGTCTCGTCGGTACTAAGAATTTTGTGCAAGAACTGCGTATCATTCAAGATCCAATTGCAGAAACTCAAACATTTTTCCTCGTTCCCTGGTTTTATTTCTTGCACAGGTTGTAGATGAAATGTTTTTTGATGGTCTTCTTTCAAAGCTCGGAACACATTAAGATTTCTAGCTATTACGATTTTCATCGGTCCATATAATTCGGTTGAAAATCAGGTTGTTCTTCGCATTTCTGATTAAACCAACGACAAAATTCAACTCTTCTACCAAAATCGTTATTGTTTAAAGCTTGAACAATGTACGGATGATATTTTCTTTATTTTATTATCTTGTGTACAGTTGTCTTAGAAATATTTATTTCGCTTGCAATTTGTCACACTGATATGCGAAGATTACTGTTAACAGCTTCGAGAATATTGTTTGTATATATATCATACCGGTCTCTTTTATTGTCAAAACTCCCATAATTTAACAAATTGCTTACAATTCTTCCAAAAGCTGTTCTATGTGGTTACATTCTCTCCGGAAATAATTCTAGATAGGAAGCCGACGCGTTATGCGAATTTCTATTTACTTTTAAATAACATTCTAACATATAAAATTTTTCTACATTTGAAAATTTGTGTGCCATTTTGCAATAATCATACTCTTGAATAGTAATAATAAGTATTCTTGAATAATTTACAATAATGCCACTACTATTTAGTGAACAACGGTTAACTAACAGTAATGATTATTATTTGTTTTAAACCACAATTTTACTGAAAGTTATGTGTGAATTAGGTCGTTTTTAGAAAAGCATTTTTCAAAATTTACTAATTACTAACTAGTTTGCATGCAAGAATGCCTTGATAAAGAGGATTTCTTTGTTTAAATTTACACTTTATTGACAATTTTATGACAAATAAAACTTTAACGATCGTCTAAAAATTGATATTTTTAGAAAATTGTACAAATAAAACAATTTACAGTCAGTGGCGGTTCGTGGGTCAAGAGATAGGGCGGAAAAGTTTACTGTATTACCTACCTTTTAAAGTGATTTAAATTCCAAGTCGATCCTCCGGTGTTTTTGAGATGCAAAGTGGTCAATTACTTTTTCATTAAAGTCTTTTATATTCTTTATTAATGACCTTTCTATGGTAAGCATAGCTAAAGAAGATAACCTTTCTTGACCCACGGTATTTCTTAAAAATGTCTTTATTCTTTTTAAGGTGGAAAAACAACGTTCACTTTCGACGGTAGTCATAGGGAGCGTACACAAGATTTTTAATAGTTTGACACTTTCAGAAAAAGTATTGTACAAATTATTGTTAATAAAAAGCTGTAACAAAGCAACTGCACCTTCACTATTGGAAAAATCTTCTCGGCTATATAATACTTCTAATTCAGTTTTAAGTTTCAAATGATTTATGACTGGATACTCTGTTTTAACTAATTTAAACATATCTTGAGGAAAGCTTTTTTTATAATCTTTAAATCGATCTGCGTGAAATAACTGAGACACTGCTAAATGATTACTGAAGCCAAACCTGTTTTTGATATCAGATGTAATTATATCACAAACTTCTAATGAAATTCTCCTTTTTTGATTCTTCCGTTTTACATCTTTGGGCAGACTGCATGGATGTCTCCTCCAAATAGTTATTCAAAATTTTATTTCTGATGTCTTCAATTTTACTATTAAAAACGCCAATACACTTATTTACTGTTATGACATCGATATTACATTTTTGTAATTGATTGAACAATATATCACAATGAGGCATAACTAAATGAAAAAAATTTAACCAGTAAAGAAAATGTTCATTTTGTAAGTAGTTTTTTAAACCAATAGCTTGGTTTAGAGTGTTGTTTTCTGATTCATTATCAATTATTTTTTTCTAAACAATCTAATAATTCTGTTCGAAAGGTATAAACAGTCTATATGCATTTTGTATTAAAATTCCATCGTGTTGGAGCCGCTTTAAATAATCTCACCTCAACAACATTATCTAATACGGCTGTTCTTTTTGGCGATTTTCCAAAGAATGAAGAAAAGCTATGTAAATTAGCAAAAAAAATGTTTATGCTTTTATCCTGACTTGATGCTTTTTGTAAAATTAAATTTAGTTGATGAGCGTAACAATGAATAAAAGTTGCTAAAGGATAACTTTTTTTAATTTTGGCTTGTACACCTCCAAAAGCACCACTCATTACTGATGCTCCATCGTAACTTTGTGCTATCAATTTTTCAGGACTTTCATTAATTTTCAGACATTCTAACTCTTTTAAAATTACATCTGTCAGATGCTGCGATGTCGTTCCTTGAGGCTGGATTAATGTTCAAAAATCTCTCACATATAACAACGTCTAAAACGTATCTAAACACTAAAACTACTTGTACTTTATTGGAACTATCTATTATTTTATTTAAAATATATTTATTTTTAGAAATGTTTTCGTTGTAAGCTTTTAAACTTTTTCTATAGGCACTGTCTAACTGCATTCTAATATCAACTGTACCAAGTATTGCTAGACTACAACAGTTATTCATATGACTTGATGCGAGCGAATGTTTCTGTACTTTTATTTTTAAATGTTTCAAGTCAGTTACACCTATTTTGGACCATATAGGATCAGGATCATCACCAATAACAGGCATGGGAAACAAAAAAAATGCATTTTTTGCCTCGCATCCGCAAATCCACTCGGATAAATCGTACATTGAATTTCGAAAATACCTATTAACTTCTTTTTTTATTATCAAGAAATGTTTGCTTTATCGTCATATTAGGTTTTGGACGGCCACCACCTTTGAATTTCACTCGGTCTACATAACCCAACTTATGTCCATCTTTCAGTTTTAATATATTTTGTACAACACTCATATTTAATAGTAAACACCAAAAACACTGTTTTACTTAATTTCACGACAAGTAGAGATTTACTAATAAAATGTTCACAAATAAAAACATTGAAAGCAACGCGACAGAATTTACCGACCAACGCGTATCTAGTCAGCATTAAGACTGCTCTACTAGCGAACTTCGTGCGTTACCGGTTCCGTAAAATGTGTCAGGGACATTGTCCCCGCCAGTGTTTTCTGTCTCTTTTTGCTTTCTGACGATTAGCGCATAAGTCTATTTCACTTTAATTCGTTGTAAATTCGGTCCGTAGCCTAGCTTTGAGGACAAGTTGTGAATTGACCCAAGATTTTTAAATTCTGTAAATGAATAATGTAATAAATATGAATGTAGAGGCTCGATATTTGAATAGAATTGTGCATAGAATGAATTAGAAACTTTAATATATTTTTTAAGAATATAATAATATATATAATATATATTTTTAAACTTCAGAAAATCAATAGCTCTATTTTTTTATTTGTGTGTGTGTGTGACCCTATAGAAGAACCGCCAGTGCAAAACATATGAACAGAAGTTTAATTTTGAGACTTAGCTAAATCTTAACCGTGATTTCTTAACGGATTTGGAATCAGTATAAAATTTACTAAAACTTGTCCTATTTAACCGACTTTGTAGCACTTACCGTTTCCGAGATCCCAATGGTGAGCATCGACTTTGGGACACACAATACAGAGAGAAATGTTGTCTTTAGTGTTAATAATTTTTTTGTTACTACAAATAATTTTTTTGAAATATATCTTGGCATTTTTTCTTTTAACAATAACACAACTTCAACAATTATTAGTGTCCGAATTGATTGCCAGGAACAAGTGATATTCTAATAATCTTTTACGTATTTCCATGGCTAACTCAAAATAATTTCTACTCCATAGCCGGTTTGCATGCTTTTGAAAAATAGCTAATAAGTATCTCTGAAACCATGATCTTAAACTAAGATCTGCAAAAGCATGTCTTATTCCAAATTGAATGAGGATTTTCAAAAATAAGAAAGAAATTTGAAAAACTCAGTGGCGTGCGTCTTTTCCTTGAAATAATTCTGATGTAACTTCATTGCACGCCACTGGTGTATCACATTTGGATGAACAAAACTTCGAAAAACAACCCTACACAATAAAGGTATGCATATAAAATTTTGTTTGATTTGCTCCTTTTTTCTAGAGGATATGATGAAAAACCGTTGCTAATTACTTGGGGATCAGAACTTCCTCACCGTAGTATAACTCGAAGTGTGGTGAAGTTTATAATAAAAGTAATTTTTGACGTTTCAAAAAAGTCACATTTTTTGACGTTTCAAAAAGTCACATTTTGACGTTTCAAAAAAGTCACATTTTGGCGTTTTAAGAAAGTCACAATGGTGGAATGTCATTAATATTTTTTTATACCGATTTTGCTCATCACCGAACTCAATCTCTTCCTTGACCTCTAAAATGTGTGTACCAAATTTGAAAGCTTTATCTCAAAAACTGTAGCTGCTATCGCGAAGACAGACACAGACAGAAAATTTTTTCTCTCCGAAATTTTGTGTATCGTCATAATTCGTCGAGATTAGTCCAGAAATGCAATAAAAATTTTCAAGATTTTTTTCACAAATACATAACTTCCTCACTTTGAGGGGTGAGGAAGTAAAAATGATTTATTTTTGTAAAGTTTGACACCCTGTATCTTTTTTAGTAAGCAAGTGAGAGGCACAAGTGTCAGATTTTTCCAAACTATAATAACTAGAAGAGTATTCTCCCAAAGTATGCAAGAATAAAACTTAATCAACCTGTAGAATATTATGAAAACGTTAAAATCTTCACTCAAAAGTTCTCCTGCGACTTTGAAGAGCTTGTCTCACTTAATCCTGAAACTTGTGATTTTTAAATACCAACAATTTAGGTCAATCATCATAATTTTTACACAAGAATTCACATTTCAGTTTTTTTTGAAGCATTCCGTATTTCTATTGCAATTATTTGTATGAATTGTATGCAACTGTAAACTGTAAACTTGTTGAAAAAAAGGTATTATTGATAACAATTAATACCGTGCTTTACTATTATTCGAAAACTAAGTATAAATAACATCCCTTAAAATGCATTGTTTTTATTGCTACTAGACAAGATTATCGAAAATATAACACACTAGAATGGATTAAAGGGAAACCGGGGGTTGAAAAGTCCGCATATAGAAGAAGGAAGGGGTGGGAAGTGCGGGCGGTCCCAGCCAGCTTTGATCTCGCCATATCTCTTACAAATGCAAATTTCATTTTGCTGTGCCGTACCCCATCAAAAATATGAACTAAACGATAACTTTATTCATTATTCATATACCTCAGGCACACACTCTGGATAGAGCTCAGACCTACGTTTGCCAATCACTTTTGATAACGTTTTCCTGTATCTTGTTTTGTTTTACACGAGTTCTGCTTTCAGAAAGTACATAACATCATGTTGTTTAAATTTATTTTCTTATACTTAACCTATCGAGTAAATCTTAATAATGTGATTATTTTTGTAGAATTAATCTTTGTGTCCCTAATTCTATGTACATGAAACTGCATAGTGTCGAGTTTTTTTACTGAATATTAACGAGGTTTATTATGCTAAAAGTTAATTAAAATAAATCACTCCAATCATATTTTTTCTCAAGGGCATGCCAGCTATCTAGGGTGCAACGTATTTGGTAAATACTCACTATATTGAGATTCTTGAGGATGGTCGTTACATAATTATCACTAGACACGGGACAATTTCCGTGCGTCCAGAGTCGGCACATGGGTTAAGAGACAATAACAATCGCTTGTACGGAACAATTAATATACATACATACCTCGAGTGTCTTAACATTTCATGAAATCTCCTTTTCTGTGTTCAAGGCATTAGTATAGATTGCAAGCCAGACAAGTTACACGAATTATGTTGGGACATGTGGATAATAGAAGCCTGGCAGTTTTACATATACACTGTGTCCCAGGATATATGCAAAGAAAGGTGTAACGGACAACAATTTGTCGAATTTTGGAATAGCACTTAGAGATTCAGTCCTACATGATGTATCAAAAATGAGTTGATCGATCTTATAAGTCAATTTATAAAAATCGTCATAAATAAACTACCTTTATTTTTCAAGATGTGAAAAAATTACAACAAAAAAGTTTGTTTAGAATGCAATTTGTGCCTCCTTACTAAATTTCCGAAATACAAATTTACTTTGTTGGAACTGCCCCTTTTTTCAATAATTTAATATATTATTTTCAATGTTTAAAAATCATTTTTGCAAGTTGAGAATGCTCTGAAATCACAAATATATTTTCTAGAGAGAAGCTACAATACTCTACATGAATAACATTTGTTCTTAACAACTTATTTTATTTTCAACAAAAAACTGACTACTATTGTAGTTCCAACAGAGTAAATTTAGATTCCCAAAATTTGGTGAGTAGGCACAATATGCATTCTAACTACTTTTTTAATGAAATTTTTTCATGTATTAAAAAATAAAGGTAGTTTGTTACTGACGATTTTTATAAATAGACCTATAAAACACCCGGTATAACATTGATTAAATTCCTGGACTGGGTTGGAACCTTTCATGTGAAGATAACACTGACGTAGTTTTCCACGAAACAACAAAACACTATATACTGCATTCGATGCGCGTTTCGCCAACCAAGTTGGCATCATCTGGAGATGATTAAAACTAAACTTATGCTAACAATCTACCCTATGTATACCTAAACTATTGTCACGGTTCGCCGAACCGTGGTGGTTCGGCGAACCGTGCACCACTAACCAATAAAACGGGCTATTTGGGATAGGCCCTCTGTCACTATTCATACTGTTTTTACACTTTATGATTTCCAAGCTTTCAAATGCATCTAGCTGTCTAGTATTTGTTACATTCCTAATTAATCTTAAATTTATTAGCAATTTATTTGTCTATTTTATGGTTGTTCTCAAACGCATGTTGGGCTACACTAGACTTATCTGTTTTACCATATTTGAGATGGGCCATATGCTCTTTGAATCTAGTTTGAATTGATCGTCTAGTCTGTCCAACATATCTTTGATTACAGTCCTTACATCTCATTTCGTAAATCCCCTACTTTTCCATTGTTTCAATTTTGTCTTTTGGATTGTCTAAAAGTTGTTGAAGTTTGTTTCCCGATGTATGAACCACTGTCATACCTACATCATTAAAAATCTTACCAATACCACGGGTGAATCGAGGATCGAGTGGAATCGATACAAATTTCGGATTTTCTCTTTCATTTTGAAAGGTCGAGAAATTTCGAAGCGACTCTTTAAACTTTCGTTTCCTAATTATTTTATCAAATAAACTTACAGGATATCCATTACTTGCAGCTATATCCTTAATCAATACCGTTTCTTTTTCAAACCTCTCCTTACTGAGGGGGAAGCTTAATAGACGATGGACTAGAAAATTAAAACTCGCCATTTTGTGTTGAGCACAATAATGAGAGTCCTTAGGGATATATCTTAGAGTACTGGTATCTTTTATGTAAATGTCAAATTCTAACTTATTTTCACTATTTCTAATTACTAATACATCTAAAAATGGTAGTTGTCCAGAGTTTTCAGTTTCATATGTGAATTTAACTGACGCGAAACGACTGTTTAATTTAGATACAAAGTTATCAATATCAGCGAATTTTGTATCGAACACTGCAAGAATATCATCCACATACCTAAGCCAAACCTTGGGGAAATACTCGAATTCTGCTTTTGCTTCCGTCTCGAATCTGTTCATGAAGAGACTGGCAATGAATGGTGACAAAGAGTTACCCATTGCTGTTCCTTCATGGTGTTCGAAGACATTATCGTTGAATCGGAAACAATTTTGTTTCATGCAAAGTTTAGTGAGTTTAAGATATTCTTCTACTACATCTTGACTGAGATTGTTTAATTCGAGTAGATCCTTAAGATAGTTCAAGGTCTGTGGTATCGGAACACTTGGAAACAATGAACACACGTCAAAGGAGATCAAAATTTCACCTTCTTGCAACTGAATATTTTTCACCTTATTAATGAAATCGTTGGAATTAATCACAGAGAAACTAGGTGGTGCAATAGATAAATTTTCGAACTCTTCTGTTAATCATTTGATAGGTAAGTTGGCGATCCGATTGCTGAAACAATAGGACGTACCGACTTTCCTGGTTTATGTATCTTAGGCAAGCAGTACAATCTAGGTACACTTGGGTTAGATACATGTAATGCAAATCTTATTCAGTAAATAGTGCACCCACCAGGGTTAGAGGTCGCAGCTCTTGTTACCTGCTTTGCAGGTCGTTATCAGTCACTAAGACATCAGTGATGTCTGACGAGTAGTAGCACTGACCACCAGAGGGATACACTTATCACTCACTATATCTGTCTTGCTTAATCTGCTTTAGGCTACCCTAGTTTGCTATTATTATTTGTCTTTTCCAGTACTTATGACATAATGACGAAACATAACAAGTTCGAAACCGGTCTATGTCTAGTGAGGAATTGACAAATGATTTTAGCTACCAAACAAGACTTGCAGGTTTAATTCAACGCAGGTCGGGCTTTTGTCCACTGAGTAGTTGTTTCCTGTAAATCTTATTCAGGATACAGTTTAGCCCGCCAGGGTTAGAGGTCTCAACTCTTAGTACCTGCTTTGCAGGTCACTATCAGTCACTTAGGCATCAGTGATATCTGACAGATAGTAGCACTGACCACCAGAGGGACTACTTTCATATATTTCAAAATCTTAAGGTTGCATCTAAAAAAGGATACAGCAAAAAAAATGTTGCGGTTAATATTGGTTATAAAAAAATTGTTTCAGAAATTATTCGAATGTATATACCTTAAAAAAAACAAATATTGTATGATATAAATACGTTAAAATTAGTTCTTCAAGAAGGTTGAAATTTCTCTAAATATATAAAAGTAATATGGGAGAAGGCAATCAAACCAGATTTTTTTTAGTGTCTGAATTCCGTTGACCTTCAGAAATTTCCAAGAAGAAGCATATGATGTGGTGCGAAAGTTACAGAAGCTTAATCAAAAAATAAAGAATTCATCTGTGCTACAAATACAAGAAGAAAAGCCTGGTCCAGAGTGGAAATATCTAAGTGCCAACATATAATATGGAGTTATTTATACGTCGCAAGCTATCAGAAAATATTTTTATATATAAGAAATGGCGTTTAAGTTCCTTGCACACTTTTGCAAATTTTACTTGTTAAAAAATATATTATTTATTTTTGTAAATAAATGTTAATTCTTCTATTGGGTCTTTTGAATTCATAAGTGATTTTGAACTTATGATAATTTTGTCATTTAATATCTTGGATACATTTTGAGCGAAAGTTGAACGATTCAATTAGTAAATATCTTCAACATGTCCAAAATAATCTTATAGTGTAGCCAATCATATATTAGAGGAGTTTCATGCATCGTCTATAATTGACCCCTGGAGGGAATAGTGGACATGTCAAATTAAAAAAACATAAGAATTTTTATTTAAATTAACAATAAGGAATTGATGTATTTTCAGATCAAAATTCGAAATAACTTATGTAATACTATATACACTTAAAACATTATCATGGAAACAAATATGTCTATAAAAAATAATGGTTTTGTCTACAATAACCCACTTTGTCCAGTCTTCTCCCCTAATTCTCATGACAAAATAATGATACACTATTACATTCTTTCTAAAATACTGTTTTGCTTTTGCTTTCTACACACAGAACTGAAGAGAATTCTAACAATTCTAACCTTAAACACAACAGGTAATTAACTTTATTCATAGATTCTTCCTTCTGATGGCACCACTGCATATAAGAACCTATCACAGACATGCATAAAATGCTAACTTCATACAAGTGAATTAGCGTGTCCGTGAAAATTAAACAGATAACAATTCCGGTAAAATTAGACACTACAGAATACAAAACTAAAAATATTTTTAACAGTCCGTTAAAATTATTATTTTAACAGTCTGTTAAAATTTAGCGGATATTTACAAAATACAGCTGATAGAGAGTAAATTTTGCATTCGGTTGATGCCAAAAAAAACGTGTGATGCCATTTGAAAAAAAAAGTCGTCTGACATCATGGCTTAATAAAAATAAAAGGATAAAATAAAGCAAAAAATGATTAGAGCGCATTAGGCATTAGTAATTAATAATTTTCATTTAACGAATTGTATGCTTTGTCTGTGTGTTTTTATATTTTGAAATATTTTGTGCGTACGCCTATGAATTGTTGTTAAAAATACTAAAAATGTACCACAAGCGAATCTTCAATTACGGCAATTACTTCAGACTGGTAGTTAATCCAATAGAAGTCGCCCTTAACTTTTATATCTACTTGTGCATAATTTATACAGTAAGTAGCGCGATTGTTCCCGACGCCTGGCGTCGTTTTATGTCAGCTCTCTACAATACTACGAAGTACTTTCCTTATTCACATGTTTTATAGGTGAGTGCAAACTTTTTAAATTACAATTTAAGACCTACGAGGTAAAAATGATAAAAACGTTTTTATTTTGACGCAGTTCCTATGAAGCAGTTATTTTTCTTAGTAATGCAATACTATTTTTAGAATTCGTAAGTGAGGAATAAAGATTCCCTCAAAATTACTGGTAATAAAAAATAAGATAAAAAATATCATATGTCAAAATTAAAATAATAGAGAAAGACGGACGATTTTCAGTTAGACTACCATTTAATGAAATTCTAATTCTGTCATAGGCATCAAAATCTGCCTGTAGACAAGTTAAAAGGAGTCCCTGAAGCTGGTTGACGTATTTTAATATTTTCAGGTTCTTCACGGGACTTAAAGTTTTAAAATTTTCTCGATTTTTATTATTTATTGGTAATACGCGGTGACAAAAAATTATGAATACTGATTGTCAGTCTTTAAAATGCTTATTTTAGTGTGTTAAGAAAACTCTCTATCAAATTTTATTAGTTCAATGTTCTCTCAGTGATGGATTTACGCCTAGGCCCGTGAGGCCCGGGCCTAGGGCGGCATAATTTGAGGGGCTGCAAAATTTTTGAAATGCCAAAATTTTAGAGGCGAAAACAGTAAAGACAATCCATTTTAAAAATTGGTTCAGATCAGTTTTTATAAAAAATTTTCTATAGAATATATTATAACTCAATTTTTTAATTTACTTTTCAATCTGTTGGTAAGATGTTAATTTTTTAATAGATCAATTATAGTCTGTATCGAGTAATGTTCTTTACTTTTTGTACCTTTACTTTTTTCTTCCTTTAGTGAGATTAATCTTACGTGTATAAAGCGTTTTGAAATTACTAAATCTGAATAAATTCTCAACTTGTTTTCAGTGTGAAATAGAAATACGGTAGATTTGCATGTATTAAATATCATTTTGGTATTCATTCAAAAGTCAGAACATTTTTTGTTTATAAAAAAATAATTTTTCATTAAAAATAAATCCCATCTTTTTTCATATTCAATTTTTTGAAGAAAATTTTCGCACAAATGTTTATTACCCTATTTTAGACACTGTGAGTGTACAATTGGCCGGGCGTAAAAGTGCATATGAAAAGCTTTACGAAAATTTCAATTTTTTCGATAATTTATCTGAAATAGATACGAACGAATTGAAAAATCTTGCAAATAAACTTGTCAATACGTATCCTGATGATTTGGAAGAGACATTAGGGAATGAATATATTCATTTACATTGTCAACTCAAAGATTCCTTAGCAAATACGGAAGATGTACGATCTACACAAAAAATATGCAATGTATTGCATTCACGGAGTCTTCGAGATGTTTAAGCTAAGTTTTCCTAGCAACGAACATTTCACGATACGCAAGACGCAATACATCTAGCATAACGTAATACGTCACGCGCTGCGTAATAGTGTTTTCCTTGGATTTGTCAGTTGTGTGCTGAAACCACATTATGTATGTGTCTCAAAAGCAAAAAAAAGGTTTAGCTCTAGTGATGTTACAAGAACAAGACAATGTGGAGGAAGAGATCGAAATATTATCTGCGATTCATTGTAGGACTAGGACATCCGTTAGTAAATTATTTCAGAACAGAATCCTTTTTTACAATATTTTTGAACTCTACTAACTTCATGTCCCACAGAATAGGGTGACCACTCACTTCTTCAATTAATTGTTCGTCTTCAGCGGCAGTAAATCGCACTTGTTGCTTTTTGGGACCCATTTTAAACAACAAAATGTAATAACACCTAGTAACTAACACGCAGCGCATAACGTACTAGACTGCTCACGGAGCAGTTCTTTAATTGCGTCGGTCGTATTAAGTTGAAGTACAACGTTTTACACTATCTAGGAAAACGATCTCATTTGATTCTCATTGAACAAATCTACTGCGTTTTACGACGAGCGTATTGCGTTTTTCGTAACGTGAAATGTGCGTCGCTAGGAAAACTTAGCTTTACCCAAATGTGGACATTGCTCTACGTATTTTTTTGAGTATTCCGGCTACAAATTGTTCAGGAGAAAGATCTTTTTCCACTCTGAAAATGGTAAAAACCTATTTACGCGCAAGTATGGGCCAAGATAGACTTAATGCTCTTGCATTACTGTCTATTGAAGCTCAACTAGTCCAAGAAATTGATTATGACGATATAATCGATGTTTTTGCGCGGACCAAAGCCAGGAAAAAGAAATTTTCAAATTGATTAATATTAAAAAAAATATATTTATTATTTATCTGTCTAAAGTTTATTACTTATTCATCTGTAATGTTTATTAGTTATATTTAAAAATTATATTTCAATAAAATAAAAAGATTTTAAAATAAAAATATTGGATCAAAATTAATGAAATTCATTTCATCAATAAGGGCGGCGCATCAAACGGGGCCTAGGGCGGCACCAAGCCTAAATCCGCCACTGTGTTCTCTGGTACCTCATTAGCTTTAAAACTTAACGTATATATCGTAGTTTAGGTCATAAGTAGTGCCCTTATGTTTGTGAGATATTAAAAAATTGTTATACCTCAGTTTCTACAATTTCTCGACGTCGCATATGGGATAAGTTAAAAAGTTTTTAACAATGTTATAAACAGGTTAAACAGAACTTAAAATCCAGAGAAAACACTGCAACCACTGTGTTTTCACCAGATATCCAATAAATTTATAAACCGCCGTTAGTAATCCTGAAGTGGGTTGAAACCTTTGTTGTAAAGATAACATTGACGTAGTTTTCCACGAATCACCAAAACATCATATGCTGCACTTGACGCACGTTTTGGTAAGATTTTTAAAGGTATAAGTATGACAGTGGTTCATTCATTGAGAAATAATCTACAACAACTTTTATGCAATCCAAAAGACAAAATTGAAACAAACGAAAAGTCGGGGATTTACGAAATTAGCAGTAAGGACTGTAATCAAAAGTATGTTGGACAAACTAGACGATCAATTCAAACTAGAATCAAGGAGCATATGGCCCATCTCTAAAATGGTACAACAGATAAATCTAGTGTCGCCCAACATGCATTTGAGAACAACCATAAAGTAGAAATTACCAGTTTAAGATTAATTAGGTATGAAACAAATTCTAGGTAGCTGGATGCATTTGAAAGCTTGGAAACCACAAAGTGTAAAAATTGTATGAATAACGACAGAGGGTCAATCCCAAATACCCCACTTTATTGGTTAGTGGGTCACGTTTCACCGAACCGTGACAATAGTTTAGGTGTAAATAGGATACATTGTTAGCATAAGGTCAGTTTTAATCATTTCCAGATGATGCCAACTTGGTGCTTTGGTGTTTCGTGGAATACTGCGTCAGTGTTATTTCTATTCAGAACTATCACATATGATACTACAAGTACTCCTTTATTAACAGTAAGATGTCTCAATGAGTTAGCTACCACAAAAAGTCCAACATTCCTCTGGCGCACAGTTTTATCAGGAATTTCACTAATATTTGACCCAACGGGTTTAATTGTTCCAGTTACTACAACCGTTAAACTTATTTTGCACATTTACGCTTTTCTTATCACTAGAGCTGTCCGAGGTCACCTGGCCGACAGAGCCGTCATATGACTCATATGTTTACATCATATCATAATACTTGAATAAGTACAGTAAATGGAAATAAATTTTAACAATAATGTTACATTTTATAAAAATTTGTATAAAACTCACCCTTTTAAGCAGATTTATGAAGTAGTTTGGTTGTCGTCATCACAAAGTGTCACAGCTGTCTCCGTCAGCGATGTTCGCTTTGGTGAAAAAATATGTTTTGCATTTTGAAAATGACCATTCGACATCTACGGATGTAATACAGGCATAAGTAAAACAATCTGTGAACTCACTGAACGAAGTTGTAGATGCACCATCACAAATTTGTCTTAATTTGCTAAAATCAGGATCTTTCTGTAATACACTCTCGAATTTTTCACTAACGCGATTATTTTTTTGCGTCATTTATAGCCTGTAGCTGTGTATTTACGTCGTCCACTATTTGCAGCGATTCCACTAACGACAACGAACTATTTTGCAATTTTTCTATTGCGTCGTGTAGTCCTCTATAATTGTTATTAATAGTTTTTAAA
The DNA here is from genome assembly GCA_029963845.1 of Rhamnusium bicolor. Taxonomy (NCBI): domain Eukaryota; kingdom Metazoa; phylum Arthropoda; class Insecta; order Coleoptera; family Cerambycidae; genus Rhamnusium; species Rhamnusium bicolor. The sequence goes on along the minus strand of JANEYF010002849.1, from coordinate 196,550 downwards.
TCTGTTTCAAGGGAAACGTCTTGAAAGCTTGTCTGGTTTTCCCTAATAGCTGCAGCCTCGTTAGGGTTGAACTGTAGTATCACAGCTTTTATTTGTTGAAAATATTCAGCATAATAAAAAGCCGCTTTCAACCACGTTCTCCAACGTGTAAGAATCGGTTCTGGTGGTTCAGGGATACCAGGACACTGTCTGTGAAATGCTCGAAGCCGTTTAGGAGATTTGAGAAAAACTTTTTTGTATTTGCTATTAATGCATCTACCTCTGGAAAACATTTTCGAATCGTTTCTGCCACAAGATGTAACGCATGCACTTTACACGTAACATGTAAAAACCTACAATTGTCTCTTTGAAAAGAACGGCCTACCAGGCGCATTGTCGCAGCACCATCAGTCACAAACATCAATACTTGACTTGTTGAAAGTTTTTCGAATGTCTCCAACACCCCGTAATTATTTCGCCAGTACACGCAGTTAGTCTTTTACTAGCTAGTAAAAGTGGAAATGTTAGTTTAAGAGTACACGTACTATAATATTTAAAATAGAATTTTTTTTTACAATCTGTCGTCTCGTCAATACATAACCAGAGCCGTGTATTTTTTAATCCATATTTAATCCTATTTACAATGTCTTCACGAACAGCTGGAATATATCTACGTAACGATGTACGACTTGGTAAGTTCACCTGGGGATTGTATTTATTCCAAAACTTCCGAAATGGTTGTTTATCCAGTATGTGTAGCGGAATATTACAGGCTATTAACATTAACAATAAATCAAACATAAACTGAGTTGTCAAAGGCATGCCATTTTTTTTATTTTGATGTTGCACGGTGTTGATAACGACGACAATCTGTTTTGTGCCAGCACATTAAGTCTTGATTACAAACTTTACAAATTATTTTACATCCGTCATAGAATAAATCTGGAAATTCACCGATAAATTTATTCACTGTGTTCGCGTACGGTCGTTTTTTACCCTTTGGCGCGTTTGACATTATGTATAATTTATAGGTACAACCTCACGCATTAACCTTTCAAATAAGACTGCAGCGTAAATCACTTCTAAATCGGCACGTGTGACGCCATCGCAAGACCGTGGCTGTACTCCAGCCACCTCGGACAGCTCTACTTATCACACATCCGCTGCTCTGCTGTACATTAATATAAATTATTATTTGTTCAAGTATAAAACTGTCGAGTCATCCCGGCTGCAGACAAAAATTTCACAACCAGAAGGACACCACATACAGGGTTGCCACCCACACCACGTGATAGCCCATATGTAACATCAAATCAAAACATCTTTAGCTATCTTCAACGGGTCTCGAGTTATAAGCGAAAAACAGAAAATCCCCCCACTACTACGCACATTTTTTATCTAAGCCCCAGCGGCCATGTTTTTTTTCTCTAAGCCCCGGCGTACATGTATTTTTCTCATATACCAATCCCCACTGCGCATATTTTTTCTCTAATCCCCAGCGGTCATGTTTATTTCTCTAAGCCCCGGTGATCATGTTTTTTTCTCATATGACAATCCCCACTGCGCATGTTTTTTCTCTAATCCCCGGCGGCCATGTATTTTTCACAAACTCGAGTGCCCTTCGGGTCGATCTGACGTCATACAACAACCACCCGACAGGAGCTGAAAACTTCTTCACCGACGACAATGACCATAAGCTCTTCAACGCTGAAGACTTCTTCAGCGACGACAATGACCATAAGCTCGTCAACGACCTCTTGGACGCTCTCGATGAACACATGCCATCGAGCTCACTTCCAGTCTCGCATTCCCTTTGCTTATCTACTCAGGAGTGAAAAGAGGTCACAAAGAGGTTTCAAAAAATTTTCTGATACATATGGAATTTCATTTAAAAAAATTTTACTTGACCCTGTAGGATCGTCTTGACTCACCCTGTATATTCGAAAATAATTTCCGGTTATAGACTTTTTTTATCTAGTGTACCTATGTTTTTACGTCAAGCTTCTAGCTATCATAGAACTCGAGATATCGAAGTCGGATGCACTATTGCCCATCCTGTATATAAAAAAACTGGTTAGCTTCACTGTCGTTTTATCTTATTAGTATTCACTAGCATTTAGCATTTTTTTTGTTATTGAATAATTAATGAGCAATAATGTTAACGGTTACTGTATTATATACATATTAAAAAAATTCTGGGAGGACCCTCTAGGACTTGGAGTTGACGTTTACATTTGCCTCCACATCCTATATGAGTTGATTTTATTATGTGCCCCCCTGTTAGTATTTCTGGATGCGCTCTGTAATGGTACATACTATATTGCAATATTATAGACATTATTATTAGTTTATTTTATCACAATCTGAATAAAAAAATACAAGTTACAATTTAAGCAATTTAGATGGATTTTGAATTATCATCCGGAATAATCAAAACTTTACCCTTGTTGAGCTACCTGTAAACAAAGTCCGATGATGCTCAAAATTTACCAGAATTACTTTTTAGTTTAAAAAAACCAAATAGGGAGTAAGACTAAACAAAATTAAACAGTGAACAAATATCTGATGTGGCCAGCACATAACTTTCTTATTCCAGTATATATCTGGTCTAAAAAAATCATTCTATTTAATTCTTTACTTACTTCAATTAAATTTTAACAGCGTACCTTGAAATGTTTCATTACAATTTTTAAATAACTAATTATCAGCGTCGTTCGATACTGTCAATAATAATTCATTTCATATATTTTAATAATTCTTTCTTATTGACATTGACATAATTGTAACTAAATTAGACATTTTAAATGTCAAACGGCCAAATTTATCCTAACCCCATTTTATGAGGTCAAATGTGTAAAATATTTCAGTTTACATCAGCTTGATTTAAATACTTGGAAAATATATTTTACTGGCTTGATATAATAGATATGATTTATAATCTTTCATCAAGAATATATTTTGTTGTAAAGATAAATACAAAAAAGTTTGGGTCTCGTGGACCTCCTTTCTGCTGGCCAATTTTGCTCATCACCCAATTTTTCATTGTCTTTGGCTTTTAGAACAAGTGTACCAAAGAAAGCTTCATCTCAAAAACTGTGGCTATCGCGATACTACAGACATGCGGACAGATTTTTTTCATAAAGTTATGTTTTTCAATTCTAATTCGTCGAGATTTGTTCAGAAATGCAATAATTTTTTTTTTATTTTGTTTTCCGAAATTGTACCTTTCTTCTTCTTTCATTCATTATATCACTTCTGGTGGTACCACATTCACCAAATTTAATGTGTCACCTAAAATGTCGTTGAAAATTTTAATTGCCAAATTTGGGAATTCTCCCATTAATATTTTTTAAAATTATCGAGGATACACACATACACACACACACATCCACACACACACGCACCGACAGACATCATTCGGAAAATAGTCAAAATTGATTCAGGAGGGTTCAAAACGTATATATCAATCAAAGTCTCGAGGTCGAAAAAAATCATTATTACTATACTTCCTTATATTAAATATAAGAAAGTAATAAGGGCCACCCTAATGTCCATCCTCAGGACTTCTGAGTAAAGGCAAGATTGTTCCACTTGGATATAATTTTTGTTTAAATAAACGCACAAAACCGTGTGACACACTATTTAAAATATTGCAGTTACATGTTTAGGCAATTTTAACAACGGCTCACAATGGGGGAAACTACATCAAAAGTTGGCAAAAATTCAAGGCCTGGTTTTATTTCCATGCAAATTGGTACATAGGGTTTTTTGGAGTCGCTGATGCCGAATTGATGTTTAAAATACAAAATTCAAAATGGCAGTCCCAGTATGACGCGTAATGGGGCCTAATATACAGTATATTCCAAGACGAATGTTATATAATACGGGTGAGGCCCCTATAAAGGCTGCATACCTTGGACACGTGTTTCGGACTTGTTGGTTCTTATGTGCACGGCGTATTGTATGTTATAACATACAATAACTGAACGAAAATCTTCCGTCTTCTGATGCTTTGTTATGTCAGATACCTTAGAAAAACTCATTTTAGGTCTCAACATTTCCCTTTTTTGTTTGAGGGAAAATTTATGGATGTTTCGAGTCATGCGTAGTTACTGGACAGAAATATTTCGCTGTGCCTATGACACCGTATCCACTTCTTGAATTCTTTTATAAAAAGAGAAACTTTTTTTACGCAAGTAAAGAATATTCGATTACTGGCAATGGGTCCATTCTTCTGGATATATTTTTAATAAAATTGGCTTGATCTTCTAATATGTGAAAACTTGAGGCTCTTATTTTATCATAAACGAATCTCTTTGTTAGAAAAAGTTCACCAGAGCTCCATCTTGAAACGAATAATTTTAAAAATATATACTCGTATGTACGTAATGATTTACCCGAAAGATTTAAGAATATTTATTTTAAGCTAGTTTAAATTGGCGCAAACATGCGCAAGTTTCTAACTACATCCCTAAAAGCTCATCTTATTAGCTAACGTTAATGACCAAAAGTAATTCCGAAACATTCAGAACTAAACTAAAAAACTAAGATTCCTAAGTCATTCAACTTGATTTTCGATATAAAAACAGCTTCAACAGAAAAAAATCATTACTATATTCATGTGTGAATAGAATCAGTCACACATTATAAAAATTGTTAGACTTGCCACTGGGTAATGACGTCCTGGTAAAATAAAACATTTTCAAATCCACCGAGAAATAAAAAAATAAAAACATACAGTATTATTAAATTCTCCATAAACCGTATATTAATAAAGCGTACAAAGCACAAGTTTAAACTGGTGTATCGCGGATAGTTGACAATGTCTAGTGCTAATAAAATACCTATATATGAGCAGATTCATTGGGTATTACCTACACGTAACAAAACATGGATACAGTGTTTATCGAAATTTCGAATTTCTGCCAACTTTTGACGTCCTAGGCCCCACTGTGCGGCGCCAATGCTCTATATTATCCTTTATTTAATCATAATATTTAAATTTTAAAGGGAATTGTACATTTTACCATTAAAAATGTATTCTACAAATTCAATAATACTTACAGTAATGGATATTTTCTCGTTTTAGGTAATTACTGCAATTGCTTAATTGTTTTTAAACTCTGGTAAAATAAAAGAAATTTTATTTGTATGCCAGTTAAGGGTGAAGTTTTATATCACTTTTAAGTATAATTTGACATAAACATGATGTTATAAAATTTAGTAGACCGAAACAAAAAATAAAAGGTAATTACAATGTTATAGAAAATCCGTGATTTTATATGTAATTTTAATATAATTAAATGACAATAATTTTATTTTATACGAAAAAATTAATACATATCTGAAATTACCATTAAAAATTTTGTTTTTTTCTCATTAGGGTGTGTAATGCAACACCATATTGCGCGATAATAAGAAAAAAATATTGATAAGAAAAAATCATGATCCTAAAATTGAATATGTTAAAAATGAAGAGTAGAACCTACTTTTTAAATAAATTCTTTTTTAGTCTTAGGAGTCTACGTTCGTCGCACAATGGTCTAAAATCCAAAAAACGTGATCAAAAATCAAATTTTTGACATTCTTATAAGACGCTCAAATTGTATGTGAATCTTAAAGCATTATATTAACTTTAGACTTGTTCGTTTAAATCCTACATTACCTATAAAATAAGAAACCCTCAAAGTAGTCTAAAATTGAAATTTTCTTAGAATTAATAACCGATATGATTTTTTTTTCTTATTCAGTAATCCAGTCCAGCAAATTACTAACCCCAGGTTATAATAGGGTTATTTGAAGTACCTAGAAATAAGATCCCAATTGCGGTCATTAAATTGTTAGCTGCATTTTGGAGGGATGTTAGTAATCTTCTTTTTACTTCTATTATTGGCATAAAGTAATTTGTACCGAAAATTTTATAAGTGGTTACACAATTGGTTAGGGCGGAGTCGTTTCTTTGAAGAGTGGGAGCCCTAATAATGTGCAGTTTTGCCTGCGCATCTCTGCGCCGACTTAAAGTATCGCCGGTGGTCAGTATTAGCTTATAAGTAGAGTTGGCAAGTCGTGCGGCTATTCAGTGGTGCAACAGCAGGTAGATAGACATCATTTGAGGCAATGACCGGCTGGCAGACAAATCGAAGCGAGCCGCGAGACTAGTCCATTGTTGTGTGTCACGTAAATACTGTGCAGCATTAAAAAAAAACTGCGTACCCTCGAAAACACAGCCTATGTTCGATTTACTGTTAATGCTGATTGCCTGTGATATTCCTCTGCACATACTCGATAAACAACCATTGCGGGAGTTCTGAACTAAATATAATCCCCCAGGTGACATTGCTAAGTCGCGCAACGTTGCTTAACTATGTACCAACTGTACTCGAAGACATTGTAAATAAGATCAAATGTGTATTAAAAAATACACGGCTGTGGTTATGTGTTGAAGAGACGACACATCGTAAAAAAAAATTCTATTGTAAATAAAAGGTATAGTACGTGTACTGGACCCCCTTAAACCGACATTTCTACTATTATTAACTAGCAAAAGACTAACTGAGTGTACTGAGAAAACAATTACGCGGGTGGTGCTGGAGACATTAAAAAAAATTTGATCTGTTAACAAATCAAGTGTTGATGTTTGTGACCGATGGTGCCGCGACAATGCATTTGGTGGTCCGTTCTTTTCAAGAACACAGTTGTAGGTTGGTACATGTTACATGTAAAGTGCATGCTTTACATCTAAAAAAAAAGTGTTCCTTAAATCTCTTAAACGTCTACACGCATTTCACAGCAAGTGTCCCGGTATTCCCGAACCACCACAGCCGATTCTTCCACGTTGGGGAAGATGGTTGAAGGCAGCTTTTTATTATGCTGAATATTTACAACAAATAAAAGCTGTGATACTACAATTCAATCCTAACGAGGCTGCAGTTTTTAAGGAAAGCCAGACAAAATTCGAAGATATTTCCATTGAAACAGCTTTAAAAAATTATTCACAAAAACTATGAAAGACTACATGACGCCACACAAAACTTACAAACCAGTGCGTTGTCGTTAGCGCAGTTGACGAAGTAAATCGACTGCTACACTCTATAGGTGACGCAAAAAGTGAACCCGTTAGAGAAAAGTTCACATGTGTGTTAAAGTAAGACACCGGTTTTACCAGATTAATTTAAATTTGTGATGGTACTGATGGTGCAACCCCAGATCCGTTAAGTGCATTCCAGGACTATTTTAAGTATGTCTGTATTACATCAATAGATGTCGAACGGTTGTTCTCAAAATATAAGCATATTTTTTCACCACAGTGAATATCACTCACGTAGACAACCATAGAAATATACCTGATGCGGCAAAGTTTTTACAGATCTTCTCCAGTTTGTGATAACCAAGATAGTTCATTATGCTAGTTAAGTGGGCAAGTTGTACATATACATTGTTATAAATTGTAACAACTTGTTGCTTTTGTTACAAGTTAATTTCTTTTATTACGCTTATTATGATGCGTACGCCTTTATCTCGCCGCACATTTCTGCCAACTCTATTCATTAGTTATCGCACAGGGTTTTTGTGGACTACTTTTATTAGTTGTTTAGTTGTTTAATGTGTACATTAAGAACCTGGTGACAATAACACGCATGATGCTGCATGAAATAATGAAGGCCAGTCACGATGAACGAAAAGATCATAATATATTAAACTATTTAAATGAGATATTTCTAACAAATGGATATGAAAAAGCTACTAAAAGCCTTGCAATAATTATGAAAACATAATTTTCTGCCCCGTGGCGAGAGTGTTGAAAAAAAGAACTAAAGAAATTCGTCGATTTAGAGAACACCGTTCGAGAAATCGTCCAAAATAAGAAATAATGCCGAAATATTTAAAAGACTGTTAGTTAAGTCGGAGTCATATTTTAGTTTGTTCCATCGAAGTGACCCCAATTTTTTGTCACAATTTTTTTTTGTTTGTCATAACACATCTCAAGCTATTCATGTGTTTCATGTATTCGAACCCAACCTGCTTTGACAGTGCAAGAATCTTAACCTGCAAATACAAAAAGAAACTTCAATAATTAGTTTCTACGCCTCCAAAAACTTTAAAGTTTATTTGAGAAGCAGCTGTGCAAAATGAAATAAATCAATTTTTTCCATCGTTTTAGATAAAAAGGAAAAGTTACTGTTGTTTTCCCAATCTGTGATTTAAAATACTCAGTTCAATGAAAATTTAAAACCCAACAATATGTAAAAATAATGTTTGCTTTAAAACTATAATATTTTTTGATTCCTTTCAACTCACAACAATAAAATAAATGTGGAATGAAATGTAAATACAGTAACGCTAAAAATTGTTCTGCTAATTTAAATATTATGATTAAATAAAGGATAATATAGAGCATTGGCGTCAGAAGACGGAAGATTTTCGTTTAGTTATTGTATGTTATAACATACAATACGCCGTGCTCATAAGAACCAACAAGTCCGAAACACGTGTCCAAGGTATGCAGCCTTTATAGGGGGACTCATCCGTATTATATAACATTCGCCTTGGGATATACTGTATATACCCCATTGCGCGTCATATTGGGACTGCCATTTTCAATTTTGTATTTTAAACATCACATTCGGCATCAGCGACTCCAAAAAAACCTTATGTACCAATTTGCATGGAAATAAGACCAGGCCTTGAATTTTTGCCAACTTTTGATATAGTTTCCCCCACTGTGCGCCGTTGTTAAAATTGCCTAAACATGTAAAATGCAATATTTTATATAGAGTGTGTCACACGGTTTTGTGTGTTTATTTAAACAAAAATTATATCCAAGTGGAACAATCTTGCCTTTACTCAGAAGTCCTGAGGATGGACATTAGGGTGGCCCTTATTACTTTCTTATATTTAATATAAGGAAGTATAGTAATCATGATTTTTTTTTCGACTTCGAGATTTTGCTTTTTACAGCGCAATTTAAAATATTGTTTTACGCAATTAAGCATGTAATTTAAGGACAAAAAAAATTATTTACAATAATTTTCTAATTAATGTTATTTTAAGTTTGAGTCTTGAAATCAGAAGATTAACAAGAATAAAAAAAAATAGGTTATTCTAAAATATTTGTTAAATTATTGCATACCTATTCTGTATTGCAATATTAAAATACAAATAACTTCAAAACGATGGATCTTATCGAAATATAGCAGGAACATCTTTTTCGAGTAGTTTTAAATATTTAAAAAATTATAGCGAAAATTCACCCCCCCCCTCTGTAAGTACTCCAACAAATCCTGATATTTAGATAAAAATTTGTAAATATAACATGAAATTAATAAATGGTCCAAATTTAATTTTTGCGACTTAAGACGTTTCGCATTTAATGTCAACATAATTTTAGATTATAATCGTTTACTGTTTTGTTGTAAGAATATTTACGTTTATATAAAAAATACTTGTTAAGCCCGGCTAGGCTGGGCAAAAGTCACTTTATTAGTAACTAGTTATTGGTTATTAAGTATCTTTTTAAAGAATGAACATCACTTATAAAAGTAGTTACTTGTTAATTAACTTTCGTCCAGTTTTGTCGAAGCCTTTGTAGATAAAAGTGAACAATAAATATTAATATTTGTACTTCTATGTGCAAAAGTTTCAAAATATCTGACAAAACAGCATAACATGATTTATCCGCCATCTATATTTGGATAGTTAAACTACTGTATGAGAGCATCTGACTCGTGCAGAATTCATCACGAAAAAACTAACTATGCATATGCATTTACATATGGCCAAAGAGTAATCTTTGATAAGGCTATCGACCGAATACATTTGTATAAAACCAAAGATATTGTCATTCTTTACCAAAATACGAATACTGATTTTGATTGGTGCCCTTATTTTTGACTTCTGTTCTGAAACAATTTTTTAGACAATAATTGTATTGGGAAGTTTATAGTTTATATGTTGCCTAATAGATCACGCCACACACATCACGTAATGCTGGTAGCATACGCAATCAAGTTAATACACTTGTCGCTCTTACAATTATTAGCTCATAATAATTAATTCATTTGATATGGTCTTTAAAGTATCTAATTTTTCGATTATAATACGCTTTTATACATGTTGGGCAAGATTTCAATCGATAGAATACACCAATATGGATTGTCATATACACTTATAGCTAAAAATGCTTAGTTTTCGAGATAGTTTGCACATCTCTCCGAATATTGTTACAAGTTCAGAAGGTGAAAGTTGCGCAAACTTCGAACCATAGTTTTCATCTACGCATTCCAAGTTTTATTAATGGAAAAACGCAAAACCATGCAATTTTTTTTAAACGATTTTCAATTAACAGCTAATTGTTAAATAGGTGATGAATGATTTTGAAATGAGTTTAACTCGAAGATGTTGCATTCCATCAACAAATTATAAGACAACTTTTTTCGTGCACTAATGATAGTACCTACATGTTGAAAAGAACAAAGAAAAAATAGCTTAGGTCAGTGGCGTCCCGCTTTTTCTTTTGGAAAGAATATTTCCGACACCCCTCACCGTTACCCATCTAGTTGGAATGGAGACATAAACACTATAGGTAGCGAGAAGTGTACTGATGTATGTAACGTTCACCTTCCGAATTTCATAACAATATCTCAATTATTTCCGGAGAAATATGGGTAAAACTGAAAATAAATTAAAACCTCACCGCCCTCTATCTCGAAAACTAAGCGTTTTTAGCTATAGATTTATATGACAAATCCAGGTAACTTTGACGTGTTCCACCAATTTATTAAGTTTCTCGATTTAAATCTGGCCCACTCTGTATAAACCAAAAGTCTCGGCGAGCTGCAGATCACTTGTCGACGGGCCGCGTGTTTGACATGCCTGCTGTAAACCATCATCAAGAAAAAAAAGACTTTTTTTTAAAATTAACGTTTCTTTATTATTTTTCAAAAGTAATAGTTATATTAGCAATGAAACTATAAAAATTAAATGGAAGTCTTGATATTGAGATGCTACAAAAAGATGCAAACAAAATACAAATCCGTATTTAAATTAACGTCCTTGATGATGGTCGCGAAAAGATGAAACCTTATAAAATAACTTTTTACGCTAAATTGTGAAGGATAAATAACGTTATTGAAAAAGTGTTTTTAGTTTCTTGATACCTCTTCAATTAAAACGAAAATTCAAAATTTTATATTTTTTCAAAAATCTCAAGAATACTTTAAAAATAAAATTTGACTTACACTGTCTAGTGGTGGATTAAATCAATCTTAAAAAGGGATGATTCATGATAAAATTGAAGTACGCCAACATTAATTAGAACAAATGAGGAGCAACTGTGCTAAAAGGGATACATCTGAAATATGGTATTTTCTGTAAAAGAGGAAAAACCACTAAGAAAAGACATAGTGAAAAAAGCTACAATTATTTTTACACAATGAATAAAGTAATGTGTTTCTTTAAATAATATATGCAGTCCAAGTTTAAATATACGGTATTTATTTTAATTTAAAACAAATTAGATACTCCTTATTTTGGAAAATGTGCTATTAAAATATGGAATAAAATGAAATTATAATAACGATAAAGATGTTCTTGCTATTATTTTCTAACTTTTATTTATTTATTTATTTACTTCATTTACAATCTACAGATGTAACATCCGAGTATAGGAAATATACACTATTATAACTGTAATCAATAATGTAAATAGAATAATCATGAGAAAAAATAGAATAAAAATAGAAGAAGAAACTAACTAAAACTAATTAAAAACCAAAAAAAGACATATTTTCCTCACATTAAACTGAGGATGAGGAAAAATGCTTAAACCTAATTAGTTTAATCTAAAAAAAAGTCATTATGGGACAGGAAATACAAAACAAAAAATATCTAAATCAAATAGGCAAATTATTCCTTATGTCCTCCATAATATTATTTTTGAATGTGGTCAGCGAATCTCTAAAAATATCACAACAGTCTTTGTGTAAATTAAAAGTACACAGTACACATTGAGTTTACAGGTGAATTGACATGCCTAGGAGTGGTATAAGTAAATGTTCTGTTAAATCATGTTTTTTGTACAGGTATACAGTAATTAATCGAGCTAAGTAGCCACTCATCAGATATTTTAGAATTTACAATTTTATAAAGGAAAAAGATATTTGACACAATACGTCTGTTAGCCAGAGAGAGTAGGTTATATTGTTTTAGATTCAGCAAGTATTCACTATTGCTAGAGTAGTGTCCTGTTAGTATGAACCCACAGTGTTTTATAAATTTCTTTTAAATATTTTCAATCGCTTTAATGTACTTAATATAATGCGGATTCCAGACTATGCTACAGAACTCAAGTTTTGATCTGACGAAACTATTATAGAGTATTAATAATGTTCTTTGATTTCTAAATTGCTTGCTGTTTCGCAAAACAAAACCAAGGTTACGATAGGATTTATTAACTATATCCATGATATGATCATTAAAGCTCAGTTTTGTGTCAAATTTGACACCCAGGCCAATGGTATCAGTCACACGTTGCCTAACTTTTAAAAAACTTATCAGTTATCACCACACATATAAGTATAACATATATCTTTTTAAACAATTACTTTGCCGGCTATTTACCAAACACTGAAATTTGTATGATAAAAAAAGATAATATGCACATTATATTTAGTACGACTGACTCAACAAAGTTATTTTTAATTCTAACTGCTCTATTCAGTAAAACCAAAAATAAAAAACAAAATTACTCACCAATTCAACAATCACTTCGAAACTTTAAAACATTCGTAGATACGTGTTTCTACATCTCTGCGTCGTCAGTATGGCTCTTTGAAAGCTCCGAAAATAACTACGAATTATAGTAATCCTAATGTAATAATTTTAATTATTGTGTTCTTTGAAGCCATTAATATTTATTACATTAGGATTATTAAGATTCTCAGTTACCTTTGGGGCTTTTAAAGACGCAGAGATGCAGAAACACGTGTCTATTGATGTTTTAATATTTTGAAGTGATTGTTGTATTGGTGATTACCTTTGTTTTATTTCTTTTTTGGTTTCACTGAACAGAGCAGTTAGAATTAAAAATAACATTATTAAGTCAGTCGTACTGAACATAATGCGCATATTATCTTTTTTTATAATCAAAATTGCAGCGTTTGGCAAATAGCCGGAAAAGCAATAGTTTGAAAATATATACTTATTCGTGATAAGTGTTAAGTGTTTAAGAAACTAATGGCTGTAGGTAAAGTGTGTATGATTTAAGAAACATGTCCTGTTTATGAAAACATATATGTTACCCGCTGCTTTAAATGTAGTGGTTACAAACATGTAGCTGATAGTTGTCAAAATGAAATTGTCTGCCTTAAATGTGCTGGGGCCCATTCAAAAGCTGACTGTAAAAGTGATGAAATTAAATGCGTTTATTTTATTAACTCGAACAACAAATTCAAAAGTAACTTTCATATAAATCACCAAGTTTTTAGTCTAGGGTGTGAATCGTATAAAAAATAACTTGAACTGGCTAAATCAAGAATAAACTTTAACTAATCAAACACACAAAAATGGTAATACCTTTATCAATATATTATCAAAACGTTCGTGGACTAAGAACAAAAACACACCAATTTTACTCAAGCGCTTTAGCAGACAACTTTGATATTGTTGCAATATCGGAGACCTGGTTATGCGATGGTTTCTCAGATAATGAGCTTTTCTCATCAAATTATACAGTCTTCAGGGATGACAGGAACTTAAGTGAAATTGACAAGTTGCCGTTGAAAGACCAAATTCAAACCAACAAAAATGTTGCTAAACTTTATATCACCTAATTTCAATTTGTTGTGTATTAAAGTACAAATCTTACCAAAACCTTTATATATAGTAGTTGCCTATATCTTAAATGCGACGACATTATCACTTTATGACATGTTTTTTTGATTCTTTAGAAATTTTGCCTTTTATACAATCTGATAATTTCATGATTCTTGGATATCTAAATATTAATGGTTTAAATCAGAATATAAGTAACAGATTTGATAATTTTATAAGTATAACGGGTAGCAGACAATTTAATAACATTGTTAACCATAACAATAGAACACTTGATGTGGTAGTTTCAAATGTAGAATTCACTTCCATTTGTTCCTGAGGACCTGCATCATCCTAGTTTAAATATTTCTGTTCAAATTGAGAACAACCCTAAAATGTGTCCAGTCGAGTCTGCGCACTATTACAATTTTAAAAGAGCCAATTTTCTTCTTTTATATCAATTGCTTATTAATATAGATTGGAATGTGCTGTATGTCATTAATGATGTAAATGTTGCTTTCAGTCAATTTTATAATATCATATATAATGTATTTGATCAATCTGTGCCAAAAACTATGACCAGAAAAAGAAAATTTCCAGTGTGGTATACAAGAGAAATAATTTCAGACATAAAAGCAAAAGAACGTAATTTAGTAAAGTACAAGAAAACTCATTTGCCTCAATGTTTACATGACTACAAAATTTTAAGGGCAAAAGTCAAGAGATATTCGTACAGCATATAACAATTATCTTCTTAATGTTGAAAGTAACGTTCAAGACGATCCCAAATATTTTTGGCAGTACATACAAAACAAAAAAATCTTTTTCTCGTATTCCATCTGAAATGAATTTTAATAGTATCCCCCCCCCAGTAATACCGATTACTCAAGTATGAATGAAAATGTTATGCTAGACAGTGTTGATGAAAGTGATATCTTGGAAGCAATTGGCCATCTCAAATGTAGTAAGGCAATAGGTTACGATAATGTACCCGCCTACATCTTGAAAGTTTGTAAAAATATTTTAGCTGCGCCACTATGTTATTTATTCAAGCTATCTCTCAAAACAAATACTTTCCCTGATGTATTAAAAGAATCTAGAATATGTCCCGTACACAAATCAGGTCCCAAAGATGAAATCTGTAACTATCGACCTATTGCCATACTAACAAATATTTCAAAAATCTTTGAATCTATACTTTATAAGCACATATATAACGCAGTTAAAAATAAAATTACTTCAAGGCAATATGGGTTTCAACAGCAGAAGTCGACATGTGGGAATCTAATTAACTTTGTTCAAAACTCTTCTGAAGCCTTGTCAAGAAACCATCAGGTAGACGTAATCTACACAGATTTTGCTAAGGCTTTTGATAACGTTGACCATCAAGTTGTTGTATCCAAATTAGCTAGTTTTTGCTTTTCTACTGCTCTTATAAAATTAATATCTTCATACTTGAGCAATCGTAAGCAATATGTCTCTGTGAACAATTACAAGTCTCCTGAATATGTTGCAACTTCTGGGGTCCCACAAGGGTCTAATCTGGGACCTTAATCTTCATCAATGATATAGTTGATTGCATATATGATTGCAAGATTTTACTGTTTGCAGATGACATGAAGTTATGCAAAGAAATATCAAATATTGATGACTGTTGCACACTACAAGTAAATGTAAATAACATATACCAATGGTCAATTACTAATAAACTTCCATTTAATGTAAATAAGTGTAAAATTATGACTTTTGCTTATATAAAACATCCTTTTAATTTCAATTATGCAATGAATAATGAATTATTGCAACGTGTGACTGATACCATTGGCCTGGGTGTCAAATTTGACACAAAACTGAGCTTTAATGATCATATTATGGATATAGTTAATAAATCCTATCGTAACCTTGGTTTTGTTTTGCGAAACAGCAAGCAATTTAGAAATCAAAGAACATTATTAATACTCTATAATAGTTTCGTCAGATCAAAACTTGAGTTCTGTAGCATAGTCTGGAATCCGCATTATATTAAGTACATTAAAGCGATTGAAAATATTTAAAAGAAATTTATAAAACACTGTGGGTTCATACTAACAGGACACTACTCTAGCAATAGTGAATACTTGCTGAATCTAAAACAATATAACCTACTCTCTCTGGCTAACAGACGTATTGTGTCAAATATCTTTTTCCTTTATAAAATTGTAAATTCTAAAATATCTGATGAGTGGCTACTTAGCTCGATTAATTACTGTATACCTGTACAAAAAACATGATTTAACAGAACATTTACTTATACCACTCCTAGGCATGTCAATTCACCTGTAAACTCAATGTGTACTGTGTACTTTTAATTTACACAAAGACTGTTGTGATATTTTTAGAGATTCGCTGACCACATTCAAAAATAATATTATGGAGGACATAAGGAATAATTTGCCTATTTGATTTAGATATTTTTTGTTTTGTATTTCCTGTCCCATAATGACTTTTTTTTTAGATTAAACTAATTAGGTTTAAGCATTTTTCCTCATCCTCAGTTTAATGTGAGGAAAATATGTCTTTTTTTGGTTTTTAATTAGTTTTAGTTAGTTTCTTCTTCTATTTTTATTCTATTTTTTCTCATGATTATTCTATTTACATTATTGATTACAGTTATAATAGTGTATATTTCCTATACTCGGATGTTACATCTGTAGATTGTAAATGAAGTAAATAAATAAATAAATAAAAGTTAGAAAATAATAGCAAGAACATTTTTATCGTTATTATAATTTCATTTTATTCCATATTTTAATAGCACATTTACCAAAATAAGGAGTATCTAATTTGTTTTAAATTAAAATAAATACCGTATATTTAAACTTGGCCTGCATATATTATTTAAAGAAACACATTACTTTATTCATTGTGTAAAAATAATTGTAGCTTTTTTCACTATGTCTTTTCTTAGTGGTTTTTCCTCTTTTACAGAAAATACCATATTTCAGATGTATCCCTTTTAGCACAGTTGCTCCTCATTTGTTCTAATTAATGTTGGCGTACTTAAGTTTTATCATGATTCATCTCTTTTTAAGATTGATTTAATCCACCACTAGACAGTGTAAGTCAAATTTTATTTTTGAAGTATTGAGATTTTTGAAAAAAAATAAAATTTTGAATTTTCGTTTTATTTGAAGAGGTATCGGGAAACTAAAAACACTTTTTTCGTTGGCGTTATTTTTTAAGACGTTTCGTATTTTCGCGACCATCATCAAGTACGTTAATTTAAATACGGATCTGTATTTTGTTTGCATCTTTTTGTGGCATCTGAACATCAAGACTTCAATTTAATTTTTATAGTTTCATTGCTAACTAATAAAACTAATTTAAAACCACTAGCTCAACTACAGAAAAGAATCTTTAAAATCATCTATAATAAAGACTATTATTACCCAACAAAATTATTATACAGTGAATCGGAAATACTAAATATTAGACAATTATTTTGCAAAGTTCTACTCACACATCAGCATCAAAATAAAAATAACTCTTCAAATATTACACACAATTATACAACAAGAAATAAAAATAATCAACTACTGAAAACACCTAGAGCGCAGAAAACAATTGGAACAAAATGCTGTACATACTATGCTCCTAGAATATATAATAAATTACCATTAGAAATAAAGACATTGAATATTAAAAAATTTAAAACCTCCGTTTATAAATGGATAAAAAACACTCCATACGAAATATTAGATAAATTTATAAATACAGGTTCAATCTAATGATTTAATCTTTTTTTAATCTTTGATCATATTGGTCAAATAATTATAACCCTATTAGTTACATTTCCTTCCGACATTTTATTGATTATGCTTACATTTTGATGCGAATATATTATATTATAGTGTACTCTTACACAGCAATTCTTACATTGTTCCCAAATATTTGTTAAAAAAAATATATATATATATGTATATATAAAATTAGTTACTACCCAGGTGTACTATGTCCATAACCTTAAAGCCATACCGTTTTGTATTGCTTAGTTGTAATTATTAGTTCTTCCTTTCATATGAATTTTCACATATTAATCTAATTATAAATTAGCACTCACGCGCAGTTTTTTAAACTTTTGTGAGGCTTACACTTTTATTGACAGTGAAAATTTATTTATATTTTATTTATAATTGTAATATTTTGTATAATATTCGTATTTATATATATGTGTATGTAATATTTGTATATCTATTTACATTTGTAATATTTAAATTCTGTAAAACAAATTTTTTGTCAATAAACATTATTATTATTATATTATTATTGCTAATAACTATTACTTATGAAAAATAATAAAGTAACCTTTATTTAAAAAAAAAGTTATTTTTTTTCTTGATGATGGTTTACAGCAGGTATGTCAAATACGCGGCCTGTCGACAAGTGATCTGCCGCCCACTGAGAGTTTTGGTTTATACAGGGTGGGCCAGATTTAAATCGGGAAACTTAATAAATTGGTAGAACACGTCAAAGTAACCTGGATTTGTCATATAAACCTATAGCTAAAAATGCTTGGTTTTCGCGATAGAGGACGGTGAAGTTTTAATTTATTTTCAGTTTTACCCATATTTCTCCGCAAATAATTGAGATATTGTTATGAAATTCGGAAGGTGAACGTTACGTACATCAGTACACTTTTCACTACCTATAGTGTTTATGTCTCCATTCCAACTAGAGCGGTAACGGTGAGGGGTGTCGGAAATATTATTTCCAAAAGAAAAAGCGGGACGCCACTGACCTAAGCTATTTTTTCTTTGTTCTTTTGAACATGTAGGTATCATCAACAGTGCACGAAAAAGTTGTCTTATAATTTGTTGATAGAATGCGACATCTTCGAGTTAAACTCATTTCAAAATCATTCATCACCTATTTAGCAATTAGCTGTTAGGTAATTGAAAATCGTTTAAAAAAAAATGGAATGGTTTTGCGTTTTTCCATTAATATAACTTGGAATGTGGAGATAAAAACTATGGTTCGAAGTGTACGCACTTGCACCTTCTGAACTTATAACAATATCCGGAGAGATGTACCCTCTATCTCGAAAACTAAGTATTTTTAGCTATAAGTTTATATGACAAATCCGTATTGGTGTATTCTATCGATTCTTTAAGTTTCCCGAATGAAATCTTGCCCAACATGTATAAAAGCGTATTATAATCGAAAAATTAGATACTTTAAAGACCATATCAAATGAATTAATTATTATGAGCTAAGAGCGACAAGAGTGTATTAACTTGACTGCTTAGGCAACCAGCATTACGTGATGTTTGTGGCGTAATCTATGAGGCAATGTATAAACTATAAACTTCCCAATACAATTGTCTAAAAAATTAGTATTCGTACTTTGGTAAGGAATGACAACAATATCTTTGGTTTTATATAAATGTATTCGGTCGATAGCCATATCAAAGATTAATCTTTGGCCAATGTAAATGCGTATGCATAGTTAGTTTTTCCATGATGAATTCTGCACGAGTCAGATGCTCTCAAACAGAAGTTTAACTATCCAACCATAGATGGCGCCTGTTATGCTATTTGTCAGATATTTTGAAACTTGCACATAAAAGTGACAAATGTTAATACATATTTATCGTTCACTTTTATCTACAAAGACTTTGACAAAGCTGGACAAAAGTTAATTAAAAAGTAACTACTTTTATAAGTGATTTTCATTTTTTAGAAAGATACTTAATAATCAATAACTAGTTACTAATAAAGTGACTTTTGCCCAGCCTAGCCCCGGCCTTTAACAAGTATTTTTTATATAAACGTAAATATTCTTACAACAAAACAGTAAACGAATATAATTAAAAAGTATATTGACATTAAATTCGAAACGTCTTAAGTCGCAAAAATTAAATTTGGACCATTTATTAATTTCATAATGTTAGGTATATTTACAAATTTTTATCTAAATATCAGGATTTGTTGGAGTAGTTACAGAAGGTGAATTTTCGCTATAATTTTTTTTAAATATTTAAAACTACACGAAAAAGATGTTCCTACTATATTTCGATAAGATCCATCGTTTTGAAATTGTATTTTAATATTGCAATACAAAATAGGTATGCAATAATTTAACAAATATTTTAGAATAACCTATTTATTTTTTTATTCTTGTTAATCTTCTGATTTTAAGACTCAAACTTAAAATAATATTAATTAGAAAATTATTGTAAATAATTTTTTTGTCCTTAAATTACATGCTTAATTGAGTAAAACAACATTTTAAATTGCTCTGTAAAACAATACTTGAAAATATTGTGGAATTATTTTTTGTAGAGTATGTATTCGTAGTTACCTTCTATTGTTACATACCTATCCTGTATTGCAATATTAAAATACAAATAACTCCAAAATGATGGCTCCTATAGACCTTTAGTAAGAGCAGCTTTCTTATACAGTTTTTAACACTGGTGCCTTTTTCCATTTTAAATGTTTAAAAAAAAGACAAAAAAAAATATTGCGAAAATGCATCCTCATTTAAATAAAAATTTGGCAAAATATGTAATATTATGAAATTAATAAATATACAATTTTTACAACTTGAGGCGCTTCGAATTTATTGGCAAATAACTATGTTGTACGTACCCTCTTAAGGGGTTGTAGTTCTTTTATGAACCGATTTAAGGCAAATATTTATACAGGGTGGTCCGAAGTTTACCTGACAAACTTCGACACGTGATGGAGGGACTTAAAATAAGCCGAAAAGTTCCTATCAACTTACATCCTTAGAGGATTGCTAACAAAGATACAGGATGTTAAAGTTTTGTGAAAAAGAAACAATTTTTTTAATAACTCTAAAATTACGCAAGCTATCGACTTGAAGTTTTAGGGGCGATGATTTTTAAGTCTCTATTGTTTCATAAAATCTTATCTTTGTACTGCCCGCCAGAAGGTGGGGGAGATGAACTTTTCGCCGAAACTATGTTACGCCACTGTTTTGTGCAGTTGATTTTGAGATTGTTCGATTCAGTGTTCAATTTGGAAGAAAGAATGTATCTTTTAGTTTTTTCGTACAACACTTACTTTTCGAGTAAAATAGTAAAAAAGCATTTTCATGACTAAACTTTATTGAAATTTTATCATTTATTTCATAAATTACAGAATTTATGTAAAAACTAAGAACATAAATAACACTCATTACCAAACAGTGATACACAGGAAATTAAAGAAGTTGCTCAAATTGGAGCCCATTCACTTCAATACATTTGTGACACCTCTGAATTGTTGAATTGACAGCGGCGGATACTTGATGTTGATTTTCCCTCATCTAGTTGCAAGCTTGTTGGATACGCTGAAGTAGCTGATCTCGCGTTGTCACCGGTGTAGCATAAACTTTTTCTTTTAAATAACCCCACATATAAAAGTCTAAAGGCGTGAGGTCAGGTGATCTTGGTGACCAGGCCACCGGACCTCTTACAATATTCTCCTGGGCGTTATAATTGTTTCCCACACAACCTATCCATCTCTCAGGATAAGTAGCGTCCAACCATTTGTGCACCACCCGTCCAAAATGCGCCGGCGCTCCATCCAACTTTCATTTCGTACATCAAGGGGAACATCTCCCATTATTTCGAGAAGGTCATGAGTGAGGAAATCCCGAAACAATTCTGCATTTAGCCTAGGCGGCAAGAAGTGTGGGCCACAAATGTTGTTGCTAATAATACCCAACCAAACATTTACACTAAATTCATTTTGAAATGATCGAAGGCGATTTTGGTGAGGATTTGCGTGTTCCCAAACATGCATATTATGGTGATTCACTACTCCAGCTCTGGTAAACGTCGCCTCATCGGTCCATAATATTTTTTCTTAAGAATTCGGGATTCCCCCTTACAGAGTTAATTAGCCAACGACAAAAATTTAAACGCTTCTCTGTATCACCGGGATGTAAATTTTGTACGGAATATAAATGATAAGCTTTTCTGTGGTTTCTATGTAATACTCGTAGCACTTTAGACTTGGATGTTCCTAATTGTTGTGCTGCCCTGCGAGAACTTAAACTTGGATTTTCGCCAAAAGCTCTAAGAATTCTTCCGTTTCCATTTCTTCCAATATTTCTTCGATCTTCATTTCTATTTTGTCGGTTATCTCGCAATCCCCTTTCGCAATAATTGCGATGGGTGTCTGTAAAAACTTGAACATTTGGTCGTCTCCTATTTGGATACCTCCTTCGGTATTCTCGAACTGCCTGTTGAGCATTGCCATCAGTCATCACAAAACCCATAAATAAAATGAATATCAGCATACTCTTCATTGCTGAACAATCTTGGCATCTTGTAGCTTGGTACACAACATTAACACTAGTTTTGACAGGTCAAACATTGACTGACAACACTGTTTCATTGTTTACCAAAGGCAACTAGGATTATTAATTTTATCATTAATGTAGGAAAGGTTTTATTGTTTTAGTAGAGAAAGCAGAAATAGCCGTTTTACTCGAAAAGTAAGCGTTGTACGAAAAAACTAAAAGATACCTTCTTTCTTCCAAATTAAACACTGAATCGAACAATCTCAATATCAACTGCACAAAACAGTGGCGTAACATAGTTTCGGCGAAAAATTCATCTCCCCCCACCCTCTGGCGGCGCCACTGGAGGCAGTACAAAGATAAGATTTTATGAAACAATAGAGACTTAAAAAATCATCATCGTCCCTAAAACTTCAAGTCGATAGCTTTCGTAATTTTAGAGTTATTAAAAAAATTGTTTGTTTTTCACAAAACTTTAACATCCTGTATCTTTGTTAGCAATCCCCTAAGGATGTAAGTTGATAGGAACTTTTCGGCTTATTTTAAGTCCCTCCATCACGTGTCGAAGTTTGTCAGGTAAACTTCGGACCACCCTGTATACAAAACTTAACTTATTTTCTAGTTCGATAGCCCCTTTGAAGGAAAGTACTCAATTGTGGGACATTCTATATATTAATGTAAAATGCAATTTATTAAAAAATATTTGCTCGTCTTCAGGCAGTTCTGATTAAATGAAGCTAAAAGCACGAGTTAATTTCTATGAAAAAAAGTTATATTAGAACTAGAACTAGTAAATATAATTATTAAGAAGTGGCTTTTTAATAAATAGGTATAGTTTGCGAAACAGATATTGATTGTGACAGGACGTCCGGGGTAAGACGCTAAGGAACGCAGAGCCGGTTTAACTATATTGTTCCCTAGTTTACTTTTTCAATGTACGTTCTTGTGCTCAGTGTAGCATCTTCCGAATGAAATTATTATGTTGATTGTATAAGCATCCTAACAAAAAAATAATGACCCCCAATAAATGTCAAATTATACCAATTTATTGTTGCAGACGAACGTGAGCAGAACCACATTCCTCAAAATCCCGCATTAACTGATTATTAAATTAAACCAACAAATTGTATTTTTGGTATTTTGATTATTTTTTTGATGGCGTTTTTTTGCTTAGGTAAAACAAAATATAGAGACAAAAAAAACAGGAATGAGATTAAAGAGCAGAAAATATTCATACATTCAGACAAATTTTGCTTCAAATTTGATACCAAATTTCTCTTCATATTTGGTACAAAATTTTGCTTTTTTGATGCCAAATGTTATAATTCCAAAATTTCTCCTATAACCCTTGTTTTAGATGGAAATAAAAATCTTAAAAAATCTTATTAGAGATTGTAAAACAATTGGTCATGTTGATGTAATTACAGATGTCCAGTAATTCAAATAAAAGTGCTCTAGCAAACATTTCAATTACTTTTTTTGGTGTTTGCTGTATCTTGTTTTACTCGAATGTAGCGTGTGTCCGCTGTCTCAAAATGTGTATCCCCCTCCCCCACAAGGTACCTCGAGGGACTCAGGGGGTTTATTATCTGTGGTGTTTAATTTACAATTTGAAATGATTTTCAGCATGTGGTACATAAATAACTATTGTGCGTGAAGTGCGAAAACTGACTTTTTTCCCATTAGGTGTGAAGTTCATTGACAAAGCGCAGCCTACAATACTTTTCATTCGAGGTGCACTCAAGATTTTTTCAACAACCGCTAGAAAAAGTTATGGGAAAAATATTCTAAAATAAATCCAGTTAGACCTGATGAATTAAGAAAATGTTTTACAGGATTCTGCTATATCTACTTGATTGCCATGGTAATCCCTTAAGGGGCCTAGTCGGGAAAAAGCTTCGGATAGCTGTGTCACTCTCTAGAAAGTTTTTATACATGCGCCGCTGAATAATTTTGCTCTTGACTATACCTTCACTGGACGTTTTATTCACCGACTTCATTGAGGTGCGATTCCCGATAGAGGTAACACTTCCTTGCTCCATTTGTAGTGACAAAGATACTTATTTAGAAAATTCTTTTTAACCAAATAGTACGGAATAAAAGTTTAAAACTTGCTGAGCATAATTATGAAGATTCATTCTAGACGACATGTATGAATTTTACCTCGAATTTTACCGATTGATATCATAATTCAGGAGCTAATCACGTCCAAATTTCACTTATATTTACAGTATAAGTTTTCTCTACATAAAATGAAAATTAATTAAAATAGATATACATGTACCCTCTAGTACACTTTCAACTACTGATCCTCCAAATTTGGTGTAATTTGACCAAACCGTATGGAAGAAATAAATTTTGAAAAATTACCTTACAAACACTGGTTCGATTAGCCCTCTTAAGAATGGCGCCTGTATCATTAATTTCGGAATTACAAACCCGCCCTTGTAAAAATCAGAAAACTGTTAGAACTAACAAAAAACATCAGTTGTGTCGTCAGTTCAAGAAAGCTACGTTAACAGTCTGACAGTTTCACAGTTGAGAAATCAGTTAGAGAAACAAACAAATGATGCAATTACAGAAAGAATCCGACAGTGCGTAAAAATTTCAGTTTGTAACTATGAAATTAAGTTCTGATTCTAGCTTTTTATCAGATATTAGTAGAGTTCACCAGCCATCAAATTGTTATTTCTGTTTGCACTTTGAGGTTAAAAGCTAAAGCTCATTTTAAATTATTTCTTACCCTTTGGGACGGATATATAAGGGGGAACATCCTGAATCATCACCCCCTCAATATCCATCAGTACGCCTATCAGACAGGAAAATCGACAGAACTAGCACTTAATAACCTAGTCGAGAAGATCACCCAATCCCTTCAAATGAAGGAAATTGCGGTGAGAGCCTTTCTCGACATGAGGGAGTATTTAATAACGCACTGCCCGACTCCTTATATGCAGCAGTGGCTGCCACAGGAATTGAGCCTACTGAAGGCGACTGGATTCGTGCTATGCTATCAAACAGAACCATAACAACGTCTCTACAGGGAGAAACAGTTAGGTTTAGAGCCACGAGAGGGTGCCCGCAGGGTGGGGTTCTCTCCCCCTTTTGTGGTCACTTCTTGTGGACGACCTACTGGCTATTCTCACACTGTGGGAGGTTGAAGTTCTAGCATATGCAGATGATCTAGTCATACTAGTCAGAGGAAACTCTGAAGTAGTAATATCAAATACCCTTCAAGAGACACTGGATGCAGTGAGTAACTGGTGCGACAGGGAACAGATGTCTGTAAACCCTCAAAAAACAGTAATAGTACCATTCACCCGGAAAAGGTAGCTGGGGGACTTAAGACTTCTCACTTTAATGGGTGAAACTATTCCATTTGCGGAGGAGGTGAAATATCTAGGAATCACTCTGGATAAATCACTTAATTGGAACTCCCATCTGGAAAATGTAATCCACAAAGCAAAGCTGTCCCTATGGACATGCCGTCGTATTTGTGGCAAATACTGGGGCATGGGTCCCCAACAAATTTACTGGATCTATATCACGGTCATCAGACCAATGATAACATACGGATCCATTGTTTGGTGGCTGAAAGGATTACAACGGACGGCCAAATCCAAACTCTCTGGACTGCAGAAATTAGCATGCATGACCGTAACGGGAGCAATTAGCACCACACCGTCAGCTGCAATGGAAATCCTCCTGGATTTACCCCCTCTTCATATATATCTGGAGAGAGAGGCCAGGTGGGCAACCTACAGACTGCAACAAGCGGCCATTAATATGCCGCAGACTAGTATCATGGTGCGGAACAGGTTGTTGGATGACATAGAGAATCACAGCATCCTGGGAATGCCCTCGGATACTATGCCTACTATGACCAACTACGAGCTGACCTTCAACATCCTTTCTCCAGAAAGAGTTGAGTGGGATGGGAATAAAGCCGACTTACTGAAGGCAGACAGTTGTTGGTTTACAGACGGCTCCAAAACTCCCGAGGAAACAGGAGCCGGAGTACACAGCTACAGACCAAGGGTGAGGATAGTCTCAAACCTAGGTACTCATGCAACTGTTTTTCAGGCTGAGGTTCATGCCATTGAACTGTGTGTACGAAGGCTGGAATATATGCATCTTACACGCAGATCAATAAAAATTTTCTCAGATAGCCAAGCAGCTATAAAAGCTCTTGGCTCCTACCGGTGTAACTCCAAAATGGTATGGAACTGTCAGAAAGCTCTAAATCATTTGAGCAAGAACAACAAAGTGACTCTGGTCTGGATACCCGGCCACTCTGGTATGGAAGGTAACGAAATAGCGGACTCCTTAGCCAGAGAAGGAGCGGGATCACGATTCATCGGACCAGAACCAATACTTGGCATATCCTCAAGTACTACCAAGATGGCTATCTCAACCTGGACTGAAAGGCAAACTCTCCAGTATTGGCAGAGTTACCAGGATTAGTTCATTCGAAGGCGTTTATAAAATACCCTTTGAAATCGAGAGCTAAGAAACTTTTAGAGTTAAACAGGATAAACCTGAAAACTCTAACAGGCCTATATACCGGGCACTGCCGACTAAACTATCATCTGCATAAACTCGGCCTAGCGGAAAACGCCGAGTGCCGTCTATGCCTGGAGGATGATGAGAAGGCAGACCACGTCTTATGCACCTGTCCCGCTGTGGAGAGGATCCGATTCTCAATATTTGGCAAAGGGCAACTGCTGCCAGAGGATCTGGACACATTCTCACCCAATAGAGTTATCAGTTTCATTAAGAGACTGAACTTATTGGGTGAAATATAATTAGGCGTGAGCCACAATAGGCCTGCTGATGGCCGCAGTGGAGGGTCTACTGAGACCCACTCACAACAAACCTAACCTAACCTACCCTTTGGGACTCCAAAATTCATTGGTCGTTAAAACGTCGTCCTGTACGGAGTGGCTGTAGGGGATGGAACGTAAAAATTACTCATAAAATAATTTTGCATTATTTTAATCTACAGAATATCGTCTACATTTTTGTTAAATAATAACAAAATTTTTGTTAACTTAAACATTAATAAATAATTAATTAAACAATTTATGAAAGCATACAGTTAAATGCAGAAGGTCCACGTTTAATGTGTGCTTCTGAAATTCCGTTTTGATCAAGCGCTTTTTGTTTAACACGACTCTACTTAACTCTTAATATTATTAAAAAATACTCATTAATAGCCTTGTAAAATGGAATTTCAGGGTTCTAAACATAAAATTCAAGAATTTTTAGTAAATATTTTATCAAATTAACCATGATTAGAAATAATCAGTAATATCAGTCATTCTCTTGTGTCAAAAAATGCCACCGCGTTTAAATTACACCCACGAAGACTTTTTGAATTTGTTTATTATTTATGGAGAATATGATAAAGTAATATCAAGAACTTGTAGTATACTTGTTACTAGATATCCACAAAAACGGAAAATAACACTAAACACTGTAACATGTCTATTAATTGGATTGAAGACACTTTGCATAAACTCAAATAGCTAAGATAAAATCATCTAAAAAAATGATTCCATTTTAATTTAATAATTGTTCAAAATGCATTTCTTACTACCTGCATACAATCTTCAATAGTTGTTAATAGGCTTTCATAAACTTTATTTTTAATTGTTCTCCAAATAAAATAATCTAAAACTGATAAATCGGGCGAGCGAGGAGGCCATAGGAAAGGTCCATTATTGGCGATTCATTGGTCGGAAAAAGTTTCTTATAAACAATTACTTATCAAATACGCGTTATGTGGGGGAGCAACGCCATGCTGATAAAAAATGTTTCTATGTTCGGCGAGAGGTAAATTTTCTAAATAGTTATTATTTTCAAATTTTTTAAATATTAAATCTCACCTAAAAAAAAAAAAAAAAAAACAGAAACGAAAAAATTAATTATACGTATTAGCAGAAGAAGAAATCTTTATAATTTAATGTTTAAATTTTCCTGATAAAATTCTATAGCCACCACTCTATCGTTTCTTATGGCAGGCACAGTAAATATTAAACTGCGAACTTTCTTGAAAATTTCGCTCCCTGAACGCATAAGGGTTCGAGTCACTCCAATAATGCGAATTGTGTCGTTTAAAAGTCCATTTTTGGTAAATTTAGCTTCATCTGACCATATAATATTTCCCAAATAAGAATCGTCGCGTACAGATCTTATTAGAATAAATTCACATAAATTTTCTCTTAGGAAATATGTTTCTTTTAATCATTGAATCATTTGGAACGAAAACGGGTGAAATTTATGTTTAATGAAGATTCTGTGAACTGAATCCTTGCATAGGCCCGATTTCAGAGGAGATTGTCTTAATGGCATCATTGGAAATGCATGAAAATATCCCAGAATTGCTATTTCTACGTTTTCATCATCAACAATAGGCTTCTGCTTTTGAATTCTTGCATTGACAGAGCCATAATATTTAAAATTATGCAGTATGTGTTTTACAGTGCTTGGTGACGGTTTCCGTTTTTGTGGATATCGAATAGCATATGTACTACAAGTTCTTGATATTACTTTATCACATTCTCTATAAATAATAAACAAATTCAAAAAGTCTTCGTGGGTGTAATTTAAACGCGGTGGCATTTTTTGACATAAGAGAATGACTGACATTACTGATTGTTTCTAATCATGGCTAATTTGTTAAATTCTTACTAAAAATCCTTCTAAGACAATCGCAATTATTTCAAAACATTGTAACTTAAACCCACACAATGCTTATATAAGAAAAAAAGGAATTTAATTATACATAATTTGATGTAAACAAATACAGGGAGTTCCATTTGACTTAAGCAAGTTTTCGCGGTTTGAAGTTTACAAAATGTAACGTCAAAAATGGAACACTTGGTATACTATTATTGAATTTCTTTAAACTGTAAAGCGTAGGTCACCTTATGGTCTTTCTGCGTGCTAAAAACCAAATGAGTATCTTTTGCACGAAAAAAGTTATAAAGATTATTGTAAACCATTACACCTGTCAAAATTTTTTTAAAATGTCAAATATCTCTGAAACGGCTGGGTTTAGCATAGGGTATCCTACACGTTTTTGACTCAGAATTTTATGCTCTTTTCGAAAACCCTAAAATATATAGGATACTCCATTTAAAATAAGCATGTTGGTATCGACTTCCGGTATAATCGGAAGTGCTAAATAATTTAAAATAGGTTTTAGCTTTTAACCTTTAAGTGCAAACAGAAATCGTTTCTAGAAGACTTTAAAGCTGCTGTGGATTGTCCTATGATATGAGCCAAGAAATTTAAAGTTTTAATTAGAAACTAAACTGACAGATTTTTAAAAGAAGCAGATAAAAATTGATCAAGGTAACGTAATAATATTTAAAATATCTTACTTGTAAAATAAATATGACAAGCATTATTTTGTCGTAGATTACACTCACTATTGGAGTGACTGGCTGGCATATATTAAAATCAAAACAACAATCCCTTTTAGCTAATATCGATAAGGATTGAATTACATGATACCATTTATAGAATATTAAATAAAAAACATAATGAAATGGAAATATTAAAATTGTTCCTAGTTCCTACACCAAAGTTTTGATTGCTGTAGGGAAAAAACCATCCAGTTTTCTTTCTTAGAAAGTTATTTGAAAATTTTAATACTTTCATGTGGTTTCCCACTGATGATTTGCATATTTCTCAATTATTTTAATTATAGTATATAATTTACTGTATCGTGTAATTTAGAAGTACCCTATGTATATTATATGTATACATCAGAGATCATGTAAACAAATGATGTACAGCAGTTATAAATATGTGCATAAATATTATAATCGATTACAATATCTCTTAATATGATCATATTACTATACATACATACATATGTACATACCTAGTTAATATTAATATAATCCATGAAATAATCATATAACATATTAAAGGATATTTATTAGTGGTTAGTGATGTTTTTCAAAAATAAGTACATATTAATATGTCACTTATATTTTTTGCACATTACATAAATTGTTTGATCGATGTTTGGCCCTAATATGCTTTATGTCACGGGTAAATACGATGACAAATTTTGAATTTCTAACAGGAATTAAAAAGAGATCCTCGATGCTTTTATAAACTAAAGAATGTGTGTTGTAAGGGTGTTTTTATTCATGTATTATATATATATATATATATATATATATATATATATATATATATATATATATATATATATATATATATATATATATATATATATATATATATATATATATATATATATATATATATATATATATATATATATATATATATATATATATATATATATTAAATATGATTTGATGGAAACACCTACTCAGCGGGCAAATACCCCGACCTGCATTGAATTACACCTTCAAATCATGATAGATCGATAGCCAATATCATTTGTCAATTCCTAACCAGACATAGATCGATTTCGAACTTATTTGTTCTCTTCAGTATGCCATAGGTTATGGAACAGACAAATGATAGTGGCCAACCTGCTAGTTATATACTAACTAAGGTGAAGTGAATAGTGGTGAGAGGTATGAAACTTCTCATATGGTCTGAATGCTACTATCCGACCGACATCCTAGATGTCTCTGTGGCGGATAGGACTTGCATCACAGCAAGTACCGAGAGCGGCGACCCCTAGCCCAGGTGGACTCAACTAATGTGTCATTAAATATGATTTGAAGGAAACAACTACTCAGCGGGCAAATACCCCGACCTGCATTGAATTACACCTTCAAATCATGATAGATCGATAGCCAATTGTTTCCTTCAAATCATATTTAATAACACATTAGTTGAGTCCACCTGGGCTAGGGGTCGCCGCTCTCGGTACTTGCTGTGATGCAAGTCGCTATCCGCCACAGAAACATCTAGGATGTCGGTCGGATAGTAGCATTCAGACCATATGAGAAGTTTCATACCTCTCACCACTATTCACTTCACCTTAGTTAGTATATAACTAGCAGGTTGGCCACTATCATTTGTCTGTTCCATAACCTATGGCATACTGAAGAGAACAAATAAGTTCGAAATCGATCTATGTCTGGTTAGGAATTGACAAATGATATTGGCTTTCCATCTATCATGATTTGAAGGTGTAATTCAATGCAGGTCGGGGTATTTGCCCGCTGAGTAGTTGTTTCCTTCAAATCATATTTAATAACACATTAGTTGAGTCCACCTGGGCTAGGGTCGCCGCTCTCGGTACTTGCTGTGAGAAGTCGCTATCCGCCACAGAGACATCTAGGATGTCGGTCGGATAGTAGCATTCAGACCATATGAGAAGTTTCATACCTCTCACCACTATTCACTTCACCTTAGTTAGTATATAACTAGCAGGTTGGCCACTATCATTTGTCTGTTCCATAACCTATGGCATACTGAAGAGAACAAATAAGTTCGAAATCGATCTATGTCTGGTTAGGAATTGACAAATGATATTGGTTATCGATCTATCATGATTTGAAGGTGTAATTCAATGCAGGTGGGGGTATTTGCCCGCTGAGTAGTTGTTTCCTTCAAATCATATTTAATAACACATTAGTTGAGTCCACCTGGGCTAGGGGTCGCCGCTCTCGGTACTTGCTGTGATGCAAGTCGCTATCCGCCACAGAGACATCTAGGATGTCGGTCGGATAGTAGCATTCAGACCATATGAGAAGTTTCATACCTCCCACCACTATTCACTTCACCTTAGTTAGTATATAACTAGCAGGTTGGCCACTATCATTTGTCTGTTCCATAACCTATGGCATACTGAAGAGAACAAATAAGTTCGAAATCGATCTATGTCTGGTTAGGAATTGACAAATGATATTGGCTATCGATCTATCATGATTTGAAGGTGTAATTCAATGCAGGTGGGGGTATTTGCCCGCTGAGTAGTTGTTTCCTTCAAATCATATTTAATAACACATTAGTTGAGTCCACCTGGGCTAGAGGTCGCCGCTCTCGGTACTTGCTGTGATGCAAGTCGCTATCCGCCACAGAGACATCTAGGATGTCGGTCGGATAGTAGCATTCAGACCATATGAGAAGTTTCATATATATATATATATATATATATATATATATATATATATATATATATATATATATATATATATATATATATATATATATATATATATATATATATATATATATATATATTGTAAAAAACAATGAGAATTAACGGGTACGCCCGCATAAAGAAAAAAATTGCACAGTGGAAAATGCAAAAATTGCAAATGGCAGAAAGATGCAAACCGTGGACACGTGTTTCTGACTAATTGGTCTTCATCAGCACGGTGTAGCTGAGTTAAAATGATGGACAAAACTCAAAAAAAGACACTAAAGGAAAACCACTGACAGGGAGCCAGTCGCACCTTTGTGGCTTCCACTTGGATGACTCCGGTATGGGAGCATCGTCCAAGCATCGTACACGCGGGCAACTATAGCAACCTGCGTGGGATATCGGACCCAGAAGAATGAATATGAACAGAGAATGAATTTGACGCGGGTTTAATTACATTACAGTAAAAAACAATGAGAATTAACGGGTACGCCCGCATAAAGAAAAAATTGCACGGTGGAAAATGCAAAAATTGCAAATGGCAGAAAGATGCAAACCGTGGACACGTGTTTCTGACTAATTGGTCTTCATCAGCACGGTGTAGCTGAGTTAAAATGATGGACAAAACTCAAAAAAGACACTAGAGGAAAACCACTGACAGGGAACAGAAATGAACCAATATCTGTTTTGCCTTTACACTCATATTGACCTGCATTGGAAATAGTTAAAAAAACCATTAATTTATTACGCAAAGATCATTGTGTGTCCAAAATAATCCTGTTATTATAAGTGACGTTATTATTTATTTATTTGACGATTATGATTATATTGACAGAAAACCAAAGACCTCATTAGTCCTGAGGAAGACAATAAATTTTGTCGAAACGTCGACTAAATGAGAATTTGAGGTTTTCTTTACTAATTTTTTATCCAAACCGACTAATAAAACTACATTAAGAGATTGTGGATACGAAACTCCTTAGCTATAATAGTAATATTTGTTGTAAATGTACCGAATTTAATCTCTGCCGCTTCTAATTAAAAACTATTTGTATTGTGAGACCGTTTAACTTCGACAGATGTAATTGACGCATATTTGGAATATCTGAACTTTTTCAGATACTCTTCATTTATGTTTTGTGTAGAAAAGTCTACTTCTTTGTCATTTAAAAGGTCGACTATATTTAACATCGTAAGAAATCCGGGATTGTTTTTAAAAAATTTTGTTTTACTGCCTCAGCAATGTTTCCTGATAATTGAAAATTTACACTACAGTGGCGTGAACTGCATCTGCTAGAGTGCTAGAATTTGTAGTTTCTAGTACTTTAGATGAAATCAGATGTCCACACATTAAATAATTTACCATTAATGCATCCATTAAAACATTTGACACTTTCCAGCTGCAAGCATTAGTGGTTTCATCCACGCTAATCCAGTCGTATTTGTCATTCAGTTTAGTATAATTTTTTTTGTTTAATATTGTCACATTTTTGTGACAAGTTTTTTTCTTATTGTAGTTTCTTATGGCACCTGAATATTGCTATACTGCCAACTAATACACTTTTTGCAAAAATTGTTTAAATAATGGATTATCTAGTTTTGTCCACGATATATTACAACGAACCGTCATATCCACTAAATGTAACTTAAAATTTGTTTGCCTGTCACTATTAGTAACACTACCGCTCACACACTTTTACGACTGTCTAAGTGTCTCTTAATGTTTGCTTTGACGTTGCACGAAAGCAATTATTTTAGAGCTTGTGCAATATAATTCTGCGTCATTAAATTGCAACTCCGGGAAACCACTAATCCACAAATTCACTTTATCCACTGAAGGTATTGAGCAAGACATTTTAAGAAAGTTAAGCTTCGTAGTTTTTAATTTTCTCACTGTTTACGTATCTATGTACGTGTAGCTGATGTAGACGTTTTAAAAACACTGTTTATTTAGAGATATTTATTTACATTCAACATCGGGCAGTGGGTGTAAACGTGATATGATCAACTTCGCAAGCAGTCGCCTGCTAATCGAGTATTGACAATGCTTTTCACCCTCAAGATGACGATCAGTAAGTAATTGTTCTTTATAGCAGAAAGTCGTCCGTTTACCTAACAATATTTAATGTTTTCTTTCCATTTTTATAAAGAAAAAAGATTTATTGCATAATACCTATATATGTAAGAATATTTTATTATTTAATATTGTTCGGGAATGTTTCATTAGGTGTTTACAATATAATATTCTATCTACATGCATATGTAAGTAAAAGTTGTCTCTGGAATTTATCGTTATCTCTCGATCTCTACTCTCAATAAAACTTGACAGTAAATGACGAATTTAAACGATGATTAGCATATTTGAAAATATACGGTTTTTAGTACTTTATGGTAAATATATTTTCGAGGAATTGGAATATTTGTTTCAGGAGTTATCTACTTTTAAATTGTTTTAAGTTTACGTGAAGGAAGATTAGTTGTCGTATATCTAGAATGTTAGATTCATTAAATAATTTCTTTTCATGTTAGATCTAGGAAATACCTAAATTTGTTTGGAATGAATCGTAATTAATTGTTTTAGTATATACATATATTTTATATATATGCCATCTGAATTGTTGGTCTATATACGCACCCAAGTATAATTTTACCTTTGCTTTCAATGGAGAATAGGTCATTAACATATAGTGTAAATAATAATGGACCCAGTCCCGTGCCTTATGGTACGCCATATTTAATAGTTTTAAAATTGTTAATTGCATCACGCACTGTTGTCGACCTAACAAATATCACCTGAATAATTGTAAAGTCGGCCCTCTAGTATCAAAATTGTCTAGAGATTTTAACAATGACCATTAATTTACAGTGCCGAAGGCTTTTGTCAGGTTGACAAACATGCACAAGGATTTATTTCTTCCATCTAAGGTAGCATAAATATAATTTGTGAGAGATAGCACCGCATCCTGTGTTGATTTATTTCCTTAAAATCCGTACTGATATTCTGAAAGTAGGTTATATTTACTAATGTCTTAAATTAATCTAACGGTAACCACTTTAAAAAAAAATTTTGCAAAATGAGTGTGATATTGGTTTGAAATTAGTAGCAAATAATTTATCCCCATTTTTAAAAATAGATGTTATTATTGTGGTCTTAAAAGCAGATAATTATTTTATTTATAATGTAATACAATGGATGTACATATGCTGATACTAGTTTAATGTCATCTGCCCTTATATCATCGACCAGAGGATCTCATATTTTTGAGACTTTATAATTTGATCAATCCACTTAAATTTGTTGATGTTAAATACTTAGAATTAGTTGCAATGTTTTTCTTGAAACAATTTTTTTTTGTTTTGATATTTCTTTAGTAAAAGCGATATTTCTCCTGACCAAAAGATTTCAAAAGCGTAACCGATGCAAATTTTAGGAACAACATTTTCTATAGCAGGTACTAATTTTATGTATGTAACATTTGCTAACAACTTTTAAGGTGTTTAGGTTAGATAAAAAATGTCACTACCTACTAAAATGAAAGCTACGTTTCTCATGTATATCAATTTAAGTTAATTATATTCTCCCCACGTATAAACATATACGTCCAAATGCTGTTATTCCAAGAAACATGATTTCTAAGTCCTATTTAACATTTATAGATGCCTTGTCCAGTATCTTGTGCTAGTTAGATTGATGTTCATAGTTTCATTTTTCCGTAGACTGTTCTACTGATGTAGTTTAAAATTTTTAATGTCGCTTTTAGTATTTATTATTCAATTTAAATATGTATGTTTATTTCAAAAATATTAGTTACTTTACTTTCATTTAAAAAATATGTAAATTATTTTGTAATTACTTGAATATTATATTGGAAGGGGAAAAATAATTTAAGAAGATATTTGATGTAAAAAAATTTTCGACCGTGGGAGGCCTCTATGTTTGAATCTTATAATGTTTGTGGAAATAAAAGTGATTACAATGATAAGAAAATCAAAGTTCATTAGTGTTTTCAGTAAGAAAAAATCGGCTACATTTGAACGAGCAAGCGAAACAAATTTGCCTAAATGTTTACAATAATCTTTTGAAACGACGAACTAATGTCCCTAATTTGTATGATTTGGATGTACTAGGTGAAACAGTATCTCTCACTAACGTTGCCCGTCCCAAAATACACAAACTGGTGAAAGAAGATGCCTTCCCAAGAAAACAAAAGTCCGACGCCGGTCAATCCCATCATTAAAAAAACTTTTTAAGAACTTTACGACGCGTATCAGAAAAATGAAATCCCAACTATTGACGTGGTAGACACAACATTAAAAGAAATAGATTATCTAGACTTTAGGAACTTGCCTGAGAAAAAGTGGATTTAAATATCAAACTATTAATAAATGCATGGCGATTATGGAAACTAGACGAATAGTGAATTTGCGAAATTCATATCTGGCTTTCCTTAATGGCTGCAGCCTCATGTGGATTGAATTGTAGTATCACAGCTTTTATTTGTTGGAAATATTCAGCATAATAAAAAGCTGCCTGCAACCATATTCCCCAACGTGTAAGAATCGGCTGTTGTGGTTCAGGAATACCGACACTTGCTATGAAATGCACGGAGACGTTTAGGAGATTTAAGAAACACTTTTTTTGTACTTGCTATTAATGCATCCATCTCTGGAAAACCTTTTCGAATATTTTCTGCCAAAAGATGTAAAGCATGCACTTTACACGTAACATGTATAAACGTACAACCTTGTTCTTGCAAAGAACGGCCTACCAAACGCATTATAACGGCGCCATCAGTCACAAACATCAACACTTTTTGACAGTTCAAATTTTTCTAACATCTCCAGCACCACCCTGGTAATTGTTTCGCTAGTACACTGACTTAGTCTCTTGCTAGCTAGTAACAGTGGAACTGTCGGTTTAAGAGGGTCCAGTACTCGTACTATAACATTTAAAATAGAATTTTTTTTACAATCTGTTGTCTCATCAACAGATAGCCAGTGTATTTTTTAATTCACATTTCATCTTATTTACCATGTCTACGTGTACAGTTGGTAGATAGTTACATAACGTTGTGCGGCTTGGTAACTTCACCTGGGCATTGGTATTTATTCCAGAACTCTCGAAATGGTTGTTTATCGAGTATGTGCACCGGAACATCACAGGCAATCAGCATTAATGGCTTATCAAACATAAACTGTGTTATCGAAGGCACGCAATTTTCTATTTTTATGGTGTACACTATCTACGTGAAGTCCACAATCACGCTTATCCCAGCACATCAAATTTTTCTCGCACACTTTACAAATTATTTTAGCACCATCATAGAATAAATCCGGAATTCACCTACGAATTTATTCACTTTATCAGCAAATGGCCGTTTTCTACCACTGCGTACGTCTGCCATGCTTTATTATTAAATTAATATCAACAATACAGTACAACAAATAAAATAAAAACACAAGAACAATATGTAATACGCCCAAGTGACTTAACGTGTACACAACACGAAAGCTAATAATGGACTGGACTGGAGAAAGAGTATCGCGGTCAAGGTGAATGTCGGCGACAGTAAGTACATCTGTACTCTACGACCACGATACACAGAAACGATTTGCAGCTTTATTCATGACATCGTAAAAAAAGGATGGACTGATGGATCTAGGAATGTCAACCAATCTCATTGCCCCCTAATAAAGGAACTCGATTGATTATATTACACTGTGGATCAGTTGATGGATGGGTTGATAATGCATTGAAACTGTGCGGAAAAAACATGGAAGACTGTAACGTGAATTACCACAAGAAAATGAAGGAAGAAATATTTGAGGAATGTTTGAAAATACCCTAATTCCGAAATTAACCGAATAACGTTATTGTTCTTGACAGTGCGAAGTACCATTCGAGACACTGTATAAAATTCCTAACAAGAATTCTACTAAGTTGGAGTTAAAATTTTTTTAATGGAACATGATCTCTATTATGAGGAAAATTATAATAAGGCACAACTGTTGGAAGTCCTGCAAACGAAAAATTATGAGAAGAAGTATATTATAGATGTAGCGGAGAGATATGGTCACAAAGTGTTGTGATTACCGCCATATCTCTGTATTTTCAACCTGATTGAATTAATTTGGTGTAAATTGAAGAAAAATGTCAGAAAAGGAAATATTTTTCCGAAATTCATAAGAATGTCATAAAGTTAAGTGAAAATAAAGTGTCGAAAATTAACAAGGAAGATTGGGAAAAAGAATTAGGAAAGTAATTACAATTGAGGATGATTATTTAAAAATAATTTTAAATAGTGGAAATAAATTTATTATAAAGGATAGCAGATCATCTGAAAATGTGAAAATGAAGAAGAGGGTGAGAAGGTCGAGGATTCAGAGGAAAAAGCAATGTGAAGTGAGGTAAAGTGAAGTGATGTGAAGTGAAGAAGTAAATTTTGTGATATCAACTGCATTATTTAATTCCGCTTTTGTGCTATCGTAGTTCAGTGCTTGAGAAACATCAATTTCAGGATGTTATTATTTATAAATGTTATTATTTCTTTCATTTTGACATAAATATGCCTTTCTGTTTCTATTATAGTAATAACTGTACTATTAGAATTTATTGTTAGTTTATTTATTGAGAAAAATATTTGTTTCTGTTACTATTTTGAGAGTATATTCGTTGTTTTTATTTTGTTTTTAAAGGTTTCTTGTTACTTTTTTAATAATCTCTTTATTCTATACTAATATTCCATACCCATCCTTTCCCGGCAAGAAATGATCATACCTCCTCGCGGTTCTTGCTGGGTTGTAACAATTTATATTAAGCGAACTTGATTACTGTAACTGCTGTATGTGTAGTCAATAGGTTAAATTCAATACTATTATTTCAAGTTAATACTTTCTTGTACAATTGTTTAATTGATGCTAGCTAAATTGAGCACAAAAACCGACATTGAAGAAGTAAACGGGCGAACAATACAGTTAAATCCGGCTCTGCGTTCCGTAGCGTCTTACCTCGGACGTCCCGTCACAATATCTGTTTCACACACTATATATAAGGCACACGGTGGCTCGAGCAGTCAGTCTTAATTCAAAATTGAAGAATAAAGAAGAAATAAGTTAGGGATTAAAGTAGTGATTTCTAAATGTTAATTGTGATTCTCTTAATTGCTTTTTGTGTAGGTTTCAGATCATCGAAGCTGATTCTCTACTGCACGACGCTAAGTACTATGTTTAAATTGTTTTCAGCAGGAAATTCAAGCGAGTATTTTTCCAGAAAGTCTGTAACTTAAAAAATGGGACAACATTTTTTTCTTTATTCATATTAGGTGTTACGATATTGAATTTGACTATTGTTCCTATTCAATAGAGTCATATATTTTAAAGAATTCTTATTATGTATGTCATATACAATATGAATTTCATCGTATCGTGATTTCGTATATTTAGAAAAAAAATTTGCAACAAAAAAAGTTTTGCTAAATCATCAGTATGTATATCAACCAAAACATCCAAAGATTGTACCTTCAATTGCATCCATTACGGCCAATTTTTATTTTCAAAATACAAAAATCATATTTTCAGCAGGTTTTTTCGAATTTTTCCTCTGTAAATACAATCACCCACATGTTCTCTGTCAACTGACTTTTTTTAATTATTAATAATGTTTTATGTTCTATGAATTATAATGCATTGTTTGTTTCTGTGCAGGAAAATGCCTCCATGCAGAATGATAAAAGGTGAAAAATGACATGAGCTGCCACAACACCGGCAACCAGGAGAGCCCAGCCGCACCTGGACGGTATTGTCGTCCTGGCTGGATACCATTTTTTGTCAACTTTGTCCTTCATGTTATATTGCTTGTTTGTTTTTATATATTTATATATGAAATAAATAAAATAAAAAGTAGCGTTAATTACAAATGCATATAAAACAGGAAATAAAGCTGATTAAATTGGAATTAGAATTGGGAACTCACTGATAAAATTCACTTTGTCAGCGTATGGCCGCTTTTTACCCTGACATACTTTATTATTAAATTGATATCAAGAATAAAATACAACAAATAAAATTATCAACAATACAACGGAGAGGAATAAATGACGTTGTACACACCACGTGGCATAACAATAGACTAAAATCAAATGTTAGTCTTTGTTAAAATAGTAAACAAGTCTCGTTTACGTATTTGGGTATTTCTCTACCTGTCACCGCCCATGACTTGCTTGCCGATTTGCCAATTCTACTAATTAATGATAAATTGTTATAAAGATACCACGGAATGATTTCCGCTCAATTAGCAGCTTTCATCATAAACCAGTCGGCAGTTACAATTTTCTTATTTAAATGAATCCCTTTTCACCCCATTCTCACACCCTGCACGCCCCTGCACCAATTTCAGATGTCTAACCGGTAGGTTACATTCAGGATATTTTAAGGAACAAGTTAAAACAGGTCGCTTGCTTCCTTCACTAAAAGGCACTCGGCCAGAAATAATTAAACAGAACACACCATACTATGTAGTACGCGTGATGAGGCCAACTAAATTGCCGAAACCTGCGTCGATTACTACAATCGAATGCTGAGGTGTATATGGAAACTACTTCATATTATCCTTTCTCCTAATATCCTACTTCCTGTAAATCAGAAATTTGTTGACCTAAAAATTACATAACACGATATGTAAATAAGTTCTCTTTACAATTTGTAAATAAGTTCTTTTTCTTATTGATTTAATAATGAAAAAATAATTGGAAATATTTTAAAAAGGATTTACAAATATGTAGGTATTCGAGAAACTTGTTGCGAATGGAATACGTTCAACTACTCAGAAAAACCTGTAAAATTAGTAGTACCTGAATGTAACGAACATGTTAAATAGTCAATAATAGACAGACAAGTCTTGTGAAAATAGTAAAAAGCAAAAGTGCATCAACCTTCTGGCGCCAACTATTTTTTTCTACTACTCAACTTGTCTTTAATAATAAATATTCTATACAACGTAAAACTGTAAATACAACGACAATTTCTTTACATGATGTGTTTAATTGCGTCTATTTAAATTTCCTGTATGTTTTCCCATAATTAAACTAATTAGTTGGCAGTTTTATGTACAGGTACTCTATGTAAATATTGGAAATAGCAAACACTTAATCAACGATATGCTCGGTTGTCGTAGGCGTGGTTCATGGGGATAACAAAACAAAAATAAAATCGTTTTCTTTTGTGTAATTTAAAAAAAGACACTTTGGTAATTGGTAATGGTAATGGTAATAGTGGGGGAGGCTGACGCCTGGCAAGTAGGCCACAGACGGGCCCTTTTTACCAACCCCCAGCTGTCCCCTCAGCCATGTGCTTCTCTTGCTCCCTCATCGAATCTTTCCGACCTTCTGATGAAGGTCAGGATGTCACTCATTGCGAGGGAGCTCATCTCCTCCCTTAGAAGCGCCTCAGAACCGAAGATACTGTGTCTCAGGCGCCCAAACGCTTCACATTGTCCCAGGAAGTGGTAAGATGTCTCTTCATCACTCCTGCATCTTGGACATGTAGGGTCTTCCTCAATACCTATCAATGATAGATGCCTCTTAAGTCTGCAGTGGCCTGTCAGAACAC
Organism: Rhamnusium bicolor; assembly: GCA_029963845.1. Lineage (NCBI taxonomy): Eukaryota > Metazoa > Arthropoda > Insecta > Coleoptera > Cerambycidae > Rhamnusium > Rhamnusium bicolor. The sequence continues at coordinate 154,773 of JANEYF010002849.1, read as the reverse complement.
CGATTAAGAGATTCAGAGTTTTACGACTCCGTCCCAGCAACCAGGCCGATCTCGATTTGTTCGGCCCCGTCACAAAATCTCGGGTTTGCCTGCAGGCCCTGTTGGTCCTCCAGTGCGTCCTCAGTGTCTCGTGGGCCCACTCATCGAGGGCCGTTGTGACCTGCCTTCTTGAAATACCTAACATAGGCTCAGGCCTGTGACAGGGCTCCTCGGCTCCGAGTCTAGCCAATTCATCGGCCTTCTCGTTGCCTGGAACTCCCATATGTCCCGGGACCCATACCAGTCTCACTTGTTTATGCCTAGCCAGCTCTTCTAGGGCATCCCCACACTCCTGGACGAGAGCTGATCTCGGCCTGGGGGAGCACACCGCCTTTAGAGCAGCCTGGCTGTCGGAGCAGATATATATTATCTGTTCCGCCCCATTCCTAACCTCAGCCCTACCTGCCACCGTTAGGATGGCGTAAACCTCTGCCTGGAAGACCGTGGTGTACGAGCCTAGAGCAAAGCTCTCCTGTACTTCCTTGCCTTCCAGATATATTCCCGCCCCGGAAGACGATCTAGTGGCCAGCCGAGATCCGTCTGTATAACACACCAGAGAGTCCGGGCGGAAGTCAATTCTTCCTTCACTCCACTGCTCCCTACTAGGAAGAGTGAGAGTGTAATTCCTTTCCAACCTTAGCTGATCTTTCGCTTCTCTCACCTTCAGGACAGAGAGAGGGATTTCCCTCTCCGTCAGTCCAGCAATTGCTGCGTGACCTTCAGCTCTGCCTGAACACTGCCAGCTCCCAGAATCCCGCATTCTCAGATAGGCCGCCATAGCCTCCCTCTTTATCCACGAGGGAAGCGTTGGCAGGCCTAGCAGAACCTCCAGAGCAGCTGTCGGTGTCGTCCTCATTGCGTGTAATTAGTAACTGAGGTTCAATTTGACTGTTTTAAAATAATTGTTATCAAACTTAAACGATATAGGGAATTTTCTTAAGATATGATAGTTTCTCTTAAGACGCATATCCACTAAATGCGTAAAATATTGCAAACGCTTTACGAAAGTTTGCAAACTAAAATATTTTTAGTTTGCGCGATCAAAATATGCTAATAAACGTTTGTGATTGTTCCATACAAAGTTGGTATTACACGAACTGATTTCGGCACTGATATTTGTGAAATGACTACCTAAGATGCGGTCTTAAAACACACACTGACACACCGTTTTCGACACTGTTTCATACATCAAATAACGTTCTTTCACCATATTCTCTCTCCTGGCTCAGGTATGGTGTCGCGCCTTAACAAATCTCTGACTGGATTGCCTCTTATGGCGTAGTTCGGTGGATGACATACTACGCCCTGGAGTGTCGGAGGTACGGCTGCTGAAAAGTACCAGGGATGAGGTGTACAGCCCGGAGCAGTCTTTGGACCAGAGTTTTTCAAGCTTTGCCCGGCACGGAGAGCCAGAGAGAGCGAGTAGTTCGAGGCCGTAATCGGTCGCATCATCGCTTGCGGGGTTCAGTTAGGGTTGGTACAAAAAGAACCGAACCGTTCTTGAGAACGCGTTATCAGCTGACCGTTCAGTGAACCGGTTCTCGAAAATAAAATATACCTGTTACGATTCACACGCGACGGTACGGTAAGGAATAAACAAGCTCGGCTCTCAGTTCACTCAAGTCGAGCAGTTATCTAGTCATTCCCGGTTCTCCGTGGATTCGACGTTCTCAATCTTATTGGAAATACAATATGTAGTACTTTGTAGGTTGTATTAGGTGATGAGTAGGGTAGGTGTATGTCGTTCTCATCGAATGAGTGGGAGAGCTTAAGCGTTCGCGCTGCATGTAATCTGTCTGAACGCTCTGAACTGTAACAGGTATTCAGAACGGTTCCCAAAAATGAACTGAACCGTTCTCACATGTTCCGTAAAATTACCAGTTCAGTACCACCTCTAGGTTCGGTACTAGTAGCGTCACGTTGTCTAAGTCTCTTCTGTGGATTTTTTTGTATCGTCCTTGACCTGAAACAACCATAACTAGAGATACTCACCCATTGTCCAGGATCTGTAACTTTCGCCTCTTGTGCCTTGGAACATCGGCGGAATCGTAGTCAGTTATCTGACTAGAATGCTTTCTATGATCCTCGGCAGGTGCATAGAGCTTCCTTCGTTCGACCCTGGATCACTGACAAACTGCGTTGTATCTACGGTGCCCATTTTCCACTGTTTGGATACACTAGAAAGTCGAAGTACAATCCTGGTACGTGTGAGCTTGGTTCTCAAGTTGAGTTTACCGCTTTGTCCATCATAGGGCCGTAACAAGGCAATCTCTATTGGCTTCTTATCAGGGCTGAAGCTAGGGTACTTTACGCCTGCATGTGTTTTAGCCTTAAAGAATCAAAAGGTTACGGTTTTTAAAAAATATTTTTTACAATGTATGGTTACAAAATATACTCAGTGATAAAGGAAAGAAATAACAATGAAATAGTTCAACAAATAAAAAAGGGCAAAATCAGTATAATCAAAAAACATTTCTAGGCGTTTGTCATTTATTGTATATTCACATGTATCTGTTATATTAAAAAAAAAAAAAAAAATTAAATCGATACATTTCGTTAAAAAACTTATTTTAAGTCTTTTTATCAACAAAAAAGTTCGGTAAATAGCCATTTCGTATAGAAAATAACTTACTTAATAAGAATATGTCAGATTAGTCTAGTTGAATGCCGAATGTTCTTTCTAAGAAGGAATTGATTTTTACTCACAAATTTACAGGTTGCAACATTTTTATAACTGTGGTGTTGCCTCGTCAGCAATTTTTAACTTCCCGCTAAGAAAACAGAAAATTTTCAGAAATCGGGAGGTTATTGGTTTCACCCCGATTTTTGAAAATCGAGTTTTTGTCAGATCTCGACGTTTTGAGGTCCTAAAAAGCTATTCTGACTACTCCCACGATGGTGTCTGTATGGCTGTATGTATGTATGTGTGTGTGTATGTGTGTACGGTGTATGTAAATCTCTCATAACTTTTGAACGGTTTGACCGATCGAAACGTGGTTTGCGGCAGGGGTTAACTCAACTTAGATTTCCTGAGAATTAGAACCGATTCGGCCCGGTAGATTTTGAGAAATCTCAAAAATAAAATTTTCAAAAAATTGTTTTTTTGGAATATCTTTTAGACTACTGAACCGATCAATTCCAATATCTAATCAGCTCTTATCCTTATAAAACGCAAACCGCATCAAAATCGGTTGATTCGTTGGAGAGATATCGATTACGAAAAAATTCGCAAAATAGTGTTTTTTTGAAATAACATTGAAAATTCCTGTCGGATCGATTTTTGGTATTAAGATAACTTTTTGTACTTAAAAAACTGCGTTGAATGCCGTAAATCACATCAAAATCGGTTGATTCTTTCAAGAGATATCGATTACGAAAAATTCGCAAAAAAGTGTTTTTTTGAAATAACAATCAAAATTTTTGTCGGATCGATTTTTGGTTCAAACATAACTTTTTGTACTTGAAAAACTGCGTTGAATGCTGCAAACTGCATTTCGATTGGTTAATTTGTTCAAAAGATATCGCAGTTCAAATATTACAAAAAAAAGTGTTTTTTTAATATAACTTCAAGATTTTTCACCTAATCGTAGAGCTCAAAATTGTATGTGTATAATATTTTGAGCTCGGTGAGCTCAAAAATTAACTGATACGTATATTTTTGAGCACTTTAAGCTCGAAAATAGCGGAAAGTTTCAGGGATTGCCTGCAGGGTCAACCGATTGTCAGATTTTTTTTTTGATGAGTCAGTGGCGAATAAATGTAGACCTAAAATGTAACCGCATTCTTATTTCGTTCGTTCAGCCCTTAAAAACTCAGTCATCATGCGGCTTTTGCGGCGTCAATCAAGGTCCCCAAATGTCCCACCTGGCCAATCCGCCCCTGTATGCATATTTTTTATATCATTGGGTAAGTAATGATTCATTACTACATTCATTACTAATGAAATTATGATGAAGTAAACCGCGAACCCACATGGAATTTGAAAAATGTCAATTATTGAACATTTTCCTCAAATGCTAATGCTACAATGTAAATAATAAATAATGACAATTACTGTTTTTAAAAAGAAAAATTTTAAACTAACGACACCACATAAATATTTCTCATGTCATCCATCATATTCATATAAGTTCACTTCATGCCGCCAAATTGAAACTCACGACACTTGTTGCTCAGATTGTACACGTGATATTAAAGTGGGGGGCAACCGCATGGTTTCAAGAAGGGACAAACGCGGTAGAAACTGAGGAGTGCGGGGGACATCGCGATCGAGTTGGCCTAGCCTGCGCCGTAGCCGCGACCGGCAGTTGTTTGTGCTCATCTCCTAAATAAAAACAGCTAACTATGATCTAAGTAGAAATGTAAACGGTAAATTAAGTGACATTATAGTAAATTAGTGATTAGGTTTTAGTTTAATAATTTTATAGTTTGTAGTTGTGGTTAAAGTCGGTGTTGTGGTACTGTACTTTGATACACGTGTTTCTGGTAGCACTTGTTTATTTACTTTTGTTGGATTGGCAATAACACGTGTATTGTTGATAAAGTGTAGTGTGTTGTGATTATTTTCGTTAGATCGATTTCATTTGTTTCTGTTTGTTAAAGTGCTTGTGTTATTTCCGTTTTGGATTACTATTATTGTTGCGTTATTCGGTAAGTTTATATCATACAAAAATCTAGGTAATAATTGTAGGTAATATTGGTTAAAAATCACAGTTTTTAAACAAGAATTAATCAAAATAAGGGAATGTTCCTTCAGGGTAGGCTAACATAGTATGTACTTGTTTAAAATCTGGTACTGGTTGGGTTTGGGCTGGTTACTTTTTTCACCATATCTACTTATTAGGTACCTACCTAAGTATCTATTGAAATTTTTTTCTCGAGAGATAAAATCGAAACAAAAACTGCTCGTTATTAATAAATAAATAAGTCACCTTCTCTTTAATTGCCTGGTTTGAAAACTTTGTTTAAAACTGTTTCAAATTAGGTACCTACCTAATCTTTTTATCTTCTAATACGGAATCAGCTGTTCGCTCTTGAGGAACATTTTATCAATAAGTTGTTTTATAAATACAAAACAGTGGCGTAGCCTTGAGCCTAACGCAAACGCCTCTCAAGTTACAGGATTATGAATTTTCAATACGAATCGTATCTAATCGAATGGAAATAATAGAGTTACCGGCATTGATAAATAATTTAGTTTAGTTTCAAATTCATGAAAAAGTTTACCTTTTTGGTATCATTTTGAACGAATATGAAGGTTGAGAACCGCGTTAAGGACTATACAGGGTGAGTTTTTTTTCTGCAAATTTCTAAAATCTATAGTCGAAATAATTAATAGCAGTTTACTGACAAAACTTAGTTCCAATATTTCACTGTTTTTGAGACACATGACATTGAAGGTTCAATTTATTTTCGATTTATTTTTTGTATCACCGACATTTATTGTGATATCGAACACCAAGTGACAAAAGTTCCAACAGAAAATGTCACGGAAAATATGTTTAAAGTTATTTGCGATTTTCCATGCTATTTTTTAAACTCCTCCTCCCCTGTATAAGGTACAGTACTTAGGACTAAGGTAAAGGACCCAGTAGCTGACAAGTTAAGGAAAATTTCAGAATCAATATGATTTTTTACTGGTTTATTCAATTTTTCAAAGAAAAGTAATATGTTGATGTCTCATGGTGTTTTGTACCCCTTACAATCGTAAAAATACCTTTATCGATTAGTCTTAGAAAAATATCATAATTTTTTTGAAATAGTGTAAAATAGCCAATAGCTGACATATGAAAATTTGGATATACCCATTTCTTGACAACATTTTGAACCAAAAGCTGACATTTCAGCCAAAACTATTTTATTTATTAATCTAAACTAAGTAGTTTAAAGCCATATCAAAATACATATATTTGTTAGTGTTTGTCATTGTCAAGTAATTTTTAAAAAACTTTAGAACGCGTTTAAACCAAAATTTTATAAGGACTCTCTTTAATACCATTAGCTAACAGTCTTAGACCCACTAGTTGACACCTTGTATTTCAGATAAAAATATGAGAGAAAATCTAGAATACTTGTTAAATGATACATATATTACCATAGAAACATAATTTCGTTAATAACCTAACTTTGGTAGAACACATACAATACAAATATCCGCAAATATGCAAAACAAAACTCAATTCTTTGGTAAAATGTTGACAAACAGCAATTGGTAAGAAAACATTAATAACTAATATGATTTGAACAAACAAAACAGCTTTTTTTAAAATAACTTTGAAAAGTAATTATTACATTAAGTACATAAGTACTTAGGTGAATATCAGCAAATAACACAAAATAATTTTTATAAATATGAAAATGGAATCAAGGAAGATCGAGATTACACTTACTTAGATCATCGTAGAAAAACTAGCCATCGACAGATAATTTCTCTTTGAATTTATATTTTAAACGATCTCCGCATACAATCATATCTGGAATCATAAGTTTTTTTATTATCTGTTTTAAACAAATTATGCTTACATCATCTTCATTTAGTTTAAAGAGCTCTGTATTTTCACATTGTTTCATTGCGACAACTTCTGCTTCGCTCTCTGACAACAGTCTTTGAATAACACAGACATATCTATGCTGTCGCTTTTTTCCAGGAAACTCGACTAAAACATAATCACTCTCCTTGAATACCTTGTCCTGGTTACGAATTGTTCTTCTTCATCGCCATTTTCATCCATATTATCATCCTGCATTTCATTGCTGCTTCCGGAAGACTTCCAAGAATCAGACGTTTCAGAATCTGATGAAAAACTATACCTGTAGGTTCGTTTTTTTGATAAATATTTCTTAGATTTTGTTTTATTCTCTTTTGCTGCCTTTTTCTGTTCTTTTAATTTGATCTGCTGTTCTCTCTTTTTTTGTCGTTCCTCGACTTTTTTTATCTTTTGTTCTTCTTCCTCCTTTTTCTTTCTCTCTTTTGATTCGTGATAATCCTGCCATGCTTTGGAAGTTACTACCGATAGACTTTTTTCTTTTGCTGCTCTCTTTTGGCCGGCTTCGGCTCTGGCCATATTAGTGCTCTCTTAAAAGGAGATGGTATAGTTTTATCTTCTTTGGGGGTTTGCTCGGTGTTTTGTAATAAATTATCGCTAATTATTTTTAAAGGTGTTATTTCCTGAGACGTCGTCGGTTCTTCACTCGGATGTTCACTAGGAGATGGTACATTTTCTTCGTTGGTCCTTTGTATCAAAATATTGCTAATTATTTTAATTGGTGTTTTTTCTTGAGAGGTCGACGGTTATTCACTATTTACATAGATTATCGCCGATGATTGTTTGTCGTTTTGTGTTTCTAATAATTTGTCCTTTGTTACTGAATTCTCACTTTCTCCGTTCTCTGGGTCGTTTTTGTCTTGGTCGACGCATACACTATTTTTCAGATCTTCTCCCCATGCTTCCTTCTTCAACTTTTTTACTTTCGCTTCAATTTTTTTATAAAATTGAAAGAGATATGCCCTCTACTGCACCTTCCCATCTTTCCATTTTTCTAAACTTGTTAATTTTCTCTTTATCTATTTGGGTTTCCAAAAACCTCATTCCTTCTTCAAATTTGTTAAGTTCTGTAAGATGTGCTTTTTTCCATTATCTCTTATAACGGAATCTTTCTTCAACTGCACTTATTGAGGGTTCCATGGACATAGACCACATTTCCTGAAACCATTTTCAGGATATTAGGATGGAGCCTTTCGTCCATAGTAAATTTCAAAAGGTCTGCGAAATCAGTCTTTTTTATAGATGGATTCTGACTGCGTTCCAGCCTAACTCGTTTGGTGTTTTCTCTCCAACCACCCTTCAGGGTTCTGAACACAGCTACGTCCATAGGCTGTATTAAATGCGTCGCGTTTGGGTAGAAGGCTACTAAAATAATCCCATTTTATTCACAAAAACGGCTAGTATGAAATATAAGGTGTGATGCATGACCGTCTATAAATAAAATTACTGGCAACTCGATTTGTTTCTCTATAAGCCATGGGTAAAATATATTTGCTATGAACTCGTAGAAAGTCTCCCCCCGTCATCCACCCCGAGTCTGATTTTCCAATGCCCCATGATTTTGGGACACTGAGGGCAACGTCTTTGGGAATTCGTTCATACCTAAAAAAATCATAGGTGGGGGCATATCTCCGGCAGCATTTCCGGTGACAAGAACTGTTAAGCATTCCTTTTCATCATTATTAACAACTTGGTATACGTTTTTCTCTCCTTTTTTTTGTAAACACTTTGTTCCCCTTGGGATTAAGGAAAAAGGCTGCTTCATCACAGTTAAAAACTCGTGCAGGGTAATTGAGAATATTGTTGTGGTTGGAATTCTGCAAGTATTCAAAAACCTCTTGGAACCAAGCACCAAGCCGTTCTTGAGTGACGGAAGCTCTGGAGTTTATTAAATTTTGTGGCGTCCTTACAGAAATTTGGGTGTTTAAAAAAGTGCACACCATTTTTTGCCTGGACGGTCGTTTTTAAAAGGGGTTGGCCGCTTCAGTTCTCTGATGAGTTGTTGCACGCTGTCTAGTAGCTGATTTTTGCTAATTGGAAACCCTGCCTTTGCGGTATTAATTATCCATTCACAAAGAATTCCTTCCTCCTCTTTGTTGAGATAGGATTCTGGGCCCATTTTCGAAGTTCTGGGATATTTCCCATTTGTTTTATAAAGTAATGTAATTCTGGGTACACCATGTTTTTTACCGATGCAGCTACTGATAATCCCCTGTCACAATCTTCCAATGCTGAGAGCATACTCTCTTCTGTGTAGTTTTTAAGAGTTTTTTTCTTTGGAGTAGCCATTTTTCCCCCTTCAAGACCAGAAAGGATCAAAAGTTGACATATCAAGCACCAAAAGTTGACAAGGGGTGTCAGCGATTGGGTATCGGCACGTTAGAACTGCGAAAGTCACATTTATGGATAATGTATTTTGAGAGGAACGAAAAGAGATAAAAAGCAAATTCAAATTATATAAACCGCTTTGGAACCAAAAGTTGACACCCCTGTCAGCTTTTGGAGCCACATTATATTTTGGAACCAATACTTCACAACCCCCTGACAACCCCAACCCCAAACAAATTAAAGGTAAACAAATACAGCAAACAATCACTTTTACTTCCTACTATAAGCTGAATTTTACTCATCATAAAAATATTATACATACCTTAGGTACCACAATTTTTCTACTAAAGGTTTCTTAACACATTTACTAAAAAACACTATTTAAGTTCACAACAACATGCACCTGTTAATACAATATGGCACCATTTTGGCGGTAAAAGTACTATCAAGGCTAAAATCGTACATTGGGTAACAGATGGAGACAGTTGTCTTATAGGCATATTTTAGTGGAGTTTATTGCAGACAAACTCTTATTTTATCGAGATTTTGGTAAAGCTGTCAACTATTGGAGATCTGTCAGCTACTGGGTAGTGGTGAGTGGTGAGTGTGAGTAATAAAGCCCGCCATCAAATATGGCGCTTTTAAGATAAGCCAAAAAAAACTTCCAGCCGCTTAATTATTTACTAAACTCGTTACTAAACTAGTTAAAATTAATCTGGAAATTGTATTTTTTTTTTTGGTTTATTTAAAATCTCTTCATCGATGTCGAGTTTTATTGCCCTCCTGCATTTTAATCCGCCCACGCGTCTTATTAAGGATTAAAATTATATTTTAGAAAACTGCATAGGAATAACCTCGGGAATAACAAAATATTTGATTTGGTTTGAGAAACATTCTAGATAATCTAATTGAAACGTGTATTAGCATTTGCATGTGTGGCATATCAAGTTAGCCTTCTTGCAAGAAGAACAATTTTTTGTTTTTGTTTGTGCAAATACATTTCACATCAAGATCGAAGGTATCTTTGGCAAGAGGTATCGTCGTCGTCCAAGGAAACAACTTGTCTTTTTGCATTCATCATTCATGATTGACAGGATTTTGGACAGGTAGTAAAGGTTTATGATCTGAAGACCAGATACTAGCTGGGAAAACAGCTCCTTTTAGATATGGTCTAATGCATCACTTGTGGGGGGTATTCTCTTAAAATCCTTAGTCATATGATAAACAACCAGATTCGAACGAGGTCAACATTACTGTCGTCGGTGACAGATTCCTTGGAGTATAGCTAACACACAACCCGGCAGACAAATTATTGCATCACCACTTCTCTCAACCCTGGTGATATATGAAACGGGAAACAGTTTCAAGTTCTTCTATGAGGTGAGGAACATTGTTTTTGTCTAGAAGCAAAAACGTTTACCCTTGAATTTGAATGATATGCAGTCTGATCCTGTAAGCGCATGGAAGAGGGCCTTACGCATTTTCACTCCTAATAATGAAGAGGCAATGCTGTTGAGTCTTTTTTAATTAAATTAAAATTAAACCCCACAGGTAATACAACCCCTTGTATCCCTGTAGTTACCACAAGGTCCTTTGTGCGAGAGAGGGCTAAACACACATCCAATATCCGAATATGCTACGATTCATTTCTGGTTTAAGAAATATCCTAGACCTGGAATCAAATCCGGGACACCAGGATGAGAGGTCAGTGTCCTTAACGCTCGCCTATGAATTCTCACAGTTGGGGGAGATTATTCTGGTTTTTTTCCTGCTTTCAATGAAATTTAAATTTCGGTCGCTGGGTTCACAGTAATGATGTGGTTAAAATTACTCTGGAGTATTACGATAACATCTGTGTCTCCTGAATGAACTATCGCAAATTGGTAACATTGGAGGGCGTATAGGAGATGCACCAACATACGAGTGTCTGCTTTCTTATGATTGCCTGGATCCATAGGAGGTTGTTACTAATTATCACAAAGCTTTTGATACCAAATTTGTAGAAATCGGAGTATCCATTTTGAAATTTTAACCTTCTGACTATAGGGGCGGTTAGGGGCTGATCGTTGTTCGTTCGGAACCTCACGTGGAACATAAATGTTATAGTGTACTCAAAGTTCAAGATGTAATAAGTAAACTTTTACATTCATCTGAAATGACTGATGATCAATGCATCATGCATCCCACCGTAAAGGGAAAACTGTCCAAGTAGTTATATTTGTCATCCAAGTTCATAAAATAGCGAATACGCAACATGCGTTAGGTTAGCACACCAATTTTATAAATTAAGAATAATTTGGTTTTCGATCGTTTGCTATTCGTTTGCGAATATGAACGACAGTTTTCATTTGCAACACTGGAAGCGGCGCAATAGTTTTCAAAAGTCGCCTAGCCGAAAATATTAGCAAAAAATTGATCGTAGCACACCATAATTGGAATTTTGAGAAAACTCTTTTTTGCGATTGTTTGTGAGCGTTTTTTTCGTTTGTGGAAACGGGGCCGGATCGCAACCATGTAATAGCAAACATTTGCAAATGAATCGCAAACAATCGCAAACAATCGCAAAAAAGAATTTTTCTGAAATTCCTATTTTGGGATGCTGGGATGTACCTATTATTGTTATAAACACGTTGTTACTGGAGAACTGCGACGTCGCAAACGAAAAGAGTAATCATAAACGTTCGCAAACCGTAACGATCGGCGAACTTTACCACTTTGAGCCAGATTTTTCCAAAAACGATTGAAAGTTAAACATAATTAGTCAGAAATAATCTCGGAAGTAATGTTTTATCGTTTTTTCAGTAGTTTATGATATAAACATACAGGGCATATGTCTGCATTTTTGCAAGATTCTGAATTAAAAATTTGATTTGATATGTAACTCAATTATAATTTGAGCAGGAAGTTCAATGGCTCTCTCTGCTGAATTTGTTCTTATAAGTGAAAATCTAACTCCAGTCCGAGCTCTAGTCATAATTAAAATATGAAAATAAAATAAATACATAATAGACTTTCTATCACTCTTGAACCCACTGGATTACTGTAAAAAAATTGCGACATGGATAGTGAAAAGCTAATTAATTATTCAATTTCTAATTCGATCAACTACCTAAGTAACAGTGTTTGATTTAGTGCTCTATCGCACACTCTATGAAACATAGTAATTAAGTCTCGAAATAGAATATAGTTCGCTCGTGGTCAGTTGCAACAAATGTTATTATATCCTGTGTTATTTTGATTTGCCCTGAGATAACTCAAGGTCATGATCGATAGGTATGTCCAAATCCTTTGTTAGTTTTTTACAAGCAGTATCAACTCGAGCGTAGTCTTGAACAAATTAACAATAGTTTGTTTATTAATGTTATTCACATCCCATTAAATGTAGGATTAGTATTAAGTTCTTAATATAAAATAAAAATATTTATTTTTCTCGGTAACATTGTTTTGTACTTAAGCATCACTATAAACGTACTTCGTGCCGGTCACGCGTCAAATATTTACAAATCATTAGTAGGTACGGTACATGTAAGGAAATACCTCGGAATATATAGATGATTAGTCTCGGGGATATGTAATTCCGAGGGGTTACTAAGCCCGATTAAACTGCTAAGGAAATTTTTTTCTAAGTAAGGAATAGGTAATACTAAGAAGCGTTGAAAATACTGGAAAATAGAATTAGATGTACAGAAATAATAATGTAGTCCTGGGGTAGTACCCGGTAATACGATGTTGCACCCAGAAAATACCGCATAGAATCCGAGATAGATTCCATAGGAAGAAGGTGTACACACCTCGGTACTCACCTTCTTGGAAGAGACTCGCCGTTGCTTTCATCATGTTGTTCGAAGAAATTATCGTTGAATCGAAAGCAATTTTGTTTCATGCAAAGTTTAGTGAGTTTAAGATATTCTTTGACTACATCTTGACTGAGCTTGTTTAATTCCAGTAGATCCTTAAGGTAGTCCAAGGTCTGTGGTATCGAAACACTTGGAAACAATGAACGAACGTCAAAAGAGATAAAAATTTTACCTTCTTGCAACTGAATATTTTTCACCTTATTAATGAAATTATTGGAATTAATCACAGAAACCACCTAGGTGGTGCAATAGGTAAACTTTCATACTCTTCTGTTAACCATTTTGATTGCTGAAACAATTGGACGCACTAGGGACGCACCGAATTTTCTGGTTTATGTATCTTAGGCAGGCAGTACAATCTAGGTACGCTGGGGTTAGATACATGTAACTTCCTATTTAAAGCTGGGGTAATAAGGTTGTTGCAGGATTTAAGTACATTTCTTACTTCAGTAATCATTTTTGGCGAGATTTTTTGGTAATGGGTTCTTAGAAAGTTTTTTATAAGGACCATTACTAATCAGATTGTCTACCCTTTCATAATAGTCCTCTTTATCTAAAATAACAACCTTATTGCGCTTATCAGCTTTTAAGTAAAAACCGAGGGGTAAACCGCGTGGGAAGTTTGGTGTACACGCGTGAAGAAGTTTCGGGGAAGTCCGAGGAAGTTCAAGGAAGTCTGAGGAAGTTTGCAGGAAGTTCAGGGAAGTTTGCAGAAAGTCCGGGGAAGTTTCAGGAAGTCTTTAAGTAGGAATCAATGTGCACATGCGCATTGCCTGCTGTAACGTGTACGAAACCAGTGCGCATGGCAGTCATTATTCTCCAAATTACGTACGTAATCGGTTACTATTCATTATATACCTGTGTTTATTTCTACGCTGCGCTGTGTTTTATTCGGCTGCAGTGAGGGTTAGGCATAATCATCAGGGTGTGCGTGGTATAGCTGGGCAGTCAGTGGAATGGGCTGTGTAAAATTTACACTTAAAGTGGGTATATGCGCCTTGGGCACGGATAATGCGTTGTCTTCAGTGAATGGTGTTATACCTGCGCAATAAGTGAAATTGGCTTTTAAATTATATCAATTGATGGGGGACATCCGCAGTAACTATATTCTAGTAGAATTAGGTTGCGTAGTAAGTGAAATTGGCTTATACAATGTGTAGCATTTAAGATAAAGGCAGTATGATATTTTTCGAGATATTTTCGTTAATTTTAAGAGTATAGATTTTAATGTTTGCAGTCCTAGGCGTTTCGAATGTACGACTATGCAGAAATTAAAATATAATAACGTAGTCGCTCAGAGGCTCAGTGCTTATACATTAGGCTTGAAACCATGGGGTTCCGGGTTCGAATCCTGGCTAGAGTATAGATGTATATTGTATGTGTGTCTGCCCTGGTTGAGTGGTGGAATGGCAACGAGCAAACTCTGCCAGGACGTTAACATAAATAAGACGATAAAAATTTTTTTTACTCCGGTTACATCTAAGTATTGTTAAAGAACAATATATTTTTTTATGGACCAACACATTTAATTGGTACAAGACCTTTTGAACTTAGAAGGTGCGACAACATAAAAATAATAAAAAATTATAAAAATTGAAAAAAACGATACTTCTAATCCATAAATGTTTTGTTTATTTTCTTATCTTTCTGTTAGCTTAGTTGATTTCTTATTTTTTAGTTCCTAAGAATGGTGTATTATATATGGTTATTTAATAAAGTTCATGTGTTCAATTATTGCTTTCATTTTATTTGACACCTAGATTTGTTTTCCAATAAAAAAAAAAACTAAAAGTAGCTACTAAATTTTTTTAACTTGCCATTGTATCTTGTATTCATAATTTATTTTATAAAAAGCATAAGTACATTTTATTGAATATATTTATGAAATTTCATTATAAACAAATTAATTATGTCACAAACCAATTTTTTTCTAGTCAGCTTTTACACATTACTAAATATGTTGTCTCGAATGTTATAATTAAGTACGTGAATCTGGAGTAGAAAATAACTTGTAGAAATGATGATAAACAAGAAAGTTAAGTTTTTTCTAGCTAACTAAGAGAAAGATATATTGAAAAAAATGCACAAACGACCTTTATACAATTAAAATTCAAGGTAATTTCGAGGAAGTCCGAGGACGTTCGGGGAAGTTTGGGGAAGTCCAATTGTAGAAAGTCTGAAGAAGTTTTGTGGAAGTTAGAGAAGTTATCTCTAAAAAAGGAAGTTTGGTGTACAAAATTTTGCATGCGGTTTACCCATAAAAAACTTTAGGCAATACAAAAGACAGAATTGAAATAAACTGATAGTTACGAAATTAGCTGTAAGGACTGTAATCAAAAGTATGTTGGACAAACTTGACGATCAGTTCAAACTAGATTCAAAGAGCATATGGCTCATCTCAAATATGGTAGAACAGATGTCTAGTGTTGCCCGACATGCGTTTGATGAAGACAACCATAAAATAGATATTAGCAATTTAAGATTAATTAGGCATATAACAAATGCTAGACAGCTGGATGCATTTGAAAGCTTGAAAATCACAAAGTGTAAAAATACTATGAATAGTGACAGAGGACCAATCCAAAATAATCCGCTTTATTGTGTATCACGGTTCACCGAACCGTCTTCAGATGATGTCAACTTGGTTGACGAAGCGTGCGTTGAGTGCAATATATGCTGTTTCTTGTAAAACTACGTGAGTAGGACCTGAAGATCACAAATGAATCGGTAACCGCCTGTTAATGATGTTTGAACTGAAGGCAAGTTCTGCCGAATTTATAGGATACCTTGGATCTTGTTTTGACCATTTAATCTCATTTTAATTTTGTTACTAAACATTTTCTGGCTGAACGAATGTGTCTTGACCCGTCTCTTGATTTATAGGAATGATGGAAGAAAATAGCCGTACAATTTTTTTTGTGAGATCACGTTTTCTCTAAGAGTCTATCATACCTATTGTTTAAATTTTTGGATCAGTTATGTAATAGGCATGTCAGCTCTGTTAAGGAAACTGTACATAAAATTATACATAATGAAGTAACAGATTGGGCGATAAAACCGATCCTTGATGAAAACCAGAATACGCAGATATCGTTTTTGATATAACGTCAAACTAGCGGATAAAGAAAAAAGCATAAAAGAGGAAATTGAATTGGCCAGGCATAAAACGGTACCTAACTTATTTAAGGGACAAAGTGCCAATCAATTTACATGTCATGCGCATTTTCTCGCATATTTAATATGTTTCAGTGAAAACCTCAAAAATACGCGGTTTTATCGGTATCTTTCTGAATAAAATTATTTAATTTTTTTATCTTGTAGGTGCTTCTGACATTTGCTGTTAATATTTTTCGTAATACCTACCTGTAGATTTGTACTTAAAAAAATATTGACATAAATAACAGCATGTTTATTACTATTGTCATATATAACAAAACTAACCCAGTAAACTTAACACTTATAAATAAATGTATTTAAAATTCAAATTATATTTACTTATACAAAAACCACACTTGACCTTGAAATGTTAAATTTACATATTTCCTGTAGCATAGATACACACATGATGGGTTATTTACCAAGATAACGAATGCCTTCTAGTGTATAATATTCTGCATTTTTATGTTATGGTGTCGAAACCAGAAACCAGAGTATGAGATTAAATAATGTCTTAGATCTCGAATTAAATATACAAATGATAGTGTAAAGCAATTACTTTCTCTCATAGAAGTAGGTATGTTTTTTTGTTCATAGGTGGTATGCTACGTTGGCGAACTTGGTAACCTGACAGATTCTGTTACGAGTTCTGTTATAAAACATTATAGTTCATAAAAAATGTTGTTTTCATTTTCTATAATTTTCGTTTTCTTCTCTGCAGTTTTATATCTAATGTTTGTCTTTACTCCACATTAATAACTTGTCTTGTTTTTGGGATCAGATAAATGATATATTTTTGAATGAAACGACACAAAACAATAAATAGCAGAAAATTACTGTTTCTTCACAAAAAACACATTGAGCAATTGATATCTCTGATAGATAGTTAAATAAAGTGGTAAAAAACAAAATTATTCAATAATGATTAATGAATAATCTCCAACACTAGAAAAAACTATAAAGTCGTATACAAAATCCTTAGGTATTTTAAAAAATACAGAAAAAGTTTGTGTATACGAATTTTGAAAATGGTGAATAGTAGGGTGCAAACAGGTGGGTAGACAGAAAAAAAAATAATAAAAACGAGAAGGTAATACACGGTAATTACTAGAGAGGCTCATTTGCGGCCATAGGTATGCGCGCAGAGACAGTCGACCAGATATTTACGGCGCACAATGCAGTGATCTTATGAGGAAATGGGAAAAAAATCAGAATGTAAGAAGTTAATATTTTGATATCATTTATTTACCTTACAAATGTCCACTATTGACTTACAATTACAGCTAAAAACATTGAGCTTATTATAATGGAGTACTACAAAAAAATAAATCTAAGCTTATCATGCCCTAATAGCATATAAATATTTGTGTTTTCTTAACCGCCTCGCAAGTCACCGAAATAACTCCCAGAATATCCTAAGATTTTGTATTGAGTAAAGAGAGACGAGACCCTACAGTTTATTGTTGAGTCCGAACCACATCTAGGGCATCGAAAGTTCTCTCCTATCTTAGCCCGAAACAAATTACAAATAAAATATCTAATTATCTCCGGGATGGATTCGAACCACGATTTTTTACTTTTGACTTGTTTCTTTTAACCTCTTAAAAAAGAGCTTTATTAGGTTGTCTTCTTTCTGGATAGCGATTGAAATATATTTCGGATGCAATATCACAATTGTTATTACTCTGATTAAAGCATTCTAGTATAACATATTTCTCGTAATTTTCGTAAGACGTTCCCACTTTTACGATTAAATGGGGTGTAATTATGATGAAAACAAAATTATTAATATGCAATTTACTGACGAACAGATAAACACTGTCATAGATGACACCCGCCTACTTAGAATAAATATAAAAAACTGCAAAATGTAATATACTAAAAGATTATTTTCGCTTATAAATACTTACACGTCAAAAGCGACCCCACATGTGATATATAGTTTGAAAGAGAAAAAAATGTCCTTTTTAACTAAGCCATGGCCAATTATGATTCCCATTTAAAAAAATACAACTTTATGCCATAACTCGAAATTGCACCTTTTTTTAAATTTTCTCGACGCCACTGTATTATGCAGAAAAAAGTGTCTCAAGAATGCAAAAGTTGTTTTTTCGTAACTTTACAAACAACCAAGATATTGACATGTGTCTAAAACTTGAAAAATCGAAATTTTGTTTATAACTCGAAAACAAAAGACGATAGCAAATTTTTGTTTTTGCCAGTGAATTTTTCCCAAAAAAAATAGATCGAGAATGTGTCTTCCATTTTTTTGTATCTCTTACAGTTATTGAGTTACCCTCTACAAACATCGACATTTGCCCACCCTGTACAGATATACAGACAAACATAAATTACCTCATTATGGCCCCGAATCACTTTCATCTTCTTCGCCTCGTTTATGTGGTAATAGTACAATACGTTGTTGAAATTTGACGAGGAATTTCGGAGACACTCCGTATAGAGAGTTTCCTCCTGCTGTCTATCCGGAAATATCATTCATTCCGCGGACCTCTACCCCCGACCAGACAGTAGGTTAACTACATTTTTACAATTTAAGTCTATTTAGATATTAAAGAAAAGTGTTAATAAAATTAAAATTCACGGTCTATTATTGCAACTTGTTTTAAAAATGGCCATTGCCGCGACTGATACGTTTTAGGAAACATTAGTAATTAGAATAATTACTCGCGTGTCCTTATTGGAATGAATGTTACAATCACGAATGACACGTATACAGATAACGATATCGAGGTTTACATATTTTTGGCATACTAATTAAAAAATAATAATAATAAAATGAATAAATGATGAATTTTTCCCTTGATCTAGTTTTGCTTCGGATTTTTGGTAATCCCGTTATTAGACACCTACGATCCGTTGTGAGGTATCATTTAGCAGTTTTTGCAATGTTTGCAATTCTTGCTCTTGTATTGAAGAAAATAAAAATCATTTATTTTCAAAAAATATTTCTAGACACCGGAAAAGAAAGTTTAAAAAGCGGCAAAATTGAGGATAAATCATGTAACCATTTCATGCGAGGTTTCATGGAACTATTTTACCAAAGAATAAATAGCCCACTCGTTCTATATATATATATAGGGTGGGCCACCGAAAACGAAACAGACGTATTTTTTGCATATACCTACATAGGTTCATTTTTCCGAAAAACGCTCAGACCCGTCATGTTATTTTTAAGAAGAGCATTTCATTGGGCAATTTAGATCGCGCCACTTCAATCCTTCAATTCCTTCAATCTTTTTTTCACACCTCTGTTTACACTGAAGGTAAAAAAGCAGCAAAATAGTTAGCTGATTTCTAGAAAAAATAATAAAATAATTATTAGGTATTACATAAGCATCGTTTGAAACCTAATATGATAACAATAATGAATACCTATAGTTTCTTACGTTTTATTCTGTCATTCTTATCTGAACGCGCTAGTATAAAAGTTTTAGGTAGATAATAAGTCAAATATGACACTTCAAATACATTTTATAGCAAAAACTATTAAAACACTACCTAGATGCAAGATAACATGGGATTAAATAATAATATTTAATGAGTTTCGTATCCACCACTAACTACTCAATATGTTGATATTTTTTATAGGAACTAATTGGATAAAAATGTAAGATGTTAATTTCTCAGTCGACGTTTCGATAATATTTATTGTCTTCTTCAGGACTACAACAAATATTTTCTACTCGATTTTATATATAATTTAGTAAATTTAATAGATAAAAATATTATATACTTAAAAAAAGAAAGAAATGCTAACATTTTGAGAAACATTTTAAATTTCATAAATTTATTATTATATTATATTATATTATATTATATAGAAAATATTTGTTATTTGTTGTAGTCCTGAAGAAAACAATAAATATTGTCGAAACGTCGACTTAATGAGAGCATGAGGTTTTCTTACATTTTTATCCAATTTAGTTCCGGCAAAGAATATCAACATATTAAATAATAATATTCATAGTATTTGAAGCAGAAAAAAATTTTAACTCGCCAAAAAGAAAAATGTTTGCATTTAAGATATCTGTGACTTTATTGGCATGTAATTCATTAAATTCTTCAGTATCAGAACGAAATTGCTCGTAAACTGTTAGCCCAAATTTAAAGAGAATTTAACGAACTTTAAAACTATGTTAAATGACACGGGGGTCCCCTTGCCATTTAACATTTTAGGTGCGTCACCTTTCTTTTCATTACGGTTTCCACACGTCTGCATATGGTGTCAACTAACTCTTGACACTCATTTGGGTTAAAACTATCCCCATATCTCTTGCAGTCATGTTCGTAGTTCTGGTACCATTCTTGCGGGTAACACGCGTAATTTTTTCTTCATTATGTGCCATAAAGTTTCAATTGGGAGTAAATTTGGGCTACTGGATATCCATTCTAAAAGCGGAAAAACCTTTTCGCTGTATGGCACGCAACGTCATCTTGTTGGAAAATAAATTCACGTCAGGCGCTTCTAGATTCCTCTATTGGCTTTGAGTAGGTTTGCATAATATCAATATATTTATTAGCATTTACAATACCCTCCATAAAGTGCAGTCTATCTACTCCTTTTGCAGACATGGATCCCCAAACCATAACTGATGCAGGAAATTTTTCTTTTCTTTTTAGATATTCGGTATGGTAAGCCTCATTTTTTCTTTCACCCACGCAGATTTCGAATCGGGATTCATCACTCCAGTGAACTGAATCCCATTGTTCCTGCGACCAGTTTCTGTGTCGCTTTGCCCATAGCAACCTATTTTTCTTTTGTGTGTTAGTGAGTAGGTTTTTTTGCCCACAAATTAACTTGCTTCAATGATTTGATAATACAGCCGCTAGCCGCTCAAGTTAATGTAACTTGAAGTTACAAATGTAACTTTAAAACCTTGTAAACTTTAAAACCCAATTCCTTAGCTACCCTATGACAAATTGTTCTAGAGAAATTCTTTTCTGTGGCAGTATTTCATAAAATACTTAATTCTCAATAATTGGATCGGCGGCTTTGAATCAGCATCTTTCTTAATGCTCTTTTATTAATGTCGGTAATTGTAGGTTTTCTCCCAGTTTTTCGTTTTTGTACAACGGATTTGGTTGTTTTATATACACTTATGATATTTTGAACAGTGTATCGAGATAAATTCATAACATTACCTATTTCGGAGGTTGATTTGCCTAAACTTGATAAAGAAACTATTATTTCCCGTACTTCATCACAAACAGCCTTTCTTCGGGTCATTTTAATGTTTCTTTTTACTACAAATTAACTTAAAACTGAATATGTGATGCTACCCAAGCGCTTAAAAACTTCAAATTAAATTAATTGTTACTTTCAAGTTCAATTATTGCACAGTTAGCAATTTTTACTAAATATCCGTTGCATAGTATAATTCCGTATACATCAATAAGTGACAGGTTTTGTTTTGTGTACACCAACAACCATAACTTTTTTCTATACGAAAATATTGAGTTTGTATGTAAGTAATCTAATATACAATGTTGTAGTTAGATTCTGTATCGTGATTTACATTTGAATTACAAAATTCAAGTTTTCATGTGACTGGGCCAACTAATATGGGACAGGGCTTGTATAATGTATATATCTCAGTAATTTTATTTTGTAGAATAAAGAAATAATAGTGAATTTATTCGTATAATAAATTGAAAATACAAAAGGTAAACATAATTAATTGGGTATGTGTAGGTGTCTGAATCGTAATAAAATATAACTAGCAGCTAAAAAAATACCAATTAACCTGTGCAAGATGAAACGTTTCGATTTCGTAGTATATTGTTAGTGGCTTTCATAATTTTATGTGGTCATGTGAAATGCCAGTTTTATTGTTTTATAAAGGTTATCCAATTATACGACTGTGTTATTATTTTGATGCTATATATAATATATTCTAACCAATTCCAATAGTTGGCCACACTAGTTTGCCAACTATTTCTCATAAAAATTCCCACAGCTTCGATCCAAATTTCCCATTTTTTTCCCACATGATATGCTGAAATTTCCAGTTTTACCAATTTTTGTAAAATAAAAGCAAAGATATTTAAAAATTCACTGCTTTCTGGCAGTTTTTTAAACAATTCTGAACATTTGCTATCAAGATTAATTTTTTCCAAGGATAAACAATCTGAGGGATGTTTTAAATTGTTTGTTTCACCAGTTTACCACGGTTTTGTTGAGCTGTCAGTCCCTTTTGCCCATGGACAGTCATTCATTTTCCATTTATCTTGCAAGAATTTTTTTTCTTGGTGATCCAGAATTTGTATCGGTCACTTTAAGTGTATCTGTACCACTCATTTTATTGCCTATTTTATTTGTGTAAAACGCTTTTCTTAAAATTTGATTTAACAGCTGCAACAAATATTACGGTAATTCAACTCTTATTCTTCGACCAATGTTACCGTTGCTAACCTAAATGCCCAGTAATTTTCTGTCCAGCTTTAAACAATTTAGAACAAGGACAGATATAGTATCCGTTAAAATCGGATTGAAAATCCAACAAAGTTTGTCGAAGGTGATAAGGTTCTCTCAAATTAAATGCCATTTTTGATTGGGGTGAAGATTTATTACATGTATAGGTAAGGTAAAAAAGGTTATAGATAAAGGTGAAAAAATTGAATTGTGGCTGTACAACAATTCTCATTTTTTAATGTTCCTCTCTTTTTCTCATTCCATTTCAAAGATACCACGATAAGGGAAAATTCCACCCGTTGGCAACACTCTCGGTAACACTGGTTCTAATGGAATGCTGGCTATAGACTCACAGTGGAAGTGTATACGTGCAAACTGTGGTTCGCATGAATAGGCACGTGCACTCCCGATGAATCCCAACTGCTGGCTTCATATATAGTGTGTCTGTAAAGTAAGGAATAAATTCATTATTTTTAAAACCACAAATATTTAGAAAAAAAAATCCTCGGACACGTTGATTTTTAATTTCAATTGCGCACCTTATCCTTTTTTTTTGGTTATTACGTCATCACTGTTTCCGTTATGACGTCATCGATAGTTTTTAAATGGAACACTGTTCCGTTCAAAAACGTCACTGTCCGGAATATAACGATAAATAGACACTAACCTCCAAATATCTATCTGGTTCCCAATTGTTTATAATAGAGTATTTTTAGTAGGTGAAGAATTTCTGTTTAACCTTTGGTCGATCTCATATTTATTAAGGTATTATTATGTTTACCATCTAAGTTAATAGTATCTTGTACATATTTACATAATCCAATATTGTTTATTATTTAAGTACTTTTGTTGTAACAACAGTCCCCAAAGTTAACGCTTTCACACTGAAAGAAAATATTATTGGAAATATGTGTCACATAAAAAATGCAATCATTTATTACCTTATTAGATAAATATTCAATATTTACGTCGATATTAATTAAATCGCAACAGCTGTTTATAGTTTTCCTTTCAGAAGGGTTGCGACTGCCTTTGGTTGGTTTGACCTTCAGCTACTATTGTGAAAGTTTTCTGTCTCAGTTGCCTACCAGTAGGGAGACAACTTGCCATACCGCACATAGATGGCGTTACGATCTACTTGTGAGGAATAATTAATTTAAATATCATTGTGTAATACTTGTGTTATGTAGTACCATTAGACTATTCTTATAGTGGATTTTAATCATTAAATATTATTTGTGATATATTATGAATTTATTTTAGTTACTTTCATATCTTATTTTATAAAGTTTGATTTTTTATATCAAACTAGTTTACCTCCTTGATAGAGACAGGAAGATAAGCCATTTTAATAATCAACTTTGCACCGGCAACACCTCTTGGCAGACGATCGATAACATCAATCAACTTTTGAAATGTTATCTTAATTTACTAGTGTTGTGAACAACCATCAGGTAATACTAATAGTTTTAAATGATTTATTTTTCTTGCAAGTTCTCTTCAAGATGTATATTTTTAAAGAAAAGTTAATAATTAATTTTTCTAATTTTTTGTGAAGATGTGACACATGTTCTAATAATATGTTTCTATTTATTCCTTTCTTAAATACATAGTCTGAAGCCGGCTGTTAAAATTCAATATAATATTAATCTGTTAAAGCTAATATCTCATCGCTAAAATTTTGAATAAAATTCCTAAATTATTCATCGTTAATAAAATTCATCTGGAATTTCTTTTGTGAATTTATATTTCACACTCTTCCAATTTCATTTGGATATTTATATTTGCACATTAGCAAATTAAAAAGCCACGATTCTTGGATCCAGAGGATTAGTTCCGTGGATGTTTTATTTGGATGACCAGAATTCATCTGTAACTTGTAACGTGATATGCGCTCCACAATTTTGAGTAACGTTTCATTTCATCGGTAGACTATGTATTAGGAAACTAGGTGTCCATACCAGACGAGAAAACGTTAACTTCAAGACTTACACCACCTTTCCATCACAGGTCAGCCTTCGCTGGAGTGTGGCAAGTTATTTTATTTTCGATTGTGTTCGGTAAACGAGTTTCACCCACTTTTAATAAATTTTTGTATATATTATATTTGTCGGTAATTCTAAATTACCATTTTGTGGTATACTTTGCTGTTGGTTTAATAAATAATTAATTTTATTAATTCATTTTTTATTCTGTCTCTACCTTAGACAGAAAATCTGTAGGTTCTGAGTTGGGGGGATGAAAAAGTAATCACTGGTAAAACTGCAGATGGCGCCCTTAATATAAACATATATTTTTTTATATTACTTATTCATCCTCGCCTACTACTCGTTGAAAGAATTATTTGAAGTGAATAATAGTGAACCAAGGTCTCAAGGAAACAAGAAACGCACGGCCCTTGCCTCCCAAAAAAAATCAGCTAGCCGCAGGCACAGGAAATTTCTACGCTTTCCTTGCCAATAAGAATAGTTCTTATTGACAGGTAAAGTGAAGGCTTTTCCATAAATACCTGATTTGGTTTCCTCTTGTATTAAGAGTCATCCTAATACAGGGCGAAACTAAAATCACGGTACCACGGGGGTTCCCCGGTTATATTTGACGACGTGGTAACCAGATGTAACATTTGGCTACTGGGTGGTTAGATGTAACATTTGGCGCCCAACGTGGTTTAATGGGTTGGACTTGTTTCTTTGAACTTGGTTAACATTTTGTAACTAGTTTTTATTTTTGAGCATTTTAAGTAAATTTTTTAGACGTTCGTGTTCTGTTGAAAAATTTTAGTTTTCATTAATTTTTTTGGCATACTTATTGTATGGAAATTTGCCTCTGAGGTGTCAAATTTTCCCACGAAGGGGGAATTTCAACAGTCACGAATTTTAAAGTAAGAAAACTTCAAGTAATTCAATTAACAATTTAAGGTAGAGAAAGAACATACATTCTTAAAAATATAAATCACAATCCAGCTAAAAATACAATATATAAAACAAACAGATATAAATATAAAAGCTACAAAGAATCACAATTCAATAAAAACTCAAGTGTGGATATTTAATAAACAAGTTTTATTAATGTTTTTGTTGATTATAAATAGCATGAGTTCCAAGAAATTAACAGGTTGAAATTTATTGTGAGTTACTAGTTTTTTTTGGTTTTTTTTTTGAGCTTACAGATAAGGAATCTTATCAATAGTAAATAAAAACAGCAGGTTTTGCTTTGTGTGGCACTCACTTTATATTTTATTATAATAGGTATCCTATAAATAAGTTTTTTTTGTAATTTATTCAGTTAAGGAATTTTTTTTTTCAAGTTTTATTGAGTCAAGATGGACGCACTTCCGTTCAATGTTATATACCTAACTGAAAATGAAATAAATTATGAGCTTAGGATTAGAAATGTAAATGCACTTAAGAAAACGCTTGATAGCAGGCGGCTAATTCTCGAACGTTGCATAACCAACAACACAGAAATACTAAATTTTTCAGACAAGGAAAGAAATAGTGAGAAAACTGCCATCTCTATCTCATTGATAGAATTAGAATTTCTAGCTCACGATTTCTCCGCGACAAAGGAGGACACCTCCTATTTACTTATTTCTACCCGTTTGAAATCTTTGTATAATAGAGTAAATCGTTTTGAAGCTCCTTCAGAGCCTGAAGAGGAAAAGTTAGAATTTTTAGAATTTAAAAACGAGTCTCTAGCAACGATTCTAGAAATCGAGGCAATTTTACATTCTAAAATTAAACCAATACTGAGTAATAAAATAAGTGAGAGTGAGGGGTCATATAGTGCAAAATCTATACCAGTTTATAAATGGGGAATTAATTTCAATGGCAAAACTAGTGTTAAAGCGTTCTTAGAACGAGTTCAGGAGCTTTCCATTGCAAGAAATGTCTCTGAAAAACATCTTTTTGAGTCAGCTATCGATTTATTCGATGGTCAAGCGTTAGTTTGGTACAGAGCGATCAAAACCTCTGTTAATTCATGGAAAGATCTGGTTAAACAGATGGAGAATGCGTTTTTACCCCTTGAGTATGATGAAAAATTATTAGACGAAATAAAACAACGTAGACAGGCTAATTCGGAGTCAATACATATATATATTGCTATAATGAAAGGGTTATTTAGTAGGTTGCCAGTTCCCTTGGCAGAGCGAGATCAACTTAAAATAATTCGTAAAAATATTTTAGCCAGATATATTGATCCCCTAGCTTTAGTAGAAATTTCAAGTACAGAAGACTTAATTTCACGATGTGTCATGTTAGACGAGGCCAGGCAGATTAAAAATAACTCCTACGCCGCCTCTACTTCAGCTAATAGTTGTCTTCTTGAAGGAGATTTGTCCACATATCCACAGGCGAGTACGTCATCTCCTAGAAAAGAAAAGTCTAATGTAAAAATAAGTCACAGTAAAACTTTTAAGTCTAATAATATTCGTCAAAAGGTAAATACAGTCTCCAACCCTGTTGAACCACTTCCTAAAGTAGTTTGTTGGAATTGCCAGAAATTAAACCACCAATTTAGATTTTGTAGGAAACCGAGAACTAAGTTCTGTTACCAATGTGGTAAGCCAGGTTTTACCATGGGTACATGCCCTGTATGTAAGCATTCAAAAAACGTATAGACGCATCTGCTACGCAAGGCCGACAGCAGACGCGATTTAGTCAAGGCCAAAACTTTCTGAACAGACGGTTCAGAAATTCTAGTAAAGTTGAGACTAGGCAATTTTTCTCAAGACATAAGTTTTCTGTTAGTACAGATTTAGTAGATTGGAAAAATTGGAAATTAATTGTAAGTACATTTATGAAGGAAAATAAAACGAAGGAAACTTTTCCTTTGTTCGTTAATAAAATATCGGACAACCGTCCACATGTAGAAATCACCCTGTATGGAGATAAAATTATCGCGTTGATTGATAGCGGTGCGACTATCACGTGTATGGGTTCCCTAGCTTTACAGCTGATTAGAAAACATAAAGTTAAGTTAATTAAGAGTAAAATAAGTACAGTAAAAACCGCTGATGGAAAACCTCAGGTTATCACCGGAGTGTGTCAACTTCCTATTTGCATAGGCAATGTTTGTAAAATAGTAACGGTTTCAGTAGTTCCTTCTTTAAGAGTAGGTCTTATATTAGGAAGTGATTTTTGTAATAAATTTAACTTAACACTTAATTTTAAAAATAAAATATGGGACATACACAGTGAGTCAAATAACTTGAAAATCAATGCTGTGAGTTCTCCATCCAGCAAGTTAAATTTTGTCGAGTCGGAAAAGTTGAAATTAACACCTGAAGAGCAATCTGAGTTAGATTTAATAATTGAAAAATTTAAGGCACTTTCACCTAAAGATAAACTAGGTAGAACTTCTTTAATACAAGCACATATAGAGACAGGTGATGCTTTACCTTTCAAAAAGCGTCAATACCGGTTGTCCCCATATATGCTTGAACATCTAAATAACGAATTGGACAAAATGCTAGCTCAAGATGTAGTAGAACCATCTTTTAGTCCATGGAACTCCCCAGTACTCTTAGTAAAAAAAGAGAATAATCAGTTTCGTTTCTGTTTTGATGGGCGAGTTTTAAACGAGGTAACAAAGAAAGATTCGTACCCTCTACCACTCGTCGATGACATTTTGAAAATGTTATCGAATGCTAAATTTATAACCTCGATTGACTTGAAAAGTGCCTTTTGGCAGATTCCTTTGGACGAATCAAGTAAGGAAAAAACAGCTTTTTCCATTCCAGGTCGAGGACTATTTCATTTTAAAGTTCTGCCCTTTGGTTTGGCAAATTCTGCCCAGATTACTCAGAGGTTAATGGATAGAATTTTCTCCCCACGTTATAGTAATAAAATTTTTGTTTATTTAGATGATATAATTATAACTTCATCAACGTTTTCCGAGCATATGACTCTATTGTTAGAAGTACATAATAAACTGGCCGATGCAGGCCTTACAGTTAATTTTCAAAAGTGCAATTTTGTTAGGTCGTCTTTGAAATATTTAGGTTTTATAGTAGACTCTGAAGGTTTAAGAACCTCAAATGAGAAAGTCAAGGCAATGGTTGAGTATCCGAGACCACAAAACTCAACTCAAGTTAGACGTTTTATAGGAATGTGCAGCTGGTACCGTCGTTTCATCCCCAACTTTAGTTCTCTTATGAAACCTCTAAATGACCTCCTTAAAGGAAAGGCCAAGAGACAAACTATTGTTTGGAATGAAAACGCCGAGAAAGCTTTTTGTAGTGTTAAAGAGAAGTTGATAACTGCTCCCGTTTTAGCAGCTCCCGATTTCACGCAAGAATTTAGTATTCATTGCGACTCAAGTGGCTATGGACTTGGGGCTATGTTGACACAGGTAATAGGGGGGCGAGGAAAAGGTCATTGAATATGCGTCACGGTCACTTACACCCGCTGAACGTAATTACAGTACCGTAGACTTAGAATTATTAAGTTGTTTGACTGCATGTGAAAAATTTGCAGGATATGTCTTCGGCACTCATTTCAAATTAATAACTGACCATGCTAGTCTCCTATACTTGAGTCGACTCTCCAACCCAACCGGAAGACTTAGTCGTTGGGCCATACGCCTGTCTAGGTTCGATTTTGAAATAATTCATAAGAAAGGTAGTCTCCATGTCGTCCCAGACGCACTTTCTAGAGCAGTACCTGTAGCAGAACCGGAGGCAGATATCAATCTTCTAGGCATCTCTTTGGATAATCTTGAACCGTGGTATATAAATCTGAAAGATAAGATTGTTCAGTCACCAAAGAGATATCCACAATGGTTAATTAGAGACAATCATATTTTTAAACACACTGGAAAAAAATTGGCGTTGAAAACCAACATTTCTGAGTGGAAATTAGTCGTTCCTTTAGAACAAAGAAACTCAGTAATCCATGACAACCATGATCTAGCCACGAGTGCACATTTAGGTTATTATAAAACACTTCATAAAATTGCCGAAACGTATTACTGGCCTAAGATGCGCCAAGATGTACTAAAGTATGTTAGGAAATGTCAAATTTGTCAAAGAGAAAAATCACCTAGTACTCAACGTTTTGGGTTAATGGGAGCGGAGAAAAAGGCCAATTTTCCATTTGAGTATTTGTGTTATGACACAAAAGGTCCTTTTCCGTCAAGTTCAAAAGGTAATCGCTTTCTTTTGGTTGCCGTCGATTACTTTACGAAGTTTGTGATAATGAAGCCAGTACGCAGGGCTACTGCACAGTCAATTGTGACATTTTTAGAGTCAATTTTTTTTGACCTATGGAACCCCAAGGGTTCTTTTATTAGATAATGCTCCAGCTCATACAGGGAAGGAGTTTGAAGCTTTTAAAACAAAGTTTAAAATACCTCAGGTCTTTTATAACCTTTATTATCACCCACAAAGCAATCCAGTCGAGAGATGCAATCGTACTATAGGTACTGCAATCCGCTGTTGCATAACTAAATCTCATAAAAAATGGGATCAACAGATCCCCGAAATACAAATGGCATTAAATACCTCTCTTCATGAAGCCACAGGTTTCACGCCTGCTTTCTTAGTTTTTGGACGTAAATTACCTGCTAGAGGTGATTATTATGATGATAATAAAGATTTAGTGTTACCTAACCTTGAGGAAAATCGTAGGTCTTTTGCAGACGAGTTAGATAAATTACCTGATGTGTATAAGTTAGTCCGGGAGGCACTTAATAAAGCATATAAGCAAGCATCATCCAGATATAACTTGCGTAAGAGGGATCATAAGTTTCAGCTTGGTGAAAAAGTATGGCGTTTGAATCACCATAAGAGTGATAAAGTAGCTGATTATGCAGCTAAATTAGGTAACAAATATGTATTGTGCACGATTTGTAAAATTATATCGAATAAGTCCTATGAGTTAAATCATATGGATGGTACATTCGCTGGCCGTTATCATGTCTCACAACTGAAACCATATTTTGGTTCTCAGTCTGATTTATCCCAGCTAGAAAACTAATATGTCACAGGAAAATTTAAAATTTTCCATAAACAAATCACCTCTGAATAAATACAAATATTTTTTACCCTTTAGTAAACCCATATTTATTTTTACCCAGAGCTTATTTTTGCAGTTTTGCAGTGTTGCAGTTTAGTAAAGAAAGTTTCTTTAGTAATTTTGGGACGCCAAAATTAGATTTTTGTGGTGTCAAGATGAACACAGGGATGTTCATCCAACCAAGTTTTAAGATGTGTAAAAAAAATTTTCATATCGGTTTTTGAGTAATCTTACTGCGAGTAAGATTTTATTTTTTTGAGTAAAGCTCAAATATTTTTGGGACCAAATAGGCCCAATATAGTTATCTTTACCTGTCGGTAAAGTATAAATTGTTTAAGATAAACAATAGTTTTTGGTAGAACATAAGTTCTCAGTCAGGAAGATTCTTAGTATAATCTTCCACCACACTTTCAAGTAGAAAGATGCACAATTCTACAATTGTGACAGTTTCAGTAATTTCAAAATTTTATTTTAAATTGACATGTTTAAAAGAATTTTGTTATTCGAGAAATTTTTATCTACGGATAATCTTCTCAACCGCATCTCTTAGTGAGATTTGTTTAGCTGTGATATTTATTGTTTGGTATTTGTTAAGTAACAAATTAAAAGGCCAAATCAATAATAACAATTAGAGACTCTGTATATAGTAGGTTAATCTCAGGTTTAGTTTATTCTAAGAATAAATGTCATAAGTGACAATAAATGGCCTCAACTGTTGTGTTTAACGCCGGTTGAATAGGCAACCCTTATTTAAGTTTAGAGTTAATTTCAGAAGATCTTTCTGATTACGGTTTTATCATAGGAGAAGGCTCGCTACCTTGCTCCCGGTAAAAATTAAAATAGTTTAAGTTAATTTTAGGAATACCTGAAATTTGGTTGGAAATTTGCATCATCCTGCACAGTGCATATTTGTTTGCTTAACGTCAGTCAAAAAGCCCCATTTAGTTTAATGTACAGGGTGTATAATTTTTCCGGTTCAGTAAGATTAATTTCTACAGAAACCATTTTTGGCTGGATTCAACTATTCTAACTTTCCTTTTTGAATCCAGGGTTGTATAGGGTGGGCCCACTTGTAGGAATACGGATTTCAGTAGAGAATTTTACGAGTTTTTGACTGGAGATTCCCCAATTCCATATAAACACTAACATCGTTCTTTTATTCTTTCTTCTTCTTTCTTCCTTCCTGTCTAGGTACCTGTTAAATTGAAGACATAGTTTAAACTTTTAAACAAAAATAATCATTAAAGTGATTCGCTGAACTTTAAGTTTTTTTTGATTTTTGATATGAAATAAAAGGTGAAACACACGTTTTATTAGTTAACGGTAGTAAATAACGGATTTTCGATTCCTAGTCTTACTATTTAAGTCCCCGGGTTAAGTTATTTTTGATGAAAATTTGTTTAAAAAAAAAAAAAAATTTTTTTTTTTGGGTTCACTAGTTACACCCTACGCTTTTAATTCAATTAGATTGAATTTTTTTGTATGTCTTCAATTTTAATGAGTACACACCTTCTTCTTACTTCACTTATTAAATCAACAAGTGTAAAAACATCACACTAAAATATTTTTTTTTGCTGAGTGAAGACTTACTCTTGTGCGCTATGCTTACGTAGACAATTTTTTTGGATGTAGTTCCTCGACTTTTTTGACTTGTACGCTAATAAAAGCAACGGTTATTTATTAGACAGTACCTTGCGTAGTGCCCTGGGCTGGTCTCGTTATCACAAATTAATATTTTTTTATTATCATATTTAGTTAAACCTATTGTTAATTAGTTTAGACATTAATTTGTTTGACTTACCGACTTTAAGCTGTGAGTGCTTCAAGCTCACAAATTTTTCGATTGGCAGTGACACTGCGGAAGTGTTCATTGTGCAATATTTGGCATCCTTGTAGATGTATCGTGGTGACTGTCCATAGCACGTCTCCAATTTCAGTAAGCGACTACTAAAATAGGTTCTGAGTTGGGGGGATGAAAAAGTAATCACTGGTAAAACTGCAGATGGCGCCCTTAATATAAACATATATTTTTTATATTACTTATTCATCCTCGCCTACTACTCGTTGAAAGAATTATTTGAAGTGAATAATAGTGAACCAAGGTCTCAAGGAAACAAGAAACGCACGGCCCTTGCCTCCCAAAAAAATCAGCTAGCCGCAGGCACAGGAAATTTCTACGCTTTCCTTGCCAATAAGAATAGTTCTTATTGACAGGTAAAGTGAAGGCTTTTCCATAAATACCTGATTTGGTTTCCTCTTGTATTAAGAGTCATCCTAATACAGGGCGAAACTAAAATCACGGTACCACGGGGGGTTCCCCGGTTATATTTGACGACGTGGTAACCAGATGTAACATTTGGCTACTGGGTGGTTAGATGTAACAACACCCTGTATATTTTTCCATTTTTGGATTCTGCTCCAATAGCTGATACCAAATATGTATCATACTTAGGATTTAAAATTGATAAATTGGAAGATACGGCAATTAAAAAAAAGAAACAAGTAAACAAGTAAAATAAACACTTTTTTATTAATTTTTGAGGTAGGTTGGTTTTTGTTTGTTTTTTTGTTTCATCATTATCGTCTTTGGCAGTTAATCCCTTAATAATACTTTACCTCAGTAATGGTTTATCAATAATTGTTGTCAATTTATTTTAATTTATAACATGAGTGTATCTGTAAAGCAGAGAATTGAAATTCTTACGATGATTGAGTCTGGTGATAGGATGTGAACTCAAGAAAAAGTATGTAATTTATTTAGTATTAAATATCCAGATCTACCCATAACTCAATCGACAGTGAGTAAAATCAAAAAAAAAAAAAATTAGAGAGACTGGTACGGTGGAAGATTTACCCAAAACAGGTCGCCCAGGTGTTGACGAGGATATAAAATTAAATACTTTACTGGCCGTTGAAGAAAATCCATATATCAGCGTTTGCCAGATTAGTCGTGATTATAATGTTACTAAAATATAGTATTAAAATTAGGAAGATGGCATCCCTTTAAGATCTAGCTTGTGCAAGAACTAAGTGATGATGATCCAGATCGGAGGATACAATTTTGTGAAACAATGACGAATATGTGCGATGGTGATCCTCTTCTGATAAAGAAATATTATTTTCTTCTTTTCTTTCAAATTAAATGGTGAAGTGAATCGTCAGAATTGTAGATACTGGGCAAGGGAAAACAAGGTAAACGTGTGAGCGGGAAATGTAAGAAATATAATCATTGGTGGAACTGTAAACGTACCGGCATATATTCAATTTTAAATGGGCTCTCTCATCCCAACGTTATTAAATTTATTCTCCAGTAGAATTAATCCTGAAAATGTTGAGGAAAGCCTGTGGTATCAACAGGATTTGTGTGCCTAACTTTTATACAGCAGACGTTCGAAGGTATCGTAATCAAATATTTCTGAACAGGTGGTGTGGTAAACACGGACCCATCGAATGACCACCAAGATCACCGGACCTCAATCCATTAGATTGTTTTCGATTGGGCCATTTAAAAAACTTAGTTTATAAAACCAAACTGGAAAACATTGCCGATTTAAAAGAGAGAATTAGAACAGAAATGAACATTTCTCAGGAAACTATAAACAAGGATCAACAATACTTTATTCATCATTTAGGGTAATGTCAGCTACAATGTACTCCTTCATTTCGAACATTTACTATAAATTGTTTTTATTATTAACTAACCGTTCATTCTAATGACTATTATTTTTTGTTCAAACGAAACATGAAAAATGTAAAATCTTTTATACAAAATTGCCGTATCCTTCAACTTATCAATTTTAGTCCTTAAGTGTGATATATTTTTGGAATCAGCTGTTAATTGAGGATCCAATAATGAAGAAATATACAAGGTGTTCCATTTAAAAAAATATCGATGACGTCATAACGGAAATAGTGATGACGTCATAACAAAAAATTATAAAATGCGCAATTGAAATTAAAAATAGATGTGTCCGAGGATTTTTTCTAAATATTTCTGGTTTACGAAATAATGAATTTATTACATACTTTACGGACACAATGTATATAATCGCACAGTAGCTGCAGACTGATTCGATCTGCAGTTACTGTGCGATGATATATCTAGCCGGCAGTTGGGATTGATAAGCGTAGACGTGCGTAGGCGCATAGACGCGCGTATACGTGCGAACCACAGTTCGCGCGTATACGCTTCCACTGTGAGTCTAGCCTAAGGCTTCGCTCACAGTGGAAGCGTGTGCGTGCGAACTGTGTTACGCGCGATGGTTACGAAAGACTACGCTTGTTCAATCCCGACCTGCTGGTTTTAGATATATCCTCGCAGTCTGATTCAGTCTATAGCTACTGTGCGAAGATACATATATCTAAAGCCAGCAGTTGGGATTGTTCGTGCGTAGTCGTGCGTATTCGTGCGTACCACAGTTAGCACGTACACGCTTCCACTGTGAGAAAAGCCTAATAGTTTGGATTTCGCAGAGAGGGAGAAGTAGGCATTTAATTTTAGTTTATTATTATTATTTTAGTTTTTTTATTTTGCATTGAACAAAAGTCTTCCTACATTTTTATTCGAACCAAATAATATTTTTATATTAAATTTTGAAACGGTGTTGCTGATAAGAATTAGTGAGGTGGTCTGCATACTACTGCAACTGCTTGGTAAGTATTACATAAGTATTTAACCCTCGAACATAACCGTACTTTTTGCAAAGGTTGAACAGTTAAGAAAAACAACCAGGATCCGGTTTGGTGATTCCTTATCCAGTATCGATTAGCATGTATTCGGTTTTCGGCATAAACAAATGGGAATATGTATGTACTACATGTGAGGGGCATTTGCTAACATACTCGTCCATATTTTTAAAAATTCTGTTCTATACGTTTATTAGCTCTATGGCATAAACAGTAAACACATTCCGATTACTATAATAGTCAACAAAACACGTAGAACCAATATGAAACCTTGATATATTAACTGACTAACGGTTCTTTTCCTTTTTATAACATTATATTAATAAATATTCCGAGAGAGCTGTTCTAAAAATAACGTGTTTATTCGAGTGTTTATTTAATATTGTTAAGCGTTTATTAAATAATTTACGGTTTTACCAATTAAATAAAAAATATAATTAGAAGTTATAATCGACTTACAATTTCACGTGCATTACTATCGAAACATTAACAATAATTTATAGAATTTACTCTGTATATTTTTAGCTTTCTGATGTACATATACGATTAAACTATATTTTTAAGAGTCTTAATATACCCTATTAAATCATAATTCTCGAATATCTCGTTTAAAAGTTATGCGATTTGAGTGCGATTTTTAAAGATTTTTCAAAAATATGTATAAAATATCGGAATGTAATTTTTTTTTTTTTTAGTCGTCAAAAAAATTTTCGCATGCATTTTAAATATTTTGTATCCAAATTTTTTTAACATTCCGACATTAGTCACTGTTTGTAACGTTTATATTCATGTGACCCAACTCTTGGATTAGTTGAAAATAAATTTATTAGAAAACTAAAAACTGCATATCTGTATTTCGATAATAGCTGCCATCTCGCATGATATTTCGGAAACACGGATGCACTTGCATACACTGGACTAGTTTGCGGAAGGGGGGAATCGGGCACTTAGGAACCACGTTGCGATTTGCGTAAACAACAGTGGCGTGTGTATTCTAGAGATATCTCAAATTTACTTATTTGTTATAAAGTGGGTACACTTGATTTCAATAAAAACTGGTACACTTTCTTTTAGCTATGTAAATCATTCGTTCTTTGATTGATATTAATAATCTTACAAATGTCACTTTGACGTTAATCAGTGGCGTCATTATTAAAAATGGTTCGACATCTAACGGATATTCAAGAATATCGAATTGTTTCTAAAATTGAAGATGGTTGGTCCATAAGAAGACTTGCTGCTGAATACAATGTGAGTAAAACTACGATAATGAGTGTTAAAAAACAATGGGAAAGCAACCAAACGGTATCCCGTAAAGTTGGTTCCGGTAGGCCCAGAAAGAGCAATAATCAAGAAGATGAAAATCTTATAAATTACCTAATGGAAAACCCTTTTCAGACTGCAGTAAATGCAATTTCAGAGACAAATTTCCCTGCTTCGGTATCTACTGCTTGCAGAAGAATAAAACTACAAAGCGACTTGAAGAATTGTTCAGCGGCTAAAAAATACAAACTTTCAGCAGAAAAGAAGCAGGGTAGGATTATTTTTGCACTCAACTATATAATCAATGATGAAAACTTCTGGGGACAAGTTGTCTTTTCTGACGAAAAGGTTTTTAAATCCTGTAACGATGGACATGTTCGCGTATATAGGCCTCCTTCCACTAGATACGACGAAAAATATACTTTCGATCCACAAATATCAGGAAGGTTTTCAGTCAATGTCTGGGCTTGGATGAGCCTAAATGGGTTAGGTGTGTGTTGGAACAGTGGTGGTCGTCTCAATTCCATTAAATATATTGAAATATTAGACAATATTTTGTTGCCGTCAGTAATAGAGGTGTTTCCGGAAAATAATTTTATTTTCCAACAAGACAACTGCTCCATACATACGGCCCATCGTGTCAAGCAATGGTTTCTTAATAAAAACATAGAGTTGTTACCGTGGCCATCTAAAAGTCCGGATTTAAATCCAATTGAAAATGTATGGGGACTAATGGTGAAACATATAAGAAAATTAAATAACCATCCAAATAATGCCCAAGAATTGGAAGGGATAATTGAAGCTTGGGAGAACTTGTCGCAAGAAGTTGACCTTGCAAGAAATCTGATTTGTCCATGCCTGCAAGACTTCAGGCAGTTTTAGACGCTAATGGAGCAATGACGAAATATTAGTTAATTATGTATTACGTAATTGAAGTTCATTTATTTTTTTATTCTTTTATTATATTTTTATGTTCAGTTTGCATTGTTTACATTTTTTTTTAATCTCAAGTGGTATTTTTGTGTTCTTATTTTAAAAATAGAATTATCATTATTCAGTTAGTATTTTAATTACAACCATTAGTAGAATTATCCGTAACAAATATTATTTTTTTAAACAATAATATGGCAGGCTTGAAAATGTTTTGAAAAAGTTATTTTCTAATTATTTTTTAAAATTCCATTTGAATAAAATAAAAGAGAAAGGTTTAATAAGTTTAAAAACATAAAGAAAACCGATCTCCTCCAAAAAACCCAGGTCCAGGGTAAATCACTTCTTCTCCACCCCCCTCTCGACATGCCTGGCCAGCCCTATTTACAGACATATGCACACAACTAAACTATTAAGATTTTCGATTACAAGAGTTGTACCAGTTTTTTTTTAAATCAAGTGTACACCTAAGTAGACGTGTTATTGAAAGTGATTATTAGTGCAGTGAAAGAACAATGGGAAAAATAAAAACATATCATAAGCGTAAATACCCTAGCAGAAAACCGAAAAATCGAACATTAGCCCAAAAGAGAAAATATAAAAAGCAAGTACTAGTGAAAATTGAATTTTTTTCGTAAATCAATAAAAGTAATAATTTTCTTTTAATTCCGGTAATTTCTGTAGAGAGACTAATATAAATGAAAGTTTTCCCATTTTGCCTTCTCTAAATATTGATATGGAGAATGAAAGGTGAATATGATAATTTTTATTTTTGATTTATTTTAAGCGCAGTAACCTCATGTACAGGGTGATCATTTTAAGTGCACCTTACTCGATTTTTCTGCTGTATTTTTAACCTAGGAAAAAACTTCAAAAATTATACTTATGTGCTTTTTTCTAAGGAATCCGAAAATTAAAAACAATTGATTGTCAAATAAAAAGAAAACGCCGAAAAACTGAAAAATAAAAAAATTACACCCCGCATTAATATGTGGAAATGGACATATGACATTCCGAATACTGATTGACCGGAAATTGCCTTAATTTTTTTTATGCCAAATGATATATCCTGTATATTCGGCTCAATTTAAAAAATTTCTTTCTGAATTCAGCAATATATGTAACATCATCATAATCTTTCATATTTGATAAAAATATTGGAGTTTAAATTTAAAATAACACAAATATATTTTTCATATTATTTCATCGCCTTTTCCATTCTGAGTTGAATGATATGACACACATTGATACTTCCATTTTATAGGAAAAAATTTTAAAATAATACTTATGCATTAATAAGAAACGGTAAAATGGAAATTTTTTTGTAGATTAACGATTTAATTGTTTTGTTGTTTAGTTCTTTAGCTATTTTTAAACAAAGTAAATAAAATAATTTCGGGTTTTTTTTATTGCTTTTACATATTAATTGCAGGACAAGGACGCATGAAGGGTAAGATTAGCTACTGCTTAGCTTATAAGCTTGACGCAATACAACTTTTTCGTCGGTTTATGTCGTACGAAACATCTAGTACTCCGCCTCTGATAATTCAACATCTCCCGATCTGAAATGTTCCACTATGCCGTTCTGTAACTAGAACATCGGCCATCTTCGACATTCGCCGTGATAATTTCGGTTTGGCTGTATATATGCACCGTGGCCTGCGCGGGGTGTGGTAAAATCGAGACTATATTACACTTGCATCTGATATAGACTCTTAATATATCATACAGAGAAATGCAACACGTAATAATCGTTAACATATTTTATTGATTTTTGTTAAACAACTCTATGAGGCATGCTTCGAATTAGGTAGTCGAACTTCTTGTGGCAATTAAGGAAATATAAACAAATCCTATACCATGTGTAACTCCCCTTTTTCTCTTAGTTTTAAATATAAAAGATTCAAATTTGGAACATCCCATATACTTAGTAAACGTCACTTTTTGACATAAATGATTTTTTTTTCACTTCAGGTTTCACCGGAAGTGACACTAATTTTTTTTTTCAAATGGAATACCCTATATATTATTACATTTTTGAATTCTGCATAATTTTTTGAATCCAATGATATCTATATAGGTGATATTACAAACGACAGTATTTGTTTTAATTTAATTTTTAGTGTTTCATTCAAGTGTGTCGCAAGAAAAGATAAATGTTGATATCTGCCGCCAGCTTTTCTGTCAGTTTGGTATTTTGTGGTTATCTTCATCATAGTTTCATGTGGTTTGGTACTGAAAACAGTTACTAATTGTTACTCAAATGTAACAAATGGTCTCCAGAACATATAAATAACAGAATGTGTCATTTATAAAACTGAATTCGAGGCTGAACTATTTGAAACATCAATACAAATGAGAGTAACCAAAAGACCTTAAATCAACGTGTAGTTGAAATTCCAGATTTTATTTTGAAACATTCTAATTTACATATTATAAAAATTACATCCAATATATAGTCATCATATCTTTGTGTGTATATTTCTGTCTGAAGCCGTGGATAAAGAGGAAGGCTACGGGGGCCCATCTGAGAATATATGATACTGGAAGTTGACGATGTTCAGGCAGAACTGAGGGTCACGCAGCAATTGCTGGACTGGCGAAGAGGAAAATCCCCATCTGTGCCCTATAGATGAGAGAAGCGAAATACCAACTAACTTTGGAAAGGAAATATATTCTCACTCTTGCCAGTAGGGATTCTGGCAGGATTTCTTACTAGTCAGGTTCTTGGTCTCCGTTTAGTATTTTCTATACAACCATTTCTACCAAACTGCCTTGCCCATACCCCATTCTCGAATTCTGTTCGCAGAAGAAGCAACGTTACGCTTTAATTCTCTACGAAAATCTCGTTGAGCCTGAGTTACAGAATCACTTCTTAAAAACAGCTGTACTATTTTTTCACGATCAGTAATCGGCCAACGCTCCATACTAAACAAAACTTATAACTTAGGACAACAAAATCATGTATCACATTAAACTATTTGACATTTTGGGTTGGAACACCCTTTATGTTATAAGTTAGGTACATGCATCTGTCAAGAGAATAGTTGCTGTATTGTCGGACTACTTTGATGCATGTCGATTGGTTATGGATTGACCTGCCTAATAGTTTCAACAAAATGGCCATCAAGATCCCCGACTTAAATCTATTATATTATTCTCTATCTGTAGGGGGGCTTTAAAAGGAATCGTTTACCCTCTTGACATGTAAATTTAAAGGAACATTTAAAGAATTAATTTTGCGGTTGCAAAACTTCAAACGGGACATTTTAATTAGACCGTACGTTTTACAAGGGTATTCGAACATTTGCTGTGATTGATTTTCTTTCCTCTTTTATTTAAAGTGTTAATTTATGAAATATATTAGTTTTGTTTTTGAAGTACAATTAATTAAATAAGTTAATTATAACACACCACCAATTAGACAACCTCCAAATCCAAAACCGGAACTGCATGGGCGAGGGCTGCACTGTTGAAAAAACGCGAACACACAACCACTCTTTTCGACTTTGTCAGGGTCGAAGCCGGACTTTGAACCCTGGAATTGGCAGAGAGTAAAACCAACTAAGTTGCTACCAAGGTGGATATAATTTTGGATCTTTCATAGAGTATTTTTCTTCATTTATTTGTTATAAAACTATCAATGCAAGACAT
The DNA here is from genome assembly GCA_029963845.1 of Rhamnusium bicolor. NCBI lineage: Eukaryota > Metazoa > Arthropoda > Insecta > Coleoptera > Cerambycidae > Rhamnusium > Rhamnusium bicolor. Next base: position 113,864 of record JANEYF010002849.1, on the reverse strand, counting down.
AAGTATTCACATGTAGAAATTCAAATGAAGGTCGTATTTTCTCTTTTCCTTAAAACCAATCAAGGGAATAAAATTATAAAAGTGGGGTATAATTGCATGCCGAATGATTTTTAATAATTATTGTTGCAGAATATGCAGAAGCTACCACCACATATTCATATAAAAACATATTCAAACATCTCTCAGAAATGGATTTCCATTTACCCCTTAACTTATGGGACATCTTGTATATAATAAACAATGTTATGTTTTTCTCGAGGGTATTAAATTGTTCTTAAAAGTGCATGCATTTATCTGTAGGTATTGTATGTGAGTGTACATACATACATATTGTGGCAGCTTTTCAAACTGGCTACAGGCTTCTAATTGTATGATAAATCGGAACATAATACACTTTTACAAGAAGGCGCCTTTCAAGGTCAAATAGTTGCTCTATGGGCAGTTTGAGTTATTTTTAGAAAAGTTGTTCCTCATCATGCGGGAGCACTATATAATTTATTTATTATACCATGCTCGCAGAAAAAACGAATTCCTCTCTTAGCAGTTGAACTCATAGGCGTAGGTGATTTGGTGTAGGAGAAAATATAATTTACGATTATGAAAGTAGCATAAATTATTTATTTATTAACGATTTACATATTACTGTTAAAACAACTAAAGAAATTTGTACTAACGCAGATGATTAAATTCAGTATCGTTCGTATATCGCGAACATTTTTAATTGCCCTTGGTCTATGTAACGTGGTTTTCCACAGAACACTAAAACACTATTATCTATTTTATGGTTGTTTTTTAATGCATGTTGGGGAATACTAGTCTTAACAGTTTTACCGTATTTGAGATGAGTCATGTGCTCCTTTAATCTAGTTTGAATTGATCGTCTAGTTTGTCTAACATACTTATGATTACAATCCTTACAGCTAATTTCATAAATCTCCGACTTTTCGTTTGTTTCAATTTTGTCTTTTGAATTTTCTAAAAGTTGTAGTTGATTTCCCGATGAATTAACCACTGTCATACCTATATCTTTAAAAATCTGGTAAAATTTTGATCTCATCTGACGTCTGTTCGTTGTTTTCAGGTGTTTCGATACCACAGACCTTGGACTACCCTGAGAATTTACTCGAATTAAACAATCTCAGTCAAGAGGTAGTAAAAGAATATCTTCAACTCACTAAACTTTGCATGAAACAAAATTGCTTTCGATTCAATGATAATTTCTTTAAACAACATGAAGGAACAGCAATGGGTAACTTTGTCACCATTCATTGCCAGTCTTTTCTTCATGAATCGAAATATAAGCAGTTTTTAATGTTTAGCCATGTATTAGTTATTATATCAATGGCAGAATAAGGCCAATTAGTGGTTAGAAATAATTATCAGATGGTTTTTCATATTTTAACTGGGAAGGAATTTGAACCAAATCGAAACCAATAAGTTTGACATATTCCTACTAAACCCTCAAACCAATGTGATGCATGTCATCGAATTTTCGGCCATTGTCGAGAAAAACGTCACTTTAAAGGAAGAGGAAAAACCGTTCAAATATCGCGATCTCCGGTATGAGTTCCAAGTGAAGTATAGTGTGAGAAACCGATATAGTGACGGGACGTGCGGGGTAAGACGCTACGGAACGCAGAGCCGGATATGACTGTTTTGTTCGCTCATTTACTTTTACAATGTAGGTTTCTGTGCTCAGCTTAGCTAGCAATAATTTAACAATTGTCGAAAAAAGTATTAATTTGAAATAAAAATAGTGAATTTAAAGTATTGACTACACATACAGCAGTTACAGTATTCAAGTTCGCTTAATATAAATTGTTACTATCCAGCAAGAACCGCGAGGAGGTGTGAGCATTTCTTGACAGGAAAGGATGGGTACGGAATATTAGTACCTATATTTATAATTTTTTAAAAAGTAACAGGAAACCTTTAAAAACAAAATAAAAACAAAAAATAAACTCTCAAAATACGAGGGGTAGGACACTTCTTAAATAGGTGTACAAATCTTGTAAAAGTATTTAATAAATACATTTAAATAGATTTAAATACATTTAAATAGATTTAAATACATTTAAATAGATTAAATACATTTAAATAGATTAAATACATTTAAATAGATGTAAATACATTTAAATATATTTAAATACATTTAAATAGATTTAAATACATTTAAATAGATTTAAATACCAACATAAATTCTGTCAAGACATGTTCACGTATGCATTTCATTATACTGCCGGCAATTATAGGTAACAGTTGCGTTTTAGTGGTGTTGTCACTGGAAAATAAATTTCCAGTGAGGTAAGCTGACAATGTTTATTATTATTAATAAACACCAATAATGAACACCACAGATAATACAACCCCCTGTATCTCTTAGCTGACGTTGTGCGAGAGGGGGCTGCACATTTAGAGACAACGGACATACATCCAATATCCGAGTATACTACGATTAATCTCTCTCACAGAAAAATCCCAGTGCCACGGCCGGGATTCGAACCCGGGAGTTTTGGGTGAGAATCAAGTGTCCTTGCCTCTCGACCATCAGTCATACATATTAGATGTATATATCACAAATAAAAGTGGAAATTATTTAAGATAGAAGCTCTCTTTGTTTTGTTTTCCTGGAAAAGATTTTTTTTGTGTTGGATATTTTCAGTTATTCAGTTATGTAAGATTAGTAATTAAAACAAATATAATTTTATTAAACAGCAGATGAAATTTGCACTTGCATTTCATAATTGCAAACAATTTAATATTTTACTAGGTGTTTTACAGTTGATTGTCTAAGTGCGCGGTGACCATACTTACTAAGTATATTGAAATAGAAATTTAAACTCCTTAAAAAAAATTTTAATATATATAAATGCGTTAAGGTGAAATTTGTGGGTTGAAGATAGTCTTTTTTAAAATTACGTTTTCTTCTTCTGCGTTTTCTCTGTTTTCAATAAGGTATCAAAATGTTATGTACAGTAGCGCAAATTAATAATGCAATATTTTGTACATTAATTCTCAGATCTCGGTATTATCTCTTGTGCATTATGTTTTGCTTGGGCTACTGTACTACTCTACAGGGTGTCCCAAACTCGAGCTTCAGAAGTTTTAATCAAAGACGGCAATTAACAACAATTTATATATCTGTTAACCATTAACATAAGCTACAATTGTCAGTTTTCAGCGAGATCTTCAGTTTTCCGTGATTTAATATTACTTATACGTATATTATGCTTATATTAAATTTGGAGTTAAATTTTAATTAACTTTTTTTATATATTTTTGTAAATGTTTCAAAATAGAATAATAATAATATTGATATATTTGATTCAGAAAAAAATTAACTTTCCAGTACATACTCAAAACAGGGTAGTAGTTGGAAAAAATATCTTCATTATAGTGTCGAGACGTCGAGTGTTGTTAGATTATAGTTATTATCTCGGTTATTAACTTCAATTGTTCCTTAGGTTAATATCTAACAAATAAATGCATAGTTTTTTAGTTAAATGCCTTCTTTCCTGATTAGAAAACACGAGACGTCGATTTTGGGTATACTCTACAGCTTTATACCACCCCTTCTTCTGTTCATTGTTATTATTGTAATGTTTTCAAGGAGGGGTTTTACTTTTCTCATAGATTACGAATCTGTTATTGTATTTTTAAATACTTTTTAACCTGGTGTATACAGAGCATAACCGAAGTTCATATTTTTTTAAATGAAATACTATGTTTCTAAATACCTATTTAAATTCTCATTTTGAATACTTTTAACATTTATTTTTAAAGTAACTGATATATGTACAGGGTAGGGTGATCAGACGTCGGGGTTTCCGAGGATATATTCTCTTTTTTGTGGCGTCCTCGCGGGTTTTCTAAATTTGTCCTAGATTTGTGTAGGTATTTATAATGTACCTATTGATTAAAAATAAAATTTAACTCACTTCTTTTAACATTTGACGTTAACTTTAAAGCTATATTCCGGGTATCACCAGATGCCTACCTTGATCAATTTTACAGTGATGCTTTTTAAATTAAAGAACCTTGTAAACAACCAAAAATATTAGAAAAAGTAGGTTCTTCTATCTATGTAAATACAAATAAATACACTCATAAATACCTAAATAGGTCGTTATTACAGTTAAATACGATTAAATACCATAAATACATTTGTATTTATAAATAGGTGTACCAATTTTCGGAAGTGTCCTACCCCTCGTCAAAATAGTAACAAACATATATTTTTCTCAATAAAGAAACTAAAAATAAATTCAAATAGTAAAGTTATTACTATAATAAAAACAGAGACATATTTTTGTCAAAATGAAAAAAAATTAATAACATTAATAAATAATAACATCCTGAAAAAGAATGTTTCTCAAGCACTGAATAACAAAAGCACAAAAACGGAATTAAATAATGCAGTTGATATCACAAAATTCACTTCGTCACGTCACGTTCATTTTCAGATGAACTACTTATCCTCGTTCAAATTTATAATAAATTTATTTACACTATTTATATGAAATTCGGCAATTTAAATAATCATCCTCAATTGTAGGTAATTACTTTCCTAATTCTTTTTTCCAATCTTGTTAATTTTCGACACTTCATTTTGAATTAACTCTACTTTTTATCGAATTTCGGGAAAATGTTTCCTTTTCTGACATTTTTCTTTAATTTACACCAAATTAATTCAATCAGGTTAAAAGTTCAGAAATATGGCTGTAATCTCAACACTTTGTGGCCATATCTCTCCACTACATTATCTATAATATACTTCTCATAATTTTTCGTTTGCAGGACTTTCACCAGTTGAGCTTTATAATAATTTTCGTCATAATAGAGATCATGTTCCATTAAAATAAATTGTAAGTCCAGCTTAGTAGAACTTTTGTTAGGAATTCTATACAGTTGTCTCGAGTGGTACTTCGCATTGTCAAGAACAATAATGCTATTTGGTTTTAATTTTGGAATTAGGGTATTTTCAAACCATTCCTCAAATATTTCTCCCTCCATGTTATTGTGGTAATCCATATTACAGCCTTCTATGATTTTTCGCACAGTTTCAATCCATTATCAACCCATCCATCGACTGATTGTCAGTGTAATATAATCAACCAAGTCCCTTTATTAAGGGGCAATGAGATTAGTTGACATTTCCTAGATCCAGATTTTTTACGGTGTCATGAGTATCATACCAAGTTTCACCTAGATAATAAATTGGTCTATTTTACCTTCGGGGTGCTTTTATCTCATCTAGATATGAATTTCGCCAATCCACTATTCGTCTACTTTCCATAATCGTCATGCGATTATTAATAGTTTGATATATAAATCCAGTTTTCTCAACCAAGTTCCTAAAGTTCTTTTGGTATATTTTAGATGATATTCCATTTCTTTTAATTTTCTGTCTACCACTTCAATAGTAGGGGTTTAATTTTTCTGATACGCGTCGTAAACTCAAGTTCTTAAGAGTTTTGCTAACGATGGGTCCAGAGTTTTCGATTGACCGGCGTCGGATTGTTGTTTTCTTGGGAGGGCACCTTCTTTCAGCAATTTGTGTATTGTGGGACGCGGGGAATGTTAGTCAGAGCTGCTGTTTCACCTAGTACATCTAAATCATACAAATTAGGGTCATTAGCTCGTTGCTTCAAAAGATTATTGTAAACATTAAGGTAAATTTGTTTCGCTTGTTCGTTCAAATGTAGCCAATTTTTTCTTACTGAAAACAGAATAATTATATTACCCTATTACGCAACTCACTGCAACACGATAAACTTCTTAAATTATTTTCAAAAACACACTAGCAAATTAACAGATGTAAAATAATTATTACTTATATTACACTATTACACAACTCACTGCAACACGATAACCTTCTTAAATTATTTACAAAAACACGCCAAAATTAAAGAGATATTAAATATTTATTGTTTATCTTATAGTATTGTACTTACAATATATCCTATAACGCACCGCAAAATTAAGTGCGCGCCTGAAGTATCCCAGCATGCAAGCTAAACTCCGCCTCGGTCGCGTGACAACAAAAACAACAATCATCGTTCTCGCTTTAATGTAAGCGGTGTAACAGACGGAAGATGTCATGTGTTAGACATTTCCCGCCCTCATGTCGCATCTTACCCCGCACAATATCGGTGTCTCACACTATATCCAGGCTAGTTGGTCAAGACCCGAAAAAATAAAGTCTACGTTTCTCCCTGGACAATACCGGCCTGCTAATAATCAGCCGTGACAGGCGGGCCAAATGCAGAAGGCGGCCATTCTAGGTTCTCTCTGTTTGGTTATGGCACATGATTTTGAGATATACAGACACTAACCCTGTAAAGTGTGGAAGTGACTGTAGATAAATTGCTGGAGCGACTCCCATGAGGTTCGCAGGTCACGAGAGGAGTGCCCAACGTTGGGTAAAACTAAAAAAATAAAATATGAATTTCGATCTCTACTACAAGTTGCAACACCCCCCGTCGAATTGCTGGCATAACACAATAAGCTGGGGGTTGTACTTATTGACCGGTAGCTCAGTTAGCAGGTCGTGAATAAGGGCTTAGATTGATTTGAATTCTCAACAAAATCTAGGCTGGGCGCCAGCACTTTTGCAAATACCAAATAATTACAAGTTTACTTTAAAAGGTAAAGATAACGTTAAAACTTGAATTCTGTTGGGAAAGAAGTCGAATAAAAAGATATTTAATAAAAAGTATAATAAAGACCGGTATATGTACAATATTTACATTGGCTCACATGGCTTCTTTTAGTAAAAAAAAATCTAGGTGTGGTTGAAGACCAACAAACTAACCACACAAAAAAATGATATGATGTTATTGAAAGAGAAAAACAGAAAACAACTAACTACGATACAAAATGGCGACATCCGTTACCGGGTAAATCTAAAATTTACAATAACCGAAAGTTAGTTTAAATTAGCACACGAAATTATTACAATATCAGAGGTATATTAGATAAATTGCCAACAAGGCACGATAAATCGATACTAATCAATATTAATGATGGCTGTTCCAAGGAACAACCAAGGTGAACTGATCACCGAAAAGCAAATTCGCCCAAAGCGTAAATTAAGATAAATACGGTACAATATTATTATGAAAATTACCTCAAAGGTACGTTAAATCAATATAGCAACTTTTTAAATAATGATGATCATAAAATTACACGATAATACCAGAAAACATATAAATTTTACCAGACCGCTGAACTAGAGATGTTGTCTTGAGAACGCTACACAAGTAAGAAGGAAGTAGCACCGTAGTGTTCTGCTACCTAAACTCGAATATGGTTTGGAAAGAGACAAACATTTGACAGTAGAGTATGAGCAATAAAGATAGATATTTAGTGCAAAAATCTGCAAAACCAACGATTCCAGTAGAAATCAGTGGCGCCATTTGGATTAGACTAGCAGAAACTTAATTCATCGTGGACAAAAACAAACTGGAATGAAATGGCTTGCAATTTCGTTACAAAGTTCAAACTAATCGGTCAAAATTAATAATCAGTGTACTCGGAGGGATAAAGTCTACGCTTATCTCGGAATTGAAGACCATACTGGCTTTCTTTAGACAGAATGATCATTAATGCTTGGAAAATTTATGATATGATAAAGGAAACAAAATTGTTGATTTCATGCATAGCTTTACATCTTATGAAAACCAAAGAAGTACGTAAGTAAAGAAACTATCCCCAACCTCTTGAAGAGGTGCGCTTTGATAATTGTGGCCATACTATTATTTTTCACGAGATTACAGCTAGGAGGAGATGTAAAGTATTCAATAACAATTTACGTTTGTAAAAAATGTGAAGTTCGCAAAATCAAAAAAAAAAGAAATAAGTAAATAAATTTATGTATTATAGCTAATAGCGTAAATATGTTCATGCCGAGGTTCATGCGTATATGACATAATAGTTGCTTTCTTTCTACCCACCAATCTTAGTTAACCTAAGTTGGTTTGCTGTTATACTGCGCAAATAAAATCAGGTCTTTTTTTTTAAATACTGTCTCTCTGTAACCGTAAAATAACTTAGGTCAGTTAAGACTGATGGTAAAACGAAAACACCTAACATCTTACCTTCTGGTTATTTTGGCGAGTTCGGTAACATCCAGTTAATACAAAGATGGCTGAAAGCAATCATGCTAAGTGCAAGAAATATACTTTTAGCATCTGTTGCTCACAAAATTTTTTCTACGATCGAATTAAGTAGATTTTTTTTTAAATTTTTATTGAACAGTACCTTACATTAACACAGGAAATATTACTAACTCTTAGAATAGTTATAACAAATATGAAAAGCTTAAACCAGCGATATGTTCATAAAACTTTATAACAAAATATTCAGATTTCAAACTGACAACTGGAAATTAATTCCAGAATTTCTCACTGTCAAACGCTATCCATAGATAACTACGATTACAATTTCGCTATTTATAACAACAGACTTGGACGGATCAAAATGATAGTAAAAATTGTAATTAAATAATACCTGGATACTTATGTCTTTGTAATATCAAACAATAAAATTTTGAGGAATATTTAATAGTATAGTTACGTACCACGTTCATACGTATACCCAAATTACAAAAAAAAATGTTACGTTTTAGATCAAACTCATAATCAATAAAATGTCAAAGTACTCTTTGCACTCACTAGTGCAAAAAGTAAAACTTAGCACTTTAAATAGTGTTAAACTTTTTGCACGATCGTAGAAAGAAATATTTTCTTACATTTATTTATTTCTCATTAAGTTTTGAACACTTGGGATGATATGGGTTGAGTAGAATTAAATATTCTATTGTGGAATATGAAAGTAAGATAATTAAAAGATATTCAAAGTTGATTAGTGTAATTTACTGCAATAGACAAGTAATGACTTCCACGAGTCAACTAAGAAAAGGTTGATACCGATAAACATGTAAAGGTCACTTTTATCAATGGTTGTTTTCTTGACTCCTCATATAATATAAATCTGTATTTATATTATTTATTTATTTTAAATTTCTTTAAAATAATTTCCGCTAATCTTGTCTATTAATCATACTATTTTTATATGCATATAAATTTAGAAATAATCATTTATCGTTTAAAAAAGTATCAAGTGAAAGTAAAAGCTTATAATAACACTGGCCAGGAAGAAAAAAATAAATTGCTCTATGAAAGTTAAGGATATTACAAATATTATCATTCAATGAAAAACTACAAAAAAGATAAGGTTTTGCAATGGCTGGAGCGGTATTGGTGTTTATTAATCTAGACGTCAGGATATCATTAGCAGTTCATTAGTATGTTTATTTACAACCATAATATGTAATGTTGACATTACTGCAATTATTGAGGATTAGGAAATGTCAAATTACATATCTCTACTTCCTATTGTTACCTATTGGTTGACTTCTTGCCTTCCCCCTCTGACCTGAACCAAAAATTTGTCGATGTTTATGTCTTCGAACATTTATGAAGTTCCGAACAATTTTCACCCAACTTGGGCCAGTAATGAGAAATGCTGTACTTGTATCTGTTTTTGAAATCTTTTTTTGAAACATTCACTAGACAATTTCCTTCTCATCATTATGACCTATCAAATAACAAGATTTTGGAAATTTTGACCAATGAAAACATACTTTCTGCGAATATCGAATACTATGTGTTTATAAAAATTTACAACTATTGTTGGTTTGGTCTGGTTCGGAAACTGTTCATCTTCGCAAACGATTGCAAATCAAATTGTTCTAAATTTCCAAAATTGGAGTGCCAACTTCACACATATCGTAAAAGAGTTCTTTACTTGGCAAGGCAACAAGGTATTTTACAAAACAGTTTTAGAAAAACTGAATTTGAAAGTTATTGTTTTTCCCATGAGTCTACCTCATTGACTGAATGGAATGTTCTCGTTATATTTTTACTATGATACGTAACAATTTCATTTATTATAACATTATGTTTGTTTCTTTTTCCAATTCTCGTGGTCTACATATATCTGGATTTTTTTCTGTTGTACTAGTATTTTGTTATGCGATTCTGTAGCCCATTTCAGCCGTATCAGAATAGATGCTTTATACGGCAAAGCGTACGTTGTATTATGCAATTCACCAGTTGTCCTGGGTGAATTTGCATAGACTTATGGATTTCAATTACCTACTTACAGAGATTACAGTATATGTTTATAAATTATATCGTTAATCCGTGTTATTATTAAATGCTATTCCATATCAATAGGCAAGTTACACCGTTGCGTCCTGTTGAACAATTTGGTACAATCGATACATTTTTCATGGGGAATCTAGTGGTTTTATCAAAAAAGATCGTAGAGGACCATTGGCGTGCAAACTGAGAGGGAACGTCGTCCCAGTATAAATAGAGGTAGGTATGTGTTTAATGAAAATACTAAAAGATATTGCTATCCCTGTGACAACTGTACTTATGTTGCCAATATGGGACTGACTGGACTCCTTGTTGTTGGCAAATGCATATTTCTGTTTCCGAGCATGACGAAAACAAAGAAATTTGGTACAATCGATATATTTTTCATGAGGAATCTAATGGTTTAATCAAAAAAGATCGTAGAGGACCATTGTCGTTCAAACTGAGGGGGAAGGTCGTCCTAAAGTTTGTCATATTTTTTGTCGCAAACTTTAGACTTTTCGGTATTGATGTTAGATTCTTTGGACCAGTGCTGTAAATCCAAGAAAACAAGACTGCAGAGTGCAGAAGATGACTCGGGACACCTGATGTTGACGAGAGAAATCTTACAAAGAGTGGCCAGTAATCCCAGAATCAGCGTTCGAAGATTAGCTGCTCAAGAAGGTATTCCAAAAAGTATTATGTAGGAAGTGTTTCATGAACAGCATATTATATACACTGCAGAGGATACAAGCCCAGAAAGTACAAAATTTCCAGTTTAGGCTAGATTCTTGTCGATGGTTAGAAGAAAAATATCGCATGTCCAACATTTACTAATATAATCACATTTCTTGATGAAGTAGACTTCAATCCAGATGGGGTTGTGAATTTTCCCAATAATCGTGTGTAGTCTAAAGAAAACCCTCATGCTATTTTTAAATAACGCTACCAGGAAAATGTTCAATTAACGTTTAGGCGATTGTGATTGATGATTATTTAATTGGGAACTGTGTTCTTCCGAATCGTCCAAATGGTGCCAACTACCTACATTTTCTCCAAAACGTACTAAATGGATTGTTAAATGTTGTGTCACACTAGACACGAGCAGCAGTGTGGTTTATACATGATGGGGCTCCACTACATTTGAGTGAAGACGACATTCGGATTATGTCTTTCCTGAAAGATGAATTGGTCGAGATGGACCAGTAGCCTAGCCAGTTCGCTTACCGGATTTGAATCCCTTAAATTATTTTGTTTGGGGTTATTTGAAATTCCTTGTTTATGCAGCACCCGTAAACACTGTTGAGGATAATTAATCAATGATTAACAAACTATTCGTAGTCAACAGGAGGAAGTGTTCTGTAGAGCTCAATGTTCATTGCAAGAAAGGTTGAATTACTGCAACAGCACAAACAGGGGATGCGTTCAACATTTTCTTTGAATTTATTGCTTTTTCTCTCTTTATAACATAATTTTTGGGTTGAATATCGTAGTGTTGGTTTTAGTGTTTTCATTTATTGCAAAAAAAATATAAATTAACACGTAGTTTTTATTTCTTCAAATAATATGTTTGACTAGAGTTCGATCTTTTTAAAGAATTTTTTCAAATTTTTTTTGTTTTCCGTCCAAAGGGACTGAGCTTTTTGCAAAAGTCGACAGGTGGCTTCTAGAGGTGTTTTTCATTTATTTTTTCGATATCTACATCTTCATGAGTTATAAGGACTTTTTAGAAAGTATTTATAATATAAACAAAATTAATAAAACATATTTAACTCGACGGAGACTTCGACCTTTTAAAGATTTTTTCAGAAATTTTTTCTTCTTGAATTTTCTGGGCATCGGTCTGCGGGGTGGCAGATAACCATTTAAATGGCAAAGAAGTAGACTTTTCTACAGAAGATAAATGTTGAGTCTCTGAAAAGTTCACATTTTACAAATATTAGTAATATGCTTTTACTCTTGTGATCGCTAGTTAAAAATATATATGTATGTTAGTGTTACATTCACCAATACATTAAAATGCCCTTACAGAATTTAGATATCTCCAGCCGTTCACGAATTATAAGGAAAAATATACAAAAAACATCATCCGATTTCGCTAAATTTTTTTCGATACCTCTCGAAAATCTTTTGATTTCACTTACTTTTTTGCGGTGCCTTATGGTTTTAGACATTTGTATGGTTGTATGGGTAACTTTTGTGAGCAAAAACTAAGTTGGTATCTCATTGAGCCTACAAGATGTTGAAGAATCTGTGAAAACACATTTTACCCCTTTTCACCCCGTTAGGGGTCGCAGCAATATCTATGGTGATGCACCCACCACTACATATAATTTCCTCTAGTTGATTCAGCAATAAACCACAAAAAGAGATACAATTTTTTATAATTTCGCACTATCCTCTCATGCCTGATCTGACTTTTACATCGATGATATCCAGGATATGAGCTCTATTTATGACCTATAAAAATAGAATACTGAATTCTTAAAAATGAAAATGGGAATTTTTTTCAATACAGTAACTTATTCAATGCGGTTTTTGTCATAAACGGCTATTTATTGAGAGAACCTTACTTAATTTTGTCCAAAGAATCTTGTCAGTGCCGAAAATTTGAGACAAAATATATGACAAACTTTGACGACCTCCTCCCGGTTCGCACACCCATGTTCCTCTACGGTATTTTTTGAAAAAAACCTCATTCCAATTTACTGGAGGGATAAATTCCACTGACTGCACTGTTAAACCATGCACACCCTGACGACTATACCTATGCCTCACAGCCGTGACAATTAACTCATAATGAAAGTGGGTATTTGACATTTAAATTATCTTATTTACTTTTTTTTTAGGTTGTCCTGCATATTTTTTTCTAAAAGTATATCCGGCTCCTTAAAAAATAGTGTAAACTACATCCCAAATATTGTTTTTCTATGTCTTATAGTTAATAAACCTCAATCTTCAATAATTAAAATCGAATAAGTCAATTATTTGCCCGCTGTAGAATTTCGAGAAACCAATTAAAAAATTCGTCTTTAAGACCCCAAAAAAAAAATTATCCTCGATTTGATCTAATTTGGTTATGTTGAACATTTTTACCTGCCATTTAAAATTTTTCACTTTTTTGAATTTGCGTATAAACATATACAGATTGAACCAGACCAATAGGAATACGACTAGCGGTATGCGCAGTCTGTTGCCAGGACGATGGGGCGATCACAGCGCGAATGTCGATGCGATACTGAAATCTACTAGCAGCGTTGTTAACCATAGTGAACCTTTTATCGGTAGATAGTAGACGAACTTTTCAGTAGATGTCATACAAATTCGGTAGATTTATCTTGGAACTTTGGTAGATTTCATTTTTTGAATAAATTACTGTAAAGAGCTATGAATGATGGCTTGAATTTTCTCCGATTCCTGTGTTAAGTATTCCCTCATATTTTCGACAGCACTATAACCTGCAACCAGTGCACCATCTATAAATGAGGGCCATAAATACTAAATGGTATCCTTTTTCTTCGATTCCTATTAAGTATGCCCTCCTGTTTTCAACAGGGGGCTATTCAGATATTATTATTAGAGTTGGCAAGTGGTGCAACAGCAGGTAGATAGATATCTGGTGTGGCAATGACTGGCTGGCGGACAAAACGACGCGAACCGCGAGACTAGTCCATTGTTGTATGTCGGAGTGTTTACATGCTAATTTATTCCTCTCCGTTGTATTTTATGTTGTATTGTTGATAATTTTATTTGTTGTATTTTATTCCTGATATTAATTTAACACGTTCGCTACCCCGCTATATTTTGATTTTTATCCCCAGAGATTGTAGGACAATTCAATGGCTATGATTTTTTTTTAAATATTTTTCTATTTATGGGGGGGTGCTTATGAGGCTACTGTAATTAATGTGGACCGGTTTGAAGAATATGTCCCATAAATGAGATATTGGTCTATAGCAATAGATCTTCAACAATAGACCACTCGTCACATATATGAGTCACATATATATTCATAAACAAATGTAATGTATCAGGATTTATTAAAAAACTAAAAATGTAACTCTTTCAAAGAACATTTAACGATGAAATTCACTTAGTTCATATTTTCGTGGTATTGCTTGAAGCAGGGATCCACAAAATCAATAACAAACTTTACCCCGGGACTACGCGGCTCATAAATGAGACAGGCATTCCCCAAGACCGATGTAAAATGCGAAATCGCTATCACGTATGCTGACCAGAAATGTTTTTGTAAGGTTTCGTCCCTTATATGAGCCGCCGGTCCTCAGGAAAAATCCTGGTGGCTCATATATGAGTCGGTTGGTAGCGAACGTGTTAATAATAAAATATGTCAGTGAATAAATTTATCAGTGCATTCCCACATTAATTCTATAATGGTGCTACAATAATTTGTAAGGTGTGCGAGACAGACCTGATGTGCTGAGATAAATATGATTGTAGACCACAGGTAAATACTGTGCAGCGTAAAACTAAAAAAAGTTACTTCCCTTCGAAAACACAGTTTATGTTAGATTTACTGTTAATGCTGATTGCCTGTGATGTTCCACTGCACATACTCGATAAACAACAATGTCGGGAGTTCTGGAATAATTACAATCCCCAAGTGACGTTAGCAAATCGCGCAACATTGCGTAACTATGTACCAACTATACGCGAAGACAGTAAATAAGACAAAGAAGGTTTAGTGCCATTTCCCCCAAAAAAAAACAATTATGCAGCTACGGACACGTGTTTCGGAGTTATTGCCTCTCATCAGCGTAGCATAGCTAATTTGTATTAAAAAAATACACGGCTGTGGTTATGTATTGACGAGACGACAGATCGTAAAAAAAATTCTACTGTAAATATTACAGTATGTGTACTGGACCCTCTTAAACCGACATTTTCACTATTACTAGCTAGCAAATGACTAACTGAGTGTACTGACAAAACAATTACGTGGGTGGTGTTGGAGACGTTAGAAAAATTTTATGTCAACAATGTCATCAAGTGTTGATGTTTGCGACCGATGGTGCCGCTTCAATACGTTTGGTGGGCCGTTCTCTTCAAAAACACTATAGGCTGTAGCTATTAAGGAGAGCCAGACAAAATTCGAAGATATTTCCGTTGAAAAAGCTTTAAAATCTATTTATAAGAACTATAAAAGATTACTTGACGCCATACAAAACTTACAAAACAGTACGTTGTCGCGGAGCCACTGCAAATAGTGGACGAAGTAAATTGAATGCTACACTCTATAGATAGAAAGACACCGATTTTACCAGATTAAGACAAATTTGTGGTGGTACTGATGATGCAACCCCAGATCCGTTAAGTGCGCTCAAAGACTGTTAAGTATGCCTGTATTACATCAATAGATTTCGAACGGTCGTTCTCAAAATATAAGCATATTTCTTCACCACAGTGAACATTACTCACTGAGACAATCATAGAAACATACCTGATGCTGCAAAATTTTTACAAATCTTCATTTTGTGATAACCAAGCTAGTTAAGAGGGTAAATTGTGCATACATTGTTATAAATTGTAACAGTTTATTGCTTTTGTTACTAGTTAATTTCTTTTATTACGCTTATTATGATGACGCCTATATACCGCAGCACACTCTGTCAACTCTAATTATTATGCATGCATAGCTGATACAGGCCATTGTAAACTATAAAGCAGATTCAAATCGATGTGAAGTATTATTCAAATAGATTTTTCATCAGATCAGTCGTTAGTAGGGATCGGAGAAAAAGGAAACCATGTAGTACTTATGGCCTTCACTTATAAATGGCGCATGAGTTATAGGTTACAATATTTCCTCGGTATTTTCTGTCCAACACGGATCCATGATTTGTTGCTGATCAAATTTCGTGAATAAACAAAGTTGGTGTATCCATATTTGTGGTTTTTTTGCAGCAGTAAAATTTGAATTCTACTGATTTTGTGCGCCATCTACTGAAAAATATCATTACTTCTCTAATATGATGTACTAAATTATAACAGAGAAACAACTTCTAGCCATCATTCATAGCTTTTTTATAATAATTTATCCATTAACGCTGCGATCACCCCATCGTGCTGGCAACAGGCGGCGACTGTAAATTGCGCATACCGCTAGTCGTGTATCTAGTGGTCTGGCTCAATCTGTTTAACATCGAGATCGAGATCGTTATTAACAAATTTCCTGAGGCTTTCTAGCTCATATAAAAGTGTAGTTTATGGACACGACATATTTTATACAGGGTGTCCCAACCAAAAGTAGGCACTCTGAATAACTTTGGAGATAAAAATTTTTTGAAAGATTGGTGAAACATGTCAACCTTGTTTCCAAGGGGGACATATCTTAATGTAATACTTGTATACCTATCATCATCCCTCTACCCTACACGGCCACGTCTTCAAAAAAATTCAAATGGCAAAGGGGGTCGAGTGGTACATCTTTTGAAAGGTCTTTCAATTCTCTACATAACTGTGTATTTTTTTAAACTTTTATCGATTCGTTCCTGAGAAATAATTATTTCATTATTTTAGGTTCCAGAAATAAAAATAAAAGAAGCAGTTTAAATTGTCGTATGTATTGTTCAAAATGACCTCCACCGACTTCCATACAGCAGTATAATCTGTCTTGAAATTCTGTACGAGCATTTCTGAACACATCTGGAGTCAATAAACGGCATTCTCGAACAATTATTTCACGTAACTCTTCCAGAGATGTGGGTTTTGTTGCAAATACCTTCGATTTCAAATGTCCCCACAGAAATAAATCCAAGGGAGTTAAATCGGGTGACCTAGCAGGCCACTCCACAGGACCTCTTCTTCCAATCCATCGCTCAGGAAACCGATTATCCAAAAATTGACGGACTGCTATAGCAAAATGCGGAGGTGCCCCATCCTGTTGAAAAAACAGTTCGCCCTCTAAAAGATTATCGTCTTCTTCGAGGATTTGGGTAATCATTGGGTCGATGTTATTTTCTAACAGATCGAGGTACCGTTTGCCATTTAATTTGTCAGGAATAAAAAACGGCCCGACAATGTGATCCCCTAAGATGCCAGCCCAAACATTTAACTTCTGAGGCCTTTGGGCATGAGTTTCCATGAACAGATGTGGATTGGTTTCACTCCAATACATACAATTGTGCCTGTTTACCTCCCCATTTAACTGAAATGTCGATTCATCAGAAAAACACGTATTGTACAGTATATTGGTATTACCGTTTAATTGTTCACTAAAATTCTCACCGAATTCAAGCCGACGATCGGGATCATCTTCGTTTAATTCGTGTACCAATTTAAATTTATATGAATGAAATTTGTGGACCTTTACAATTCGATGAACACTGCTTCGTGATACACCGGAAGCCTCAGCTGCTTTCCTGATCGATTAAGTATTATCCATCTGCAAATGACCCAGAATTGCCACTTCGACTGCTTCATTCATAATCGGTGGTTGAGGTTCATGCTTTTTTGTTTCCTACGGAACCTGTTTCCATACATTTTGTCAATAATTGTAAAACATACTGAGAACCAACCCTTCTATTTGGTTGATTTCTATTGATTATGCGCTCCGTAGCTCTAGCACAATTATCGTTTTTAAAATAAATGCTGACAATTTCTATTCTCTCCTGAAGGGTATAAACCATTTTGAGAACTCACTCTGGTAAAATGTATCTCGATTTAAAATTTGTTGTGAACAAATTAATGTTCAAGTACTATCAAATACTTATGAGTCTTTTATTATTCTAAAACTAAACGGACAAGGAAAGTGTTTTTTGTCGAAAAAACTCGTGTTGATTTGAGAGCACTAAAAAAGGTAGTTTTTTTATAAATTCCAATATCCAATGCCGTGTATTTTAGATTTTTTTAAACGATTTCGATTGTGTGTAATCATCAAAAATAAAATTATTTTCCTTCAGAACGAATCGATAAAAGTTAAAAAAATACACAGTTATGTAGGAAATTGAAAGAGCTTTCAAAAGATGTATCACTCGACCCCCCTTGACATTTGAATTTCTTGATTGGGTGGCCGTGTAGGGTAGAGGGATGATGATAGGTATACAAGTATTACATTAAAATATGTCCCCCTTGGAAACAAGGTCGACGTGTTTCACCAATTTTTCAAAAAATTGTTATCTCCAAAGTTATTCAGGGTGCCTACTTTTGGTTGGGACACCCTGTATAATAGATGTGTGTATGTAAAGCTATATTTGTATTTAAATATATTTAACCATTGAGTTAGACACCATATGAACATTTTTCATAGCCTACTAATGTAAGTCAAAATGTAATTTAGTTCCATAAACAATTTTAAATGATGAATTATTGTTACGCGACCAATTTTCTGAAAACGATTAAATTAATTAATGGTGGATGCGTTTAAAAGGGTATTAACGTGATTTTCATCGGTAATAATTAAATTCGAGGGCAGCTATTTAAAGAAAAATGAGAAAAACACGATTTTTTTCTCAAGAAATATTGCATAAAAATTATTGATATTTTGGCACCATTATCTCAATGATCCCAACTAATGTTGGTAGATACCATGATTTGGTAAAAAAAGAAATACATGAAATTACAGCCATCTTAATTTTTGCGATTATTGCCTGAGGTTATTTTAAAATAAAATATCGACATGATTGGAAAGAGAATTTTAAGCAAAGTTATTATTTGATACAAATGAAACAGTCAAACAGTGAGTAATGTTATGTAATTAGAGTCTTTCAAATTTCAAAATACTAGCGTAAAAGACACGCAAATGGCAGACTGTTTCCACATTTCGTTGACCCCCCTATATAATGATGAGTAACCGATTACGTACGTAATTTGGAGAAGAATGCGCACTGGTTTCGTACACGTTACAGCAGACAATGCACATGCACACATTGGTCTCTACTTAAAGGCTTCTTGAAACTTACCCGGACTTCCTGAAAATTTGCCCGGATATCCTACAAACTTCCCAGAACTTCCTTGACTTTGGCGAACACCGAACATCCTCGGACTTCGCTGAAACTTCTTGTCGCGTGTACAACAAACTTACCTCGAATTTACTCCTTGTATCAAATTTCATTGTTTTGCTCAAAACAGTTTTTAATATAAAAAATGATAACCAAATTATAAGTTCCATCTTCAAACTGTCGTAGCTCCCTTAGGAAGTTTTTTTGGACACCTGTTGAGTTGAACTTTTATTATTACTTTTGAGTGCAGAATCCACCCCTCAAAAGTTCTGATGTTTTTCCCGGACACCCTCTATTTTCAAGAATGATAAAATGTCGTTCTATCCTTGGATTTTCTCCTATAGATCTAGATTGGTTTATAAATCAAATGTTTCATATTCGTTGTGCACTAATACAAAGAAAATGGCCATCACTGTAGTTAATTTCGATTTCTAAACATAAATTTGCTAGAAATTAAAATTAATTTGACTGCAAATTTATTTCTTAAAAAATATATGCAAACTCAGGACACCTGTTGAATTGAATTTTTATTATTATTTTTGAGTGCGGAATCCACCCCTCAAAAGTTTTGATGTTATTCCCGGATAGGGATGTAAAATTTCACGAAATATATTTTTCTGAAATATTTCAATGAAATATTTCATGAAATATGTCATTGTATGTGAAACATTCCAAATATGGCTTTCTCTCGTCAAATTCACTGTTTATTACCTTGTTTTTATCTTTTCTATGAAACTAACTCAAAATAATCCAGGATCCAGGTAATATTAATTATGTTGAACATTATATTGTATTTATTGAAATTTAAAAATAGTAGGTATTAATTGTAACGTAATTTAAAATTATAACATAATAAAAGCAGAAATAAATATTAATTCTAGTAGAACTAATGTAAGTTTAGGAGAGGCCATCTTCTAATCTGAGCTGCCGCTATCGCTGTCGATGTCACTGGATTCACTGGAAGCCTTTTTTTCACCATCTCCATCATCATTCTCATCGTTTGATTCTCTTGTATCAGTTTCGTCATTTTCAGGTTCACTGTCGTCAATATCGATATCGTTATTTGTATCATCATCTATAGCTACAGCCGCTACAGGTAATTGAGAGTGAGACTGGGAATACTGTGGTTGTTCTGTAAATAAAACTATGTAATTAGATTTTTACGTTTGATTCATTTTGTTAAGAAGTACCTAATGTTTCATCAGTATTTGGTTGAATGGTGGCTTTTTCTCTAATGTGTCGTGAGGTATTACGCTCGTCTTCTAGTTCTTCTAAGTCATCAACTTCAAATATTTGAACAACATCTCTTTCTTCTCCTTCACCACTTGTAGTTGTAGATGAATTTTTTTCTGTGAAAGCAGGGTTTGTTTTTTGTTTCGGTTTCATCAACTCTAAATTATACTTTATATATGCCAGTTTGTTGGCCCTTTTAGTTGTTAGTCTATTTCTGCTCTTGGTATGAACGTTTGAATGGATACTATATTTTTCAAAGTGAAATATTTCGGCAATATTACTGAAATATTTCCAGATTTAAATATATTTCCATATTCAATATTTCGAAATATATTCGAAAAAATGAAATATTTCCATTTACATCCCTATTACCGGACGCATTTTTACGTTTCCTAGACCGTGAACGCTACTGGTTGCGCTGACGAGCTAGGAAATGTAGCGAGTGCAAACACTCCGTTCCCTAGACAGCGGGCGCAACAATGCGTGATTGATACTCAAAATGCCTGACAGTAGGTCATAATTAACAGTAATAAAAAAAAGCTAGGTAATAATTTCTAATGTTTATTATCAATTTAATGTGTAATATACATACATTCTGATAGTAGGTAACATTTTGTAATAGGTACCTAATAAACACCTACTTAATAAATATGAATAAATGCAGAAATATGTATTACAGGTAGCACATTTTAATGTTTACTTCCATGACCGATAGCATTTGTTTGATTGAGGTTAATATTTTTACTTAATGATCTCATCTTTTTTTATCTCTTCTTGTTTCTCAAAACTTCCAACTTTGAAGGCCTACCTGCCTGTATTGCTCTAGCGCCAGCATGTAAACTTCTATTTGCCCGACGTGCAATAGAAGTAGGTTGGACTTTTATGCATGGGCATGGTAATGCATCAGCGTGCAAAAAAATGCGCGAAATAATAAGACAGGTAGCGTTGCGCTCACTGTCTAGGGAACGGAGTGTTTGGCACTCGCTACATTTCCTAGCTCGTCAGCGCAACCAGTAGCGTTCACGGTCTAGGAAACGTAAAAATGCTTCCCGGACACCCTCTATTTTCAAGAATGGTAAAATGGCCCTCACTGTAGTTAATTTCGATTTCTAAACATGTATGTAAATTTGTTAGAAATTAAAATTAATTTGACGTCAAATTCATTTCTTAAATAAATACATGCTAATAAACTTTGGCATAGATACAACTTTTTTAAAGACATTAAATCAAATGACGATTGATGAAAAAAACTACATACAAATTAATTTAACAAGTGTGATTCCATTCAATAAAAATCTGTTTTAAAAATAGTTGTTCAATAACCTTGTGTATTAATAAAGAGGCATGAAAATAAGATAAACTGGAGACACTTTTATACACATCACATAAATTCTCTAGCTAAAAGGTTTGCTCTATAAATTTTCTCTTCTTAATTCGAATCAAATACATTTTGGCAAGTGTTTGTGATGTTGTTTTAGTAATTGAAGTAAGTAAATCAAGTTTTGCAATAAACTGCATGTATGAGGAGTGATTTTAAAACATTGATAATAACAGTCGGCTTATTTGCTTGACCAGACAGTTTTAAACCTTGTTCGGTGCGAATCACATCTCTACGTAGATTTCTAAATATATTACCGCGATTGTCGATCAATATCTTGTAACATAAACGTAAATCGATAACAGTGAAGTGATGATAGTTAATGTTTTAGGAAAAATCATTGCACTTTCAACTGAAACTCTTAATTGAGTAATTGACTTTCCAAAAATTACTTGTTAAAGGTACATTTATATTTATTTTTTTTAAGTAATACCCATTTATATACGAGTATGAAATAGTATTATAATAATACACATTTTAATTCACCACCATGGGGATCTTGAAAACTATTGAAGAGATTTTAAGTTACAAAAAGGTTCTTAATTCTATGCACGTAAATAAAAATATATTTATTGGGTATTACATAATCATCCTTTCAAACCTAACATAGTAATAATAAATACCTGTATTTTTTTTATATTTTATATTGTCATTCTTATCTGATGCGCTAGAATAAAGATAATAAATCAAACACAACACTGCCAATATATTTTATTGTGGAAAGTGTTACTACAACTACTCAATGTAGAAGCAAGATTTGCATGACTAAATAACAGTATTCTTAATATTAAAAGCAAAAAATTATTGAGATTAAAAAATCATTCACTCACCAAAATGAAAAATTTCCTCCAGTTTCAATACAAAAACGAAAATCTCTAGTCCGATATACATATGTACCTATATCGTGTTTCATTCTTCTATTTGTCCAGTATGTTCTGAACAATACAAACTGAGAGATTGCCCACGAAATTCTGTAAGCTGTATTAACTGCATAAACAATAATTTTAAATTTAAAACAAATTATAACACAGAGCACTCTTCTAAGGATATGTTGTCAAATGTATTTAAAACAAATTGAATTAATAAAGTCAAAAATAAATTAAAGTGAAATATAGCAACCAAATACGTATAATCTAGATAAACATGCAAAGTCTTTATTTACAGTGATCCAACATAATATGCAATGTATTAAAAATAAACTTGATGAATTAGAAATATTTTTATCCTCTGGAAATGTGGACTTAATTTGTATTACTGAAAGCTGAGTGTTATCAAAGGAAATAAACTATGTAACAATTCCTGGATACAAAATTGTTAGTTCTTATTGTAGAAAACATGTACATGGTGAAGTTTTAATAATATCAAAAAATTTCTATTCTTCACTTGAAATGACAGATATTGTAAATTTAAGTGTTGATAAAATTTTTGAATGTGCTGCTATAACATTATCAATTTCTGAAATTAATTATTGTATATTATATATTTATAGAACACCAAATTCTGATGTCAATTTATTTTTTCATAAACTTGAGGAAAGTTTAAATAATATAATTAGTAACAGTAATATAAACAGGTTAATTATTTGTGGTGATCTAAATATAAAGTACCTTTGTGAAAATAATATTACAGCTGTACTAAAGAATCTTATAAATTTTTATTATATACATTCAGTTTTTAAAGAACCAACTAGGATATATCAAAAGTCTGAAACTGCTGTAGATTATATACTAACAAACTTTAATAATAATATAAGTTACGCACACATCATACATACTGGATTTTCAGATCACTCTGCCCAAGAAATTACTTTTCCAATATCTACTACAGATTTAGTTCAACAAATTAAAATTACATCATTTACAAAAGAAATATTATGAAATTTAGAAAATTCCTAGGGGCCGAAACCTGGCAAGATGTACTAAAGAAACAAACTGCAGAAAATGAATTTATATCATTTATAAATATTGTAAAAAATTATTATAATATTTGTTTTCCATTTCGCACCAAAAATACCAATAAGAATAAAAAATGGCTAACTTTAGGGTTATGAGTATCCTCTAGAAAATTAAAAGAACTTCATCATGTTAAAAAGAGGTCTTATAAATCTTGATTATTTTAAACATCATAAAAAAAATATACCGTAATTTAATTACACAAGCTAAAAAAAATGCATTTTGATCAAATAATTAAAAATACGTGTAAAACAGAGTGGAAAATAATAAATAACTAGCGTAACCCCGTCGAAATTCGCCGGCGGGTGTATTGGAAAATGCAAGTGAGTGACGAAAGTTTCATGTTACAGCACCTCCTTAAATTTCTTGGTGTAGTAAATCATAATATTTCGTCATTATACCCTCAAAATGGAGGAAGGTAATTTTATATTTGCCCCGAATGACGCGAACGACAAAGCATTATTATATTGTCGAATATTGTCTCGAAACTTTTTCGATATCTCGTCATTACCTGTAAATAATTCTTTCATTTTATCAGGAATCCGAAATTCCGGTAATTTGAACTTTTTATTACAGCAACAAAGACCAAAGCAGCTAGCCGAATTGTTTTCACATGAAAAGTACCGGGCAGAGCAATAACTACACATGTTGTTTAAGTTACCTAAGTTGAATGGAGTTACATTTGTATCACAAACGGCACATCTATATTGAATTGGAAAGCAGGTTTTTTTTTTCGTATTTTAGACGTTTTTTGTGTGCGTTCGCGTCTCCTTTCCCTGCCGCCAGTCAACGTCTTTCTTAATTTACGTTTTTTTGAAATATTATGTTGCACAACATTGCAGAGTGCGTTTTCCACATCGGCATCATTAGTGACAAGACGAAATTCTAAAACACTATAATGTCCTGCATCAACCTTACCAGAAAAGTAAATTATAAATAATATTTCCAGTACCATAATCAAGAGTTTCGTTATTATTATTATCTCTATACACTCTAAACAAATGATCAGGAAACAGCTGACTAATACAGTGCAATTCGACATGGCAGGCTAACACGCCATCTAAAGACAATAAATTTTCGTATTTAGCGGAATTTGTAATCGGTAACCGATAAGTACGATGGATCTCCAACAATAAAACCTTCATAATATTCCCATTCATTTTTAATTTTTTCGACGACTTGCATGCGTATCTCGCGATATTAAATAAACAATGCGAAACAGAACGAAATAAACAATTTCCGTCACCTACAATAGGAACAACATGTCGGTTTATAGGTTTATCCCGAAAAACAAATAAAAATAGTAAACTAAACTAAAAATACTTAGCTTAAATTCATATTTGCAAAGCAAGTAAAAACTCGGAAGTCACATATAAACAATCCTGTTTGCAGCAAAGTAACTGAAAACTCGAATGTAAACAATAACCGAACAGCACACTGGCACAGATTCTGTGACACTGGCACAGTGGTTGTCTCTGGCCAAACTGGCTAAGATGCATTAGTTCCATTTCTTAAGAGGTCGGTGGTAGAGGTCGCTTCAAGTAACGCCGCGCTTAGCATACGCTAACATGCATTAGTTTTTGTTTATTTTGTTTTACATATGAAAATGGTAATTAAAAAATGTCTCATGATCCATCTGAGGGTAGCGAACTTTCATTGAAAAAAAAAAAAATTATCAAAATTGGTGAAGCGGTAGCCGCTTGAGGAACCGGAGAAGAAAACCTCTTGAGCTTTTATATATGTATAGAAGATAGATAGATAATATAACTACTAATAAGTACTAATTTAAATAAAAATAAAGAAATAATTATAAAAAATAATTTTACAGGTAAAACGGAAATTTCAAACACTTACTTACAACTCATATTTTATTAATTTACCAACATCTATCATCTCAAAATATCAAAACAAAAAAAAATGTGAAAACTATATTCCTGTATTAAATGATATTATTTTCTTAAAAGATGTAACTATTTTTGAATTATTTGAAGCTATAAGTAATTTATACTTCACTTAAATTTATGTTTAACTCATACTCATTGGTCATGATAATATTTCAATTTCAATAATAAAAAAGTGTAAACATTTGTTAGCGATACCGTTATATCACATTATAAATTCTTGATTTGCACAAGGAACCTAAGTATTTAGATTTTTTAAAAATTTCAAAAGTTGTTTATTTAAAAAATGCGATCCTCACGATATATCAAACTATAGACCCATATCTTTATTATCAGTATTTTCAAAAATATTTGAATAAATCATTTTCAATAAAATAGTAAACTTTTTGGAAACGTAATCAGCATAGTTTTAGAAAATACCATTCAACATTTACAGCTTTATTAAGTTTTTTAGACTATGTATATCGTAACCTAGACAGAAAGTCATTGCATTATTTGTGGATCTTTCAAAGGCATTTGACTGTGTGGATCACGACATTCTCTTAAGTAGATTGCAATGTTATGGTCTTCGCGGGCAATGCAACAATCTTCTCAAATCCCCTATCTCGAATAGAAAACAATTTGTCGATTTTTTTTTTTGGAGCAAAATTTACTAAACTTGACGTTAGAATAGGTGTACCACAAGGCAGTGTCCTGGGACCTCTACTGTTTCTATAATACATTAATGACATAGATCAAAATATAACAGAATTTCACTGTGCATGTGCAGATGATATTAAAATTGCAACAAGTGGAAAAAATTTAGATAATGTGATAAATAACCTAAGGTCAGTTTCGAACTACTTCATAAACAATAATTTAATCACAAATAGATGAAAAACTTTTTTCATGCAATTTCATCCTGTGAGTGCAAAGTACATTGCCAGTCCTCTTATATGGCTTGAAAATAAGTCAATTCAACTAGTGAAAGAATTTAAATTATTATGCATAAATATAGATTTTTCTTTAAACTGGAAATCTCATATAAATAATATTCGAAAAAAGTGCGCAGGCAACTGTTTTGAGATAAAATTTCTAGCAGGGATACCGTTAACATATTTTACTTTGTCAACATGGCAAGTCGTATTAGATATGGAATAATTTTTGCGGATATTCTAATTTAGCAACTCGTGTGTTTATATTGCAGAAAAGAGCCTATATGTTATATATTTGGTTTGAGGTATCGAGCATCTTGTAGAGAAACATTTATAAATCATAGGATATTAACCCTTCCGTGTTTATACATTTTAGCGATTTTAACATTGGTAAAGAAAAATCCAAATAAATTCATTTTTCAAAACTTTCATCATGACTATGCCACACGACATGGCTTTAATTTGTAATATCCAGCACACAGGCTTGAAATGTACAAATCAAATCCCTATTATATAGACTCTGTTCTATATAATAAACTAAATGTAGACTTAAGAAACATTAATAATTTAAAAACATTTATTTCAGCAGTAAGGACCTTTTTTAGTGACTTGTAGTTTTTACCCTATAAATGAATATTTAAATTTTTATCAATGAATTTTATAATGTTAAATTTAATAATATTTGTATGTGTGGATCTTTATCTGACCTGTCCTATATCATTGTGTATGATTTGGATTAATATATGGCTATTCTATTCTATTCCATTCTTCCGGAACCCTTCCAGAATAATATGAAATGAAGATATTTTAATAAATTAAAATAACCAATATCCCGAGAATTTTATTGATAGGGAATTTTCAAATATTGAAAGTAGATTAAACGTCCTGAGTTTCGTTCAACGCAGTAATTTCGTGTATATGTATTTTGTGTGACAAATTACGTTGAATTGGAAATAAGTTTTCTGTGCGGACGGTATTTAAAACCAGTTGAGATATATATTATCGAAAATAATACAAAATGACATGCGAATATCAAAAACTTGTATTTATATTATTCCATGCGAGCGCGGTAAATCTTATGTCAGTGAATCATCTAGATCATTATTATTATTATTATTTGCAAAACTTTTGGAAATAGAGAGTAATAGTACAAGAAAAAAACTAAAAGAATCGGTCATTATTTTGTTGAACGGTGATAAATGTGTCCAATTATTCTGTTGATTTTTATACGAACTGATTATAATTATCAGAGATGAGGTAAGACAAAATATCAATATAACATAATATGTTACGTGTCTATGGAAATATATAAACAGAAAACTATCGTGTTTGACATTGCCATAAAAGACAATCTTTTATCAAAGAAATGTTCTTCCAGTTTTAAGAACGCAATCAGAGTGTATTCGGAAACGTCAATCTTGGGATCAGTTGTATTAGTTATTCATTATAAATTACCCACCCCTTTTCATCGTTATTATTGCCTATAGAAAAAAAAGTTTTAAATAAAAGTTGTGTGGTTATGGTTGAATTTTGTTAAAATGCTATCAAAAGTACAGTAGCGTGCAGATGTCAGGGGATACAAAAAATAATATTTTTTTAAATACGATACTCTGTATATTATTAAATTTTTGGAATGGTCGTTTGTTCCTTATTTCAAAAATATACCATATGTCACCCCTACCATATACCGTTTTTGAGTTATTAAACGTCGAATATCTTAGTTAAACTAGTTACTGTAAATTTGGAAAAGTTAACATTATTAAAGTGAGCTACGAAAATGACAACTATTATGTTTGATAAGTGACATTTCTTTAATGATATAATCAAAATGGTTTACAGTGAGGAAGAAAAAAACCAAATATTTATACAAAATAGATAACAAAGATATATTTAGGAAATTTAAATATAAATAAATGATAACTCATAAAAGATGTTCGATGTGTCCACCATTATTGTCAATGCATAATTGATAACGTCTTCTTATATTTATAATTGCACCGGGAATGGCCTCATTATTTACATTCAGATTGTTTATTTCAAGTCGAATCCTGTCTTTAATGATTTGAATACTATTATTATCATTATTATTGACAATGTCTTTTAGAAATCACCAAAAAAATTAATCCATAGGGGTCAAATCTGGACTGTTAGGTGGCCATTTAATAGGTCCATTATTCCCTATCCATATTGGGAATACATTATTCAAATAATCTCGAACGGGTAGGACACTATGTGGAGTTGCCCCATCCTGCATCCAAATCATATCATCAAGTTCGGCTTCCGGAAAATTCTGCAAAAGAATATTTTCTGCTTCTGAGATATATATTTCCAGATAGGTAACTCCAGTTAGAGTATAATCATAAAATATAGACCCAACAATTTTGTTTCTGAAAATTCCACACCAAATGCTAACAGTTTTTCTTCCTGATTTTTTTATTTGTTTCACTAATCTTTTTCTGTGGTGCTTGTTTTCTCACGACCTTCGATTTTTCCTATTAAAAACTTCTGCCGTAGAAAAGGATGATTCTTCAGTCCATAATGTTTTAGTAAAAAAATCGGGATCTTCATCCAACTTTTGAATCATCTGGCGACAAAAGTCTAGCCTTTTCCTTTTATGAGCCTCTGTAAACCTTGTACGGGTACAATTTTATATGGTCTGTAGCTGTTATTTTTTTTACGTACGTTGGATTTTGGAATACCTTTTATCTATTTGATCGACTGCATTATTTATACTACATTCAGAATTCGCTAAAAAATAATGAAATGTTTCAAAAAAAGTCTATTCGCGAATAAATATGGATGGGCTTACCTTCGAAATGAAGCAGTATATCTAGCTGTTCTTCCTGGCTTGCTTGAACAACACGCTTTTTTTCTACTAAAACTGGAGGTATTATTCACCTTTCGTTAAATATTTTTGAACGTATTTTCTGATGGTGTTGGACGATTTGGATACAACACCCTATATGCTCTTTTTGCTGCACGTTTATTTTTGTTATTTTGTATATAACAAGTAAATATTTGGACTTTTTCTTGCTCACTGTAAACCATTTTGTGATTTTATTAAAGAAATGCCACTTATCAAACATAATAGTTGTCATTTTCATAGCTCACTTTAATAATGTTAACTTTTCCATATTTAGAATAACTAGTTTAACTAAAATATTCGACGTTTAATAACTCAAAAACGGTATGTGGTAGGGGTAACATATGGTATAATTTTGAAATCAGAAACAATGATCATTCTAAAAATTTAATAATATACAGGGTATCCCATTAAAAAAATATATTATTTTTTTGTCCCTGAAATCTACACGCTATTGTACTTTTGATAGCATTTTAACAAAATTCAGTCATAACCAAACAACTTTTATTTAAAACTTTTTTCTATAGGCAATATCGATGATAAGGGGTAATTTATAATGAATAACCTAGTACATATGTGGTTCAGCCAAAGGTCAACTGAATTTGGTTCTAAATCCAGTGTTACGATTGTGTCATTGGATTTTAAAAACTAAGTTCAGCTGAACTTTGGTTAAACTATGGTCATACAACTGACCCTTAATCATCTAAAATATTTGACATTTAAGTTTAATTTTTCAGAATAATATTTTTTAGGTGTGTGACATTTTTAGACAGGAAAAAAACTTTTTTTAGGAACCAGCCTGTGACTAATCCTTTTTGGCGCAGAGGTTTACTTAACAATTTTTTTAAATAATTTATATGACAATGGATTACTTAATACCCAAGGAAGGTGAGAAGAAAAAAAAAGATTTAAATGTATAGGATAAACTGGAAAATTTTTTTAACTTATTTGTTACTGAAAGCATTTTTTTTGTTACTTAAAAAACTTCTTAAGCACTTTTTGGTAGGGGTAATTTGGGTTCAGTCTTTGTATTTTGGTCTCGAAAATATGTTCTAGCTTTCTATACACACCATTTAGAGACACCCTGTATAACAATCAATTTAACACTCATCTTATTATTTTGAGCACTGTTGCACAGTACTTGTTTGTGCATCCACAAATAAACAGTTTTGAGGCTATCAACAACTCGTGTAAATTTTATGAGTGTGTATATGAAGTCTAAAATAAACTTGATGAAATTTGTTAACAAATTGCTGCAAATTGTGGAATTATGTATAGAGTGGCGTTTCTAAATCAGTGTTATCTTTTTTACATTTAAACTGTGGTAATATGCTTGTTTGACGAAGAATGGCTTTAATTTTACTCTGCAATCGTTTCAGAATTATTTAATATACAAATACTGACAAATTGCAAATACTCGTAAATACTAAAAGTAAAACCTAAATGAAATTTACAAAATCCTTTCATTATAATGGGTGTCAACGAGATCATGTATCAGCCCGCCATTTTTTTTAAATTGGGAAACAATTTTAAATTTAAAACTCACGTATGAGAAGTAAATGGGCTTATTTTGACGAACATATTATCAGTACCACTTCCGGTTTCACCGGAGGTGTCATCAATTTTGAATTTTTAAATGGAACATCCTATATATTTTAACATATTCTGATTATGCATGCAATTTTCTATATTATAATGAATCAAAACTTTGGACATTACCCTCAAGTATGGTGGACTTATATCAATGAAAATCAAAATTAATAATTAAAACTCTTGTATTATGAAAATTTTCCAAGTAGGCATTGGATATCATAATATGATTCATTTTTCATATTTGGGTGCAATACGAAACGAATATTTTTCATTATAATTAAGCCTGGCCAAGGGATGGTAGAGCAGGGTCGGGCGCAATACAAATGCCATCGCGCGCTTGTTTACGATGACGATGACACGACACACTTCAGTTGTTATCTGTCGGTCGATGCATAGAGTACTAATAAATAATAAATAATGTAGAGCGTAAAGAGTAGAAAGTGACCGTACGCTGATAAAGTGAATAAATGTATTTATTCTATGATGGATGTAAAATAATTTGTAAAGTTTGTGATCAAGACTTAATGTGCTGGAATAAATACGGCTGCAAAATTTATGTCAATAGTAACCGGCATAAAAATAAAAAAAATGGCGTGTCTTCTTTGGAACCTCAGTTTATGTTTGATTTACTGTTAATGCTGGTTGCCTGTGATGTTCCCCTGCGCATATTGGATAAACCAGCATTTCGGGAGTTCTGGAATAAACACAATCCCCAGGTGAATTTGCCAAGTCGTTCATCGTTACGTAGATATGTACCAAGTGTTCGTGAAGACATTGTAAATACGATTAAATGTGCATTAAAAAATACACGGCTGTGGTTATGTGTTGACGAGACGACAGATTGTAAAAAAAAATCTATTTTAAATGTTATAGTACGTGTACTCGACCCTGTTAAACCAACATTTCCACTTTTACTAGCTAGCAAAAGACTAACTGCGTGTACTGGCGAAACAATTACGCGGATGGTGTTGGAGACTTTCGAAAAATATGAACTGTCAACAAGTCAAGTGTTAATGTTTGTGACAATGCGTTTGGTGGGCCGTTTTCTTTAAAGAGACGATTGTAGGTTTTTACATGAAAAGTACATGCGTTCCATCTTGTAGCAGAAACGATTCGAAAATGTTTTCCAGAGGTACATGCATTAATAGCAAATACAAAAAAAGTATTTCTCAAATCTCCTTAACGGCTTCGAGCATTTCACACACTGTGTCCTGGTATTCCGGAACCACCAGAGCCGATTCTTACACGTTGGGGAACGTGGTTGAAGGCAGCTTTTTATTATGCTGAATATTTTCAACAAATAAAAGCTGTGATACTACAGTTCAACCCTAACGAGGCTGCAGCTATTAAGGAAAGCCAGACAAGCTTTCAAGATGTTTCCCTTGGAAACAGATTTAAAAACTATTTATAATAGAGGACTACACGACGCAATAGAAAAAATGCAAAATACTTCGTTGTCGTTAGTGGAATCGCTGCAAATAGTGTACGATGTAAATACACAGCTACAGACTGTAAATGACGCAAAAATTAGCCCGTTATTGAAAAATTCGAGAGTGTATTACGGAAAGATCCTGATTTTACTAAATTAAGACAAATTTGTGATGGTGCATCTACAGCTGCATTAAGTGAGTTCACGGAGTGTTTTACTTATGTCTGTATTACTTCCGTAGATATCGAACGGTCTTTTTTCAAAATTCAAACATATTTTTTTCACCACAGCGAACATCGCTTACTGAGACAACTGTAGAAACATATCTGATGCTACATAGTTATTATAGAAGTGCTCCAGTTTGTGAAAATGACAACCAAGCTACTTCATAAATATGCTTAAGTGAGTTTTGTACATATTTTTATAAAATGTACCAGTATTAATAAAATTTATTTTATTTATTTATTTATTATTAGTTATCACTTAAATGACGTTCACACATGTACATTGTATATCTAACAGTTTAATAATAATGTGCAGCACTAAGCTTACAAAATATAAGGAAATACATAAAAAAAGAATTTAAAGCGAACGAAATAGTACAAAAACATACATCACAATATATAAAATATTTTTGTTTTTATTATTGTATTTATTCAAGTATTATGATATGATGCATACTCAGTGTGTCTCTGTAGGATTAATGACCTTGGCCAGGCTTAATTATAATGAAATTATCTGAAAAAATTCAAAATAAATTTTTCTTGACTTTTGGGCGACAATTTTTAATTTTTTTCAAATAGTAGCCGTTATTTTTTCCTTCCTTATATAAATCTTCATAATTTAGGCTTTAAATTGGTGTAACTATAACGGATTTCATTTAAAATAAATTGTGACAAAAATACTTTTGGTTTTCTATGAAAGATATTAATCCAAAGCATTAAATAATTTACCAAAAAACTTAGTTGCCTTTGGAAATAAATGAGAATTTATTCATAAAACCAAATCACAAAAAACATAATCCGAAAAACTTTAAATATCAACTAAATCAACGTTTATACTTTTCAGAACGATTTTGAAAGGATATAACTAGGTATTTTGGGCCTAGGCAATAACTGTAACTGAATATAAAGAAAGAGAAGGTTCCCCTGGAAAAAATTATAAAAAATGTAATATGTCCCGTTTTTTATTTTGTCAATGTAGTAAACATGGTTGCATTATACAAAAAATACCTTGAATTTATATTAAATGTTCAAAATGACGCCACTCCTCATTTCTGTATAAATTAATTCTTCTAACGAATTCCTTCAAACAATTATTCAATTGTTGTGGAGTTATTTCATTTATAGTTCTTCTGACTCATGCTTCTAGTTCTTCCCGAGTGGCTGACTGTTCAATGTAGTCTCTATCTTTCAGAAATTTTCGAGCAAATTGATGACTAATCGGGCATTATGAGGTGGGGCCCCATCCTGCTGAAAAAACAGTCTATCTCCGGCATCTCTTGGCAATTGATTTATAGAATCATTGTTAATATTGGTAAAAAATTCCAGATATGTCTCGGAAGTCAATTGATCATCAAAAATTATTGGAGACAGCAACACATTACCGAACATGCCCAACCAAACATTAAAACCAAATCTGTCTTGCTGGTTTCTTTCTCTGACGAGGTGTTGATTTTGTTGTGCCCAATATCTAGTATTTTGCTGGTTGAATAGTCCCAGATTTGTAAATCTTGATTCATTAGAAAAAGTATTTGTCCTCTAATGTTAGTTATAGTCCAGTCACAAAATATCACTCTTCTTTCAAAATCGTTTTCATATAAATGTTGATTTATTTGATATTTAAAGTTTATAATTGTGTTTATTTAAAATCCTTCTTGCAGATTCGTGGCTAATATTTAACTCGTCACCAATTTTCCGGAGGGATACAGTCCCATCAATTTTAACAAGGGCTAATACATTTACTTCAGTCTCCTCGTTTATAATTGCCCCTTCATTTTCATCATTTACCGGGTCAATTTTTGTAAATTGAGCTTTTAGTCTTATGAAATTATTTTGCGGCGGGTGTCTTCTGTTTGGAAAACATTGTCCGTAGTTTATTGCAGCATCTCTGGATTTTTTCCGGAATTTGCCGTAAATTAACAACATGCCGACTTTTTTCATTTTGTGTGTCCATTTTTAACGAATATTGAAATAGTACACGTAAAGGAGAAAAAATCAATTAGTTGGACAAAACTGGACAAAATCAACAAACGGAACAAAAACTTTAAAAAACAACTATAATCATCAAAATAACAAATTAACATTCAGTATCAACAGATTTATTCAGTTATTGTATTGAAATTCATGTAGATATATTAAATATTCTAAATTATACAAAAAACAAAAAATAAAAACCTAAAATCGAAAATACACCCGATATTTAATTGAAAATTAAATAAAGTAGCACCCCCCACTTTCTTGATGATGTATATCATACAAAGAGAAGCGATTAAACTTAAATTGCGATTGCCCACTAGTAAAAGATTTTTACCAAATAAATGGTTCTTCTAGAGGCCGTCGCGTATATCATTTGCAGACCGGTTTCTACATTATGCTGCACAGTAGTATACTTAACTGACATTGTACTGCACAGTACTGCATTGTATGATACTTTAACATACCGATGATACTGTAATATACTGCGTTATATTACATCTTACTTCATAATACTAATACTTTTATACCATACTGTTCGAGTGTCCTACCCCTCGGTTCTCTATTATGACATAGAGATTTATGGATGGTTATGAAATCCTCCTGGTTGGCGTTGCATTACCTACTTCGCATTGGAGAAGGCAATAACCAGAAACCGGTCTGCGAATGGTATACGCGAGGGTCTCAAAAAGGATTTCATTTATTTAGTAAAAATCCTTAACTAATGGACAAACATAATTTAAGCTTAATCGCTTCACTTTGTATGATATAAATCATTAAGAAAATGTGTGGTATTTTATTTAGTTTTCAATTAAATATAGTGAGGGGATTGCAACTAATTGCATCTTTTATTTAGGTACTTATTACTTTTGGTATTTATTACTATTTGTCAGTATTTGTAAATTCTTACTCTCTTTCTTTGGTACTTTAATGTTTATTGTAAATTTATTTGTTAATTTGTTTAGTTTGAGTTAAACGATTTTTACAAACATGGCAAGTACAGTTTTAAAACTACATGAAGATATGAAAAAATTAATGAGTTTTAATTCTTATAAAAAGTGCTAAAACACGTCTTGTCATATTGCATATTGTCCAAAATTGTGTATTTTGCGATTATCACGTTTTGTTGATAGCAGCATAAAGCAATTTGTATGTCACACGTGTTCGTATATACTTTTCAAGTGACACAAATTCATTTTATAATTATTGCCAAAATTATTATTAATGTAACTCGACAAAAATAGAACAAAAAACCATTGACATAGAAAACGTATAAAAATAATATGCAGTGGTTTGAAGTAGTTATTAAACGGAAAAATTTCCTACCGCTGACCATAAAACCTAATGACAACGACGCGAACTAAAGGTGCGTATCCACTTGATGGAAATACTCTCGAGAGCCATCTCTCGATAGAATTTCTCTCAAGTGGACACACCTGAGAGTAACTGTCAGATGGCGCCGATGAGCTATGAGACAGCGAACTAGCTGACTACGTCCCATGGTCGCTGCATGCTGTATGGCCAGACGCCATACAGCATGCGGCGACCATGATTTTCCATTTCATGCAATGGTTAGCAGTCCAAGAAAATGAGGTGAGAAGCTGACAATTAATTAGGTTGTGATTGAAAATATTTTGTGGTTGTTCAGAATTAAAAACTGAGTATATGATCCAAAGTTTCAGATTTAACCGACGGGATAAGTATGCAAAAAAATTAAAAAAACATTTTAAAAAAAGTGCGTCGCGACTCATCACGCAAAACGCTGAGAGAACCGTACCAGAGTCGTCAAATTTTTATAGGATCAAAGTTGTAGAGGACAATTCCCAAAAAACAGACTGCGACGGTATATATTTATCCTTTATAGTTTAGCCGTGAGCCGCTCTCAAAGTTGTGTAATTCAAACCTGTAGCGCTCTTAGTTGTTTATATCATTTATTATGTACATTTTGTAATTATTGAAACGAGTCCAAAAAATTCATGGATATTCTACACATTGTGGAGAATTTTTTCGCAATGGAAAAAAAATCGACCAAAAATACAAATTTTGACAGCTCCGCGAATAAATATTCTCATTTTCATCGGGATTTCAGTAGAAATAAAGTTAAGACATCTTGGAGATTATTTATCGTAAACCAAAAAAATTTTGTGCAAAATGAGGGTCTTTTAATAACTGATAAATCTGATCCCCTGATATTTTATTGTAAAATCTATAGTTTTACCGTAAAAAATTCATAACTAAACAAAAGTACTATTTTTATCAATCCCTT
Organism: Rhamnusium bicolor; assembly: GCA_029963845.1. NCBI lineage: Eukaryota > Metazoa > Arthropoda > Insecta > Coleoptera > Cerambycidae > Rhamnusium > Rhamnusium bicolor. The sequence continues at coordinate 77,035 of JANEYF010002849.1, read as the reverse complement.
GCATGAAAAAGTTTTAATAATGTTGTTTTATCAAAAACTCTGTCAACTTATTTGAAAACTTGGCAACAAAGAGTAATATAATGTACTCTTTTCGGATTTTTTCCATTATAATTTAAAATTTCTTTTAATATACATATATATATATATATATATATATATATATATATATATATATATATATATATATATATATATATATATATATATATATATATATATAATTTTCTTTTTTTTGACCGTTAATATCAATTAATATTGATAGTTTTTTTTGTGGGGATTTCGGTCAGGTATAACTAATTTAATTTTTTTTCTAACGTTTCGGTTTATTACACCATCATCAGAGAAACTATTAATTATTAGGAATTTGTTTTAAAATTTTGTTACATGTTATTTGGTTGTCTGTTTTAACGCAACTCTTTTAACGCATTTCTTTTTAATAAATAATAATTGTTCTAAACAATCTGAGAAAAATCCTTATATTTTCTTGAAACCGACTCATATGAAAACATAAAAAAAAATAATCTTTTCATTTGAGTCACTGTTAATTTAAATGTAAAAATAATATTTCCGTATAGATTTAAACTAGCTTATTTGGAAATACATGGTTTTATATTTTTGTAACGCAAACAAAAAAGCTTTATAAAGTTTATCTAATTGGGAGCCCATGTCTAGCCTAAGCTTTTGAGAATTCATTCAAAGATAGAAGGTTAAATAATTGTGAATATTGTAAATTAAGAAATAATTAAGTGAACGTAAAAAAACAATATTTAAATGTGCAGTTACTAACCTCACATAAACATGAAGTATTTGTAGGATTCTAATTTTCCCTTCGTACTTTGATGGCCTATTCCATTCTTCTCTGAGGATCCCGTGGTAAAACTTTCATTTTAAAACCTTTTTTTGTCATTCTTGGTACAATACACAGCACTACAGCCTGGTATTTTTACTGAGTAACACCGCGCACTAACTAATATTGTACAACTAAAACTGTGCGATTCTAATGTTATCTATTAAAATCTACACTAAATTACTTTTAAACACTAATTGTTAGTGTTAACAATATCCCATACCTTCAAACTACTTATTCAAAATAAGCAACAACCCTCCAGTGCAAATTAAAATACACAGAAACTAAATGTAAACAAACTATGAACTCGACAAATATGGACGTCACGTACCATGTGACCGTCAATGCCAATGAAAAAGGTGATATACATATGGCGACTCTTTACTTAAAAGACTCTAGCTGAGACTTGTTTTAAAATGACCACGCTGTTAAGGTGCGGGTCCATGTGAGAATAACTTGCGATAGTTACGATAATTACTCCCAACTACTTATCCATTTGAAAGTATTTTTGAAAAATTTTACTCAGCTGGCTACAAAGAAGTAACAGAGAGTGTACTATAAGACAGCCAGTGTCGGGACCGTGTCCACTATACACTATAATATCTGGCTAGCGAAGAGTTCTCGAGAGCTCTGAGAAAGACGATTGTAGTTGGAAGTTTTGAAAAGATGGATGTTCGGAAACTTGCATCTGTTATTATTGTTTACAATATTGTATTAAAAAAGAAAAAAAGAAGAAAAATTGGTTTCTCAAATTATATCTGTTGCACCTTTTCAGATTTATAACTAAATTTTTCCGCAACGTCTTACTTAATATTTTCTGTTTTTTTTTTTTCGCGATTACGGTACTATATAATATGATTTCCATAAAATGGAGTTTTCTTCGTGTATACTAATTAATTATATAGTATCCTTTTCCGTCCTTCCTTTCTTCAACGCCATTATCTATTTACTTTTTTATCTGACAGCACTCTCACGATTCCAGTACTGTTCGAATTCAGACAGTTACTGTCACGAATGTGAAGTAACGGCCTGATCATTTGAGAGCAAGTCTCAACTAGTTCGGTGCCTGATAGCTCACCGGCACTATCCGACAATTACTCTCAGGGGTGTGTCTATTTGAAAGAAATGCTATCGGAAGCATTTCTCGAGAGTATTTCTCTCAAGTGGATATGCACCTTTCCGCTACCTCTTTGTAGCCAGCTGAGAGTCAAATTCCTTAAAAATACACTCAAATGGATAAGTAATTGAGAGTAACTATCGAGAGTAACTGTCTCTGTCACTCTCATGTAGGCACTCACCTTTATATAGCAGTAAAGCAAAAAAAAAACACCCAAAGATAAACCGTGCTGATATATCAATTGCTGTAAAGAAGTTTAATGGGTTGGTCAAGAAAGTCTGTTGTTAGAAAGTGAAACGGATTTCCTAAAAAGCTTCAAAATATAATGAGCCTTTTCCCCGATAGGCCTATATCACGGCAATATTTGGCGAAATTGGTTTAAACATTTTTAAATACAGGAAACGTGAATAATGGCAAAGAAACAGGGAGGCCAAAGATAGGAAACGTGAATAATGGCAAAGAAACAGGGAGGCCAAAGACAATAAATAACTGCTGACAAAGAAGATGAAATTTTGGCAGAAATAACAGAAAACCCACAACTAAGTACCAGGTCACTAGCAAGTATTTGTAACACTTCCAAAACATCTCGTGCTGAGAACTGATTAATTTTTTTTTTATAAATTTAAACTGTTGCAAGAACTCTTGTCTGGAGATTCTACTCATAGGGATGAATTTTGTGTAGCAGTTGAAAATTTAGCTGGAAGAGATACGAACTAATTAAGAAATATAAGTTTTAGCGATGAGGCAACATTTTTACCAAACGGAAAATGGAAGTCCTCACATATTTCGTGAGCATCATGCCCAGTACCCCCAAAAATTAAATGTTTGGGCGGGGAATCGCGTTGTGGACCTGTGTATATTGTAGGGACTTAACGACGTCTGTGTACAGGCAACTTCTTGAAAAGGAAATAACCAATGATTGAGGAAATAGTTGAATACCCGGATGAATTTAGAGCCAAAGAGATAGTTTTTCAATATGATGGAGCTTCGCCTCGTTTTTTATGATCAGTTAGAACGTATTTACAGAACAATTTCCAAATCGATGAACAAGACGGTGTTACGTTCTTCTGTTATGCCTAAGGAATGGAGAAGTATTTAAGGGTCGGGGCTGTTTACTCCTAAAAGCGTAGTAACAATAGGAGATTTATTATAGTATGCCACTCGTATGCTGTGGGTAGCGAATGACATACTCAGCTAGCTCTCTATATTTTAGCCGGAATATTTGGGTGTGAGTTCGGGTGGTTATTTTGGAGGAAAAAGCTTCGTAGCTTAAGGTTAATGACAGTAATATTTAATGGCAGATCTATATATTGTGTAACTTTGTATGAAAGGTATCCAATATTTAACATTTAATGATAAACACTAATAAAATAACATGCGTACCTACTTCTTAGCTTAGTATGCAGCAACCGGCAGCGTAAAATTATAAAATATGGCCGCCGTTTGTGCACAAAGGGGGGGGGTATGGTAAACGTACCAGGTAATAAAATATTATTGACAAAAAATGACGTTTGGCCGTTTCAACTAACCGAGTTACACAAGAAATTGTATATGAACGTATAACATAACTATAAATATGTAATATTGGCAAATGGTAATAATAAGTAAAATCACCGTGTATATTAAAAAGGTGACTTATCTGTGATCCACGGCTCGTCAGAAGTCCATGAATCACACCCTCTTGGCCACGACGTGCACCCTGTACGCGAGAACACTATTCGTACAAGCTTTGCGAAGGCTGGAAGTTTAACCCAAGGGATGACTAGGTATTCTGGAAGAATCCAAGGATACAAAATTCGGAGAGAATCTGGGTAGGATCCGGGTAGAATCCTCCAAGAGAGGGTCCTGTATCGACTTTGGTAACTCATCGAATACGGCACTGTTGTCGAGTGGTTAGAATAGTGGGGATTTTAGTTTAACGACAAACTACTTGAAATCCTTCCAAATCGAGGATGTATTAATGCTCCACAAATCCAAAAACGGTACACCAACAACAACGAGCACTACTAATAATGATTATTCTGGTAAAATTCGCTATAACCCGCAAAGGAAATTTGTAATATTTTACTTAAACTGTTCCAGAATGTAGTCGAACGTTAAGCAATCGCCAAATTTCCTGAACCATCAATCTCTGCAGGAATGCGCGCAACACTTATCCGTATCGTATTTTGTAGGCCTGAACGGTATATGACCCACACTACAATACCCTACGATTTAAGCCAGTTTTACCATGTAACAACGGAGACACGGGGAAGTTCAACTTATGGCCAGCGCGATCTCCTCATTAGACTCTTTCTGTTGGGGCTTTATAAAATCCACATTGTAACGTGTTCTACCCAGAAGAAATTTGGAAGAACTGAGAGAAGCTGTTATGGATACGACCAGGGAGGTGAATGGAGTAAGACTACGCAGAATACGTGAAGAATTTTTGAAAAGAGTCGTTGTTGCTAGGAACAAAATGGGGTTCATTTTGAGCAACTACTTAAATAATGTTCCTTTAGATATTCTATTTCTTAATTTTAAGTATTTATTTACATTTTGCTAATAAAAGTGTGTTACAAAAACGTTATTGATTTCAATTGTTTTTAATCCAGTTGGACATAGTGAGTGTTAAATGTTTCCCTCTCGTGGACAGTGATACTACCCGTCAGATATCAGTGATGTCTTAGTGACTGATAGCGACCTGCGAAATAGGCACCAAGAGCTGTGACTCTAGATCTGATGGGCTAAACTATATACTGAATAAGATTTACAGGAAACAACTACTCTAATTGTTTCCTGTAAATCTTATTCAGTTTAATCCAGTTGTTATTCGTACATTATTTGGTGTTCCTTCTCTCCTATTCCCATCATAAAATCCATGAAAGTTGATAAGGAGGTATGTGATTTAGATTTCCGTCATTTCGTTATGTCATTGGATTTACAAGAAATTTTGGTATGTTACTACTGAAGACTAGGTCTTTAATATGAGGTAGGTATTTTAGTCTAAGATCCGAATTAAAGACGACCTTCACCCATCCGTTTAATGGATGAAAAATATTTTATATTAATTTTACTATGTTATAAAATATATCACGAATGGGTTGGCTAAAAAAATTCCTGGCAAGATTATGATTAATTAAAAATTCAAAAATAACTTTTTTTTAAACATTGCACTTATTTGTTTAAGAAACAAATTTTATTCCAATCGAAACTATGAAACCTATAGAATATGCAAACGTTAGGTTGTCTATTTTTTTTCCTGGCGTAACTATTGGGTTGGCAGGTATAAATAGGTAATTCGATACTAGTAATTTACATTCATCTGTTTAATGAATAAATCTTATATCAAAATAAAGGTCATTAAATTGCGAACAGAAAGATATAGGGTTGTCTGCGAAAAATCTGGTTTAAATTCCGGTTGGCGAGCTTTAAAAAGCGAAATATTGGTGAGAATGAAAATGTGCGACAAAGAGGTCCGAGCAAACTATCCGGTGCGATGGAAGAGGATGCAGCATTGCAGCTACGCGGCTCGTCCATCGAATGAAAGAGAGTGCGCATACTATTTGTTTGTGCAATTGAGAAGGGTAGACTAGTAAATACTCTGAGCATTATTTTGGAGCAACTGGCACTAGACTTGAAATAAAATTATAAAAATATATATATAATATTAAGTATATAATATTATTTGTGATATAGAGTATATATAAATGTTGTTCTAAATAAAAATATGATAGTGATATATACTTATCTTGAAAATTTTATGTGTTTTATCAGGAGTCTAAATAAAAATAAACAAAACAAATAGTCAAAAAATAAATAAAAATAATAATACAAAAAATTTTATTATAATATAATATAAATACAAACATATTTTAATAAAGTCGAATGAAAATATCCTCATGAATGATGTTACAGAAAGTCGCAGAAATCAGATAATTTTTTGGTTTATTTGTTTAACAAAAATTCTTTAAAGAAATGATTAAAAGCTAACGTGTCGAAAATTGAAAAAAAAAACCATAGTAGGTTAGGTGCAAATATAATTTTTTTTTAAATAATTTGTTTGGCCAAAACAAAATTAAAAAATTTTCAAATTCCACGATCTTCAGTGTCATTATTTCATTATAAATAAAATATAGAAGATATATTTACTATTATATTATAATTTAGAAAATTCATCTACTATGTACTTACTGTATTCTCCGTACAAAAGTTATTAAATTCTTCATTATATTTATTTCCTAAAGCAGTGATTTTTTTTATAACACGAGGTATGATAACCAACAAAATCGAGTGACGCAATGGTTAGCTCAACTTCATTGTATTTAAAGTTCTTTATTTTACGAAAAGCCAACTTCAATGAACAATTTTTAAAAGTTTCATCATTAAAATCAATTACAGAATCGTCCGAGTCACACAAAAAATCACTTTTTAGCCATTTTTTATCATAATATATTGTCAATTAATAACAACGATGCGTAGTAGCCCGTTCTCTTGATTCGAATATTGAGGTTAACTGGTCCAAAATAATGCTCAGAGTATTTACTAGTCTATCGCTACCCCTCTCAATTGCACGAACAAATAGTATGCGCACTCTCTTTCATCAGATGGACGAGCCGCGCGCAGCTGCAATGCTGCGTCCTCTTCTATCGCACCGGATAGTTTACTCGGACCTCTTTGTCGCACATTTGTCACCAATATTTCGCTTTTTAAAGCTCGCCAACCGGAATTTAAACCAGATTTTTCGCAGACAACCCTATATCATTCTGTTCGCAATTTAATTACCTTTATTTTGATATAAGATTTATTCATTAAACAGATGTATGTAAATTACTAATATCGAATTACCTGTTTATACCTGCCAACCCAATAGTTACGCCAGGAAAAAAATAGACAACCTAACGTTTGCATATTCTATAGGCTTCATAGTTTCGATTGGAATAAAATTTGTTCCTTAAACAAATGAGTGCAATGTAAAAAAAAAGTTATTTTTGAATTTTTAATTAATCATAGTCGTGCCAGGAATTTTTTAGCCAACCCACTCGCGATATATTTTATATCATATTAAAATTAATATAAAATATTTTTCATCCATTAAACGGATGGGTGAAGGTCGTCTTTAATTCGGATCCTCTACTATTTCAATTTTGAATTTCCATTCAAAGGGTTGCGAATCTAGCTGAGAATACGAAATAAAAAAAAGCTGCTCAGTAATTAGAGGGGGGCAACGTACTTTTAGACTTTACTGTATGTGTAAATAGGAATTTAGTGTGAGTAGTATTAGTATCGATTATGCAAAGAATATGAACGATACAAAAAAATTGTATATGCAGCTGTATAAGAAAGTAATTACAGTGAAAGACACTTGAATTACAAATATATCTTCATCCGAGTCTTCATCGTTAATAAATTACACAGTAACAAATAACATAAAAAATGGACACAACGAAACACCGGTGTTTCGTAATTATTGTTCCTCATCAGCGTAGCGCTGCTTAGGGAATGTGATCTAAAATGGTATAGATATTGTATAAGACTTCTGGTTACTTTTAATCCAATATATCACCTATTGGTATTCTTCTAACACCTGTATCAATCTTTTTTTTGTTTTTGCTTTCAACTTTGTAAGCCTGGCTCTTAAGGACATGTTTTAGAATAGAGGTAAATTGTGTTACCTCGTCATTATTTCTTGTCCAGAATCTGCCATTTTAAATGTGTGACATATATTTCTGTTACACCCCGTACATACATTACTTTATGTATATTGTAGTTAATCATTTAGTAGGATATGTAATGGGAGTTTCTTGTGTTTATAGCTGCTAGATTGTATGTAAAGGTCAATTTACATTTTAACATACTGAAAATGTTTGTATGGTTGGTTGAATATCTCAAGATATTACTCATCAATTCTCGTGATTATTTCATTTATCACCCAATTAATTCCCATTGATAAATAATTTATATTACTTGCATATTTATAATAATAAATATATATTCACAAAAAATAGTGAAGGCGTCAGATTGTTCCAGTTTGTTGATAAATTCTAAAATAAATAATATCTGGTCAAATAAATATAGCTTACTAACTGAATAGTGTATTTATATTTTCAATTAATAAAAAGTATTATCGTCTTTTAGATTTTAATAACTTAAGGCAATATTTTCATCAGGTGACCATCGTAAATCTATATAGCGACGTTTCGACTTATGCAACTGCGCATGCATAATGTCTGCATGCATCGGTTACACGGTAGGGGCAAGTATGCGAAGGTGGAGAAGCATGTTTAAAACGAGTGCGTAAGAGGCCTGCGCAAATAAGCGCAAGCCTCCCCACCACCGGTCTGGGGCCGGGAGACATGTGCAACCCATGATACAATGAATACAATCATCTGTGCAACCGTCTGCCTCTATTAAAATTTAGAATCTTTGCGAGGTGGTCAGTCTATATTTAAATTAATTGTCATTTAAGTTTTGTGTGACTAGAGATATACTTGGAACGGACACTTTGAAAATATGCATTAAATTTAAAAAGCCATCTTAGAAATATAGCCAATCTAGTAGCTGCTGGTATTGTCACACGAAAATAAGTATTCTTTTTTACCAATTTCTGGTTGGACCATCTGTAGTAACAGTTCAAAATCAGAAAGTGACATACGAGTAAAATTTCGAAAATGGCATTTTTGGAGATTACATCAATAATTTCATTGACAATATGCCTAGACGATGTTATTGATGCAAATGGACATATTAACATTGTTGAACTGATTTGCAGCTTCAGACGAAATTTGTATTTCTTTTCTTTTGGTTAGTTTCTGAATAAAATTGAAAATGGAATTATTTATACTGGATTTAATGAAAAATGAATGGAAATTTACATGTTGATAAAATGTACTTATAGTTCCCAAAGGAAAATACGTTTTCTCGAAATATCCTTAACTGTTTTGGAGCAGTTTAATTTGAAAAGTATTAGTAACAATAAAATTGCTTTTAAAATTATTAGAAAAAAAATTGATAATGAAAGGAAACTTTCAGTTTGGCTCTTAAAGTAAGTCCAATAATTTTAGTAAAAACCAAAATCCTCCCAGGCCCATTTAAAATATATATACCTCCTTCAACTTTGCCAGTTTAGTATAATAAATAATAAGTTAATGATGTAATGTGAGAAAAGCCAATTATTCCATCGTAATTGTAATACCAATACCCTTAAAGTGATTATTTATGACCACGCATAGCAATATCAATATATTATCGGGTGTTCAAGATTCGACCATATAGAACGTTTTTCATGACAGGTAATTTGAGAACCTTCAATTTCTTATGGCGCTTAACCTCATTACTGCATCAAAACAAAGTACGCGGCAATGTAAAAATATGTTTAATGAATAATACATACAAACTGTTATCAAATAATGAGAATAATTTAAATAAAAAATGAAATATAATTAACGTTCAGAAAATTATCTACATATTGATTGATGTAATACAGGACAAATTTGGGGTAGTAATATTTTTTTAATTACGTTGTTTAGGTCTGAGCCTTGACAAAAAATTTAAGTTTTCGACCTTGGGGGGGGGGGACCGCTTGAGCCGCCAACAAAGTTAAAGAAAACAAAATTCCTCACATTTTTTTGTATAAACAATTCAAAAAACAGTAAAACTCCCCATTTTTGACGGTAAATTTAGTAAGAACAAATTACACTTATTTTTTAATGTTTTTTCCACACCACAATAAGATTATACAGTGATATCTATTTCAAATTACAGTGATTTTTCTTGTTACATATAAATTTTCTTACCGCCGCAAGCGCAGCGGCGTAATAGGTATAAGTTAGTAGAGAATATTTACTTATCCAAGTTTTATTCTGGATGCTCTCTTCTATGGAACAATGCTGATTCAAGTTTCCCAGGAAAGATTTTTAGCTAATGAAAACAATTTCTATGCTGACAACAAAAATGGAACAGGCTGTTATTGCTGTTAAACAGGCGAAAGAAAATGCTGATATGTTGATTGTCAGCACAGCGATTTCCTTGTGCTCAACATTTGATGTTGTTTTCGTCGTTGGTGAAGACGTTGATTTTCTTGTTCTGCTGACAGCATTAGCACCATCCCAAAGTAACATCTACCTTCGCAAACCAGGAATAGGCAGAATTGCTGAAAGACTATTCCGAGAATAGTTTAAACATGAAGAAGTGGCTGAGAACATTATGTTTCTCCATGCGTTTAGTGGCTGCGACACGACATCGACCATCTTCAACCAAGGAAAAAAATTTTGTTCGCTTGTTCAGAAAGCCGCAGGGCTCAGTGCCACTATTAGTATCTTCAAACATCAGGATGCAACACCATGGTATGGTGGCAACATGGAAGACGAAACCTTGAGAAGTCCGCTACCAACGTTTCGCTAAATCTACTATAAAAGCAAATTCAATCTTGCTTCCTTTCCATCAACGAAGGACGCTGCACGGTATCATGCGTTCAGAACGTGCCACCAATTCCAAAAATGGTATGGGATCCAAAAAAATCCAGAAGACTGGGGTTGGAAACTAGGCAGCAATGGACTCTCTCCACTCACAATGACACAGCAACCAGCACTCGAGAACTTATTGAAATTCATTTCATACACTTGTCGAAAAGGATGCGGCTGAGCATGTGGTTGCAGGAAAGCTGGGTTGAAGTGCTCTGTTGTGTGTGGCTTCTGCAGTGGTCAGTCATGAGAAAATGTACCGGAGGTTCGCATCGATAGCGAGGACGAAGATGACGAAGATTTATCAATGGAAGAACAATGGATTCTCAGAAGTATCGATGATGATGACATTGAGGACGCAGATTATACTGAAGACGTCAACATCAACCGACAAGGACCATCAAAAAAGGGAAAACGCTAAATATAATTGCTTGCTTAAGGTGGTGTGGAAATGAGTATACTTTGAATTGAATAGCGAGAAACGATCGAAAAAATCACAAAAATGTTTTTTGGGAAAAATATTCATCTTTCTGTCGCTGCAACTTGTTACAAAAAAAATGTTTATACAAAAAATATGAGGAACTTTGTCTACTTTAACTTTGTTTAAGACATTTTCGTCGTTGGATCAACCATTGCGGAGTTATTTTGAAAAAACTAATTTTTTGTACCTTTTATTCAAGATGACAGTTCACCGCGAATCGTACATCGGTAAGCAAATAGCGAATCGGGTTCTTAAAAAAGTGGTGTTAATTTAACTAAAAACTGTGTGTATATAGTTCTATTAAAAACAAGTGTAATAAGAGGTTATACTATAGCGATATAACATAGTGTTAAAATGTTAGGCAAGCCCCCCGAGGGCGGGGGAACAAATGTGGAACAATCAGTAATTAGTGAGGAAATCTATAGTGTTAATTCAATTCACCATCCAAGCGATACGGAAATGCAAGATTCCAGTCAAAGTAATCCCAGCAATACTACGGTTCAGGATAGCCGCTCTGTTCAGACGGAGACAGGTGATAGTAATCCAGAAAAAAGTAAGGTTTTTAATCTACAAAAAGCGAGTCTCTATTCAGACGTTGTTTATGTATTTATTGAGAAAACAAACGATCAGAATATAGGCAGACTTCATCCTATGTATGTAGGTCACATTTTACACAAAAAAACTTCAGATCCCTAATATTTTGAAAATAGAAAAGGTTGGTAAGAATAGAGTTAAAGTTCAGTTAAAAAATATTAAAGATGCCAATAATTTGGTTAAAAATGATTTACTTAAATCTGAGAATCTTAAAGCATTTATACCTAATAATTTGCTGTCTAGAAAAGGTGTTATAAGACACGTTGATACAATATTTGATGAGAAATATTTGTTTGAAAATCTATTATCTCCTAACACAATAACGGAAGTGAAAAGAATAAAGCGTAGAATACAAATTGATGGGGAAACTGCATTCGTACCTAGACAAACGGTTTTAGTTACTTTTGAGGGCAGCTCTTTGCCCAACTATATATACTTAAATAGTGTAGCATGTTCGGTGGAACCTTATGTGCAAAGAGTCATACAGTGTTATAAATGCTTGAGATACGCGCATGTTGCGAGTCAATGCCGCAGCACAGACACCTTATGTATCAATTGTGGTAAAAGCAAAATCAACAAAGATAATAAAAATATTGACCATATCTGCAGGGACCCTCAGGATAGTTATTGTGTTTATTGTAAAAGTAATGGACATAAATCAATATCTAAGGAGTGTCCATCTTATCAAACCCAACAAAAAATTAAGAAACAAATGGCTAATTCTAATTTAACTTATCTAGAAGCTAAAAGCGCTATAAATAATTCGTATGCTTCAATAAAGGTAAATAACAGATTTGTGGCTTTAGACAAACATAACGAAAAAAATTTTCCTCCTCTTCCTAGTTACAACAAACAGCCAGCTAGAAGATTATCTTGGTCCCAACCTTCCACATCTAAGGTAAACCTTCTTACTAAAACTACTAAGTCACAGTCTAATAAAAAACGGAAAATATTGTCTCCTGTAAACATACCAAAAAACCCCCCAATGTTTCCTTTTAATTTTGGTCCAAAAAAACCTCTTCCTCCAAATATTCACTATCAAAACTACAGTGTGGATCAAGATGAGGACTTTAACAGTCAGTTCATTGACAATTTTTACAAGTTTTTTCAAACTGATATTGAATTCATTCGACGAACTCAAAAAAATTGACAGTGAATATCTTAAAGAAAAAATTAGTAATTTTTACACCAACTCTATCGATGGATAATACACCAAAAAATAAATTGAAAATTTTGCAGTGGAACGCACGTTCTGCTGTATCAAATAAAAACAGTTTAATTAAATGTTTGAATGAAAATAATATTGATATTGCACTAATTTCTGAAACCTGGTTTAAACCAGACGTTTATATAAATTTTAATGGCTATAACATAATACGTAAAGATAGATGGGATGGCAAAGCCGGTGTTGCTGTATTAATTAAAAAATCAATTAATTACAAGAATTTACAAATACTTAGTAATATACCAGAGGAAATATTAATTTGCGGGGTAGAAATCCCACATAGTAATAATTCGTACATAAAATTTCTGTCAGTTTACTGCCCACCAAATATAAACATAAGAAATAGTGACTGGACAAATATACTAAATATTGTAACTTCTGCTGGTATCATTGGGGGCGACCTCAATGCCCATCATGGGGCTTGGGGCTCATACAAAAATAATGCAGCAGGTCAACAAATATTAAGTGTGTTGGACAACTTAGATCTGATTATTTTAAATAACGGTAATCCTACAGGATTTACCCGGAATATGCAAAACTCTGTCATAGATATTACATTCAGTACTCCAGATATAGCCCCAAAAATTAACTGGCAAACTATGCCCGACGATTTAGGATCAGACCATTTTCCTATTTTGATAGAACTAGAAAATTGTCCCATTAACGATAATAAAATTATATATCCTAAAACTAAGTGGAAAATCAGCAAGGCTAATTGGATTCTCTATGAGAATGTGGCAAATACTCATTTCTCAAATAACCCACCTATATTTTATGATGTAAATCAGAAATACAACCATTTTATTGAAGGGGTAAACCAAGAGGCAGTAGCAGCCATACCACTGAATCAACCAATTAAAAGAAAAAGTCGTCCACTCCCTCCTTGGTGGGACATCGAATGTAACGATTCGGTCAACAGTAGAAAAGAGGCCCTAAATTCATATAAGCAGGCTAGCTCTTTGGAAAATTATTTGGTGTGTAAAAGAGAAATGGCACGTACAAAGAAATTTAAAAAAAAAAAGGCTAAATCACACTGGAGGAATTGGTGTGCACAATTAAATAAAAATACTCCAGCTACCAAATTATGGAATCAGGCAAAACGAATGCAAAAAACTCCCTGTAATTCTACTAAATGCGATAATTTTAATTGGCTGGAAAATTTCCATGATAGAATCGCCGCCCCATCAGTCACTAATGACAGAACAAATATTCTGTATAGGCAGCATATAAATAACCATTGTCTACACTGTCTTATCACTATAAACGAATTAGAATATGCTCTTAAAACTACCAATAATACGTCCCCTGGATTCGACGACATAAGGTACCCTATGATAGCTAATTTGCCAAATAACGCAAAATTATTCCTAACTGAAATTTTTAATGACATCTGGACTCGCGGAGAGAGTATTGACGACTGGAAAAATATAATTATAATACCTATTTTGAAACCAAATAAAGACCCTAATTTGAGTGAATCATACCGACCCATATCACTGCTATCATGCGTCTTGAAAATATTCGAGAGAATAATAAAAAATAGATTGGAATGGTGGCTTAATAAAAATAGTCCTTTACCAATCACTCAATACGGTTTCAAAAAGGGATTTGGCACTCTCGACGCCGTTTCCAACTTAACTACAGACATACAGACCTGTTACTCAGCAAACGAATACCTGGGCGCCGTCTTTCTAGATATTAAAGGTGCATATGATACTGTTGACCTGTTTATACTTAAAAATAAATTAGAAAGATTTTCAATACCAGCAAATATTTCTAGCATCATAGTAAACCTCTTTTTTTGATAGAAAAATCTATGTCCGACAACCTAACAATACATACTTAGGACCCCGTCATGCTTCTATAGGCGTCCCCCAGGGCTCAGTGCTAAGTCCTTTAATGTTTAATTTATACACAGCAGAACTACATTCTAGTCACATAAATATAGAGGTCATTCAATATGCAGATGATTTCGTTTTTTATATAACCAATAAAAAGTATGAAAAATGTATTAAACTTCTAGACACAGCCATGACCCCAATATTAAACACCATAAATAACCTCGGATTTCAGTTATCACCAGAGAAATCAGCCATAGTATTTTTTACGAGACATACACTTCCCAATACAGATAATGTACAGCTTGGCAAGGTGCCCTTCCCCGCACAAAAACAGATAATTTATTTAGGCACTATACTGGATCAAAAATTAACTTGGAAACCATTCGTGGAACATATAATTACCAAATGTAATAAGGGATTAAATTTTTTAAGAATGATTATGCGAACATGGTGGGGAGCTGACCCACAAACTGCGATAAATTTTTATAGGTCGTATATCC
Source organism: Rhamnusium bicolor (assembly GCA_029963845.1). Taxonomy (NCBI): domain Eukaryota; kingdom Metazoa; phylum Arthropoda; class Insecta; order Coleoptera; family Cerambycidae; genus Rhamnusium; species Rhamnusium bicolor. The sequence continues at coordinate 61,989 of JANEYF010002849.1, read as the reverse complement.
GATCCATCATTGATTACGGATGCATAGTATATGGTTCGGCTAGTAATACTTTGTTGCACAAGCTTGATATAATACAAAATAAATCATTGAGATTATGCTTAGGAGCCATGGCATCGACACCTATTGAACCCTTGCGTGTGGAAGCTCTCGAACCCTCATTACATTTGAGGCGTCAATTTCTATCAGAAAAATTCATTCTTAGGTCGCAAATTAAAAAGTCACCAATTATTGAAAAAGTCAGCCAATTAAATAATTATGACCTCGTAAATAAATACTGTTTAAAAAAAAAACTCGCCGCCCTTATGCATAGGATTTAGAAATACCTGCACTATTATGTCCCCTCAATTAGATAAACTATACTCAACTTGCACGAATAATGATTATGTTGGACAATTTATTAAACCAAATGTAGTAACGCCTAGGTATTCTGACTTAAAAGGAGAAAGCAACGTTATCCTGAAAAACATAACATCTGACTGGTGCAATTTTTTGCATATTTATACAGACGCATCCAAAAATGAAAGCGGGACGGGATGTGCATTTTTTGTACCCCTTGTCAACGTTCAAAAAAAAATATAAATTAAACCAGGACACTTCAATATACTCCGCCGAAGCTATGGGGATTATAAAAGCCTTAGAGTACATTGAGGAACAAAACTACCAAAAAGCTCTAATCCTGTCTGATTCGCTGTCTGCACTAACAGCCATTAAAAATAATATGGATTTTAATTCCCCTTTTCGTAATCCATATATCTTCAAAGCTAAATCTCTAGTAAATAATCTAACTGAGAGAAATTACATAATAAAGTTTATTTGGGTCAAAGCTCATATCGGCCTTGTCAATAATGAAAAAGTCGACCAGTTAGCCAAAGAAAGTATCGTTTCAGGAATAGCCTTAGATAATGCACCATGTCTAGAAGATTACTTTGGTAAATATAAATCTCTACTAAAAAAGCAATGGTCACAACAATGGAGCGAATATTGTTTCACTAATCCAACACGATATACACTTATACAGCAAGAAATCCCACAAGAACACTGGTATAATAATTGTAATTATTCAAGAAAGAACATAACACATCTAAGTAGACTTAAATTTGGGCATGGCTGTTACCCGTATCACCTACATAAGATAGGTATAGTAGCATCCGATCTATGTGAAGAATGTAATGAAATAGGGGACCTAGATCACATTTTCTTTAATTGCAAAAAACATAGTCAACAGTCTAATGTACTATATAACAACTTAATTAAATTAAAAATAGAAACCCCTTTCAATCTTTTGCATCTCTTGGCACTAAATAAAAAAAAATTGTAGATTGTTTAATTTTATTTATAAATCAAACAAAAATCAAAATTTAGAGTAGGCTTAGCTTGTTACCCATTTTTGTCTGTCCCAGTGTGTTTCAACCCAATCTATCCGTGGTCACTAAATGTGTATGTGTACTGAATAAATGCCTTGATCGACCCCTGGGCGAGAAGCGTGTGTACCTGTCCTTATCCTTTTGTGTTCTATTTAAAACTTTTTATATTCGTTGGGGTTAGGTTAGATTTAGGAAAAAAATATTAGTTATAAATATAAATACTTAATAAATTAGTGTCTGGCTGTGGGTCAATAGCCCTAATGCCATTTAAAAAAAAAAAAAAAAAAAAAAAAAAATTCAAGATGACGGCTCGAGCGGTCCCTCCCCCCAAAGGTCGAAAACCTGGATTTTTTGTCAAGACCCAGACCTGAACCACATAATTTAAAAATTATTACTACCCCACCTTTTACAGGGCAAAACTCCCTACATACTGGACTATTAATTGACATATCATTCAGAATAATCTGCTATGAATATAATACTTGTTTAATACATATGTTCCTATTTTGTGAAACATAACCAAAAAGATAATAATGATAACAATAATAATTAGAGTAAAAAAAAATAACGTGATTATTAGCGATATGGTGACACAAACAGAAAAGAGAAAAACAAATATTAAAGAAAGAATGGAGACAATAATTAGTTTTTTTTTAAATATTAATTGTTTTTTTAGTAAATTGAGTTTTCAAATATATTAATTGTTGAACAAACCGAATTTACAGTGTTGCTCATTCTGACAATAGGTGAGTTTTCCCTAAATCTTGTTCTATACACATACCAAAAGAAAATATTATTTCCAGGCCTTACTCTCTGTGGATTATAATAATTCAATCTCGAAAATCTCATATTTTCCTTCTTACCGATAATTTAAGGATATTAAATTCAGCTCTTATCAAATTATAATCAAAATAATTCGGGTATCGTTTATATTGTTTGTAATATAGGTATGACAGAAATTTGTTATGTATGGAGTTTATAAGTTTAGAATGACTTTCAATAGTCCCTTGATCCCAAATATGTAACTCAAATTCTAACTTGAACCTGACAAAAAAAATAAAACAACATTTTTGTAGTTTCTGTTGGGAAATATTTTGAATTTCGCATAATAAGTTCTTATACGCTTTAATTACCATACCCTCAATATATTCTAAAAAAATTAAGATTTTTATTAAATATCACCTCGACATCTCTTTGCTTTGTCACTTGACCTAATTGTACATTGTTTATTTTATATGTATAAGATTACTGATTTTCTTTGATTGTACAAGTTCTTAGTATTCAAAGGTAACTTATTAATTTCGTTCCATGAAAAAATTCAATCAGTGTCCTCTTGTAATAATTGCGTATTCTTCTCGGTTTTAACCTCTTTATACAGTTTAATATCATCAGTATACATTAAGCATTTGGAATATTTTAAATAAGTAGGTATATCGTTGACAAAAAGTATTAAGAGCAGTGGGCCTAAGTTACTTCCTTAAGGCACACCAGACCTGTCCAGGTAGGATGCTGACAGAGTGGTCATGTGTTTTAGTTGCTGATATCTATATGTCAAATAAGATTTAAAGAAAAGTAACAAATTGTTAGATATTTCATAAGTTTGTAATTTTTTTTGGCCATACTTATCTATGGTAGTACTTAAATCATCTGTAAATATTGTTAAGTTAGTAACTATTCTTTTTTTTTACTATAAAACCACATTGACTTTCAGTAATTTTATTTTCCATATACACATTGGAAAAAAAATTAATTAGAAAGCATGCTGTGTGTGTGTGTGTGTGTGTGTGTGTGCATAAAGGATAAAAATAGCAAAATCGTGTATGCGACAGAAAGACTGCATCACTTTTCTGCATTATTGTGTTTACGAAGTAACGAGGGCATGCCTCATCGTATCCCTTCCACATGTGGTCAGGTTTACCTCATCAGGCATCACATCCCTTCCAGATCTGATCCCTTCCCTTTTTACACTCAGTTTATGGTAGATAGAACAAACAACAGTGTTGCCAGTTGCCTGGTAATTATCAAAATCCACAATTTGGAATTTTAACTGGTAGTTATTAATGGATCCTCTAATAAAGACATCAACGAAAATTTTTTGGGAACGTCACTTTTTTTTTATAAAATTATTTACACCTTGAGAAATAACTAAAATCCTGTCATATAAAATGCAAAATAGGCAATTAATACTATTCCATTTTACTAACTGTGATGAACATTTACAACATCTAATTAGTAGTAGGGCGGGAATACGAGATTCTGTTCATGCAGCTACGCTAATTTATTTTATAATTTATAAAATAAATGCTACACTGTACGAAAAATGAGACTACTGCCCCTCATTCTACATTGAGTGCGTACTGCGCTCAGTGCTACATGAGAATGAATTTTTTTTAAAGGTTAATTATATCAAAACCAAAAAGATCAAACCTAAAACCAGAAATAAATTAATGAAGAACACAATTAATGGTATTTTATTAAGTTCAGAATGCGTGAAAGAATCACAAAATTGTCTCAAGTTCAACAAATAAAGGTAGTGGTGAGAGGTATGTGAAACTTCTCATATGGTCCAAATGCTACTATCCGACCGACATCATAGATGTCTGTGGCGGATAGCGACTTGCGAAGCAAGTACCGAGAGCGGCGACTTCTAGCCCAGGTGGACTAAACTACTATTATTAAATATAATTTGAACGAAACAATTACTCAGCGGACAAATACCCCGACCTGCATTGGATTATACCTTCAAATCATGATAGATCGGTAGCCAATATCATTTGTCGATGTCTTACCAGACATAGACCGGTTTCGAACTTATTAGTTCTCCTCAGTATGCCATAGGTTATGGAACAGACAGATGATAGTGGCCAACCTGCTAGTCATATACTGACTAAGGTAAATTGAGTAGTGGTGAGAGGTATGTGAAACTTCTCATATGGGTAACATGTAGGATAACAGTAGTTTAGTTCACCTGGGCTAGAGGTCGCCGCTCTCGGTACTTGCTTCGCAAATCGCTATCCGCCACAGAGACATCTATGATATCTGTTGGATAATAGCATTTGGACCATCTGTAGGCACCTTAGGTTTCTCTCACAATGGAATCGTATTCATGCGAACTGTGCTTCGCACGAATACGGACGACTACGCGCTATCAGTTCCAACTCCTGGCTTTAGATATATGCTCGTACAGTAGCTGGGGACGAATTTTTCTGTAGCTACTGTTAGTGATGGGAACTGTTGAATAAAAACTATCGAATAATTTGAGGTACTTATTCGATAGTTAAATTACGAATGAATGCATTTAAGAAATGCTGGATTTAAGAATGGAGGTTATGAATATACATAGACGGAGACTTATTTTATTCATAAATAAGAGACACATTTTATTGTGATACGATAAACAGTGTAAACAACAAAATAAGTAAAATACAACTGCTACCTAACCGATGGTGATATGTGACTGATACAGGGCAATGTCGGTTCTGATTCTAAAGACCCATTTTTTATGAGAGGTGAAACTCAGCAGCATTAATTAGAAAGTTACAATATCATTCAGATGATGTTTTGTAGAAAAGTTCTAATTGAATGATTTTATTCGAATGAATTCATTCGATAGTTGGAATCATTCATTCAGTAAATATTCGATAGTTCAAATCATTCGATAATGCCCATCACTAGTTACTGTGCGAGAGTATATCTAAAGCCAGCAGTTGAAATTGTTCGCTTGTAGTCATGCGTATTCGTGCAAACCACACATCGCACGAACACTCTTCTATTGTGAGAGAAACCTTAACGACTGCTTGGGAATTACCATCACAAAAATCATACAGGAAGTGATTATCGGTATACCCATAACTATTAGAAAAATACTGTGGCATTGTTAATTAATAATCGCACAAAATTTTTATGGTGGGACATTGACAGCTTTAAAATTTGCAGGTAACTGTCAAACAATATTTAAATGTCAAAAAAATCATAGGCCACTAATTTAATTGTTTGTTTATTAAGTAATCATGGGGTGTTGCACGAGAGTGAATTTTGTTGAATAACTTCATATCCAAGCAAGAGAACAAAAAATTAGCAGAACAAAGAAGATTGTAAAATTATCAAGCATTATGGCTAATTTCGAAAAAGTATCAGCGGAGTAATGAAAAAGTTGGGATGGGCAAAACAGACCATGACAAGAAAAAAAAAATAATATCCGGTTCCTGACGGAACTTCTTGTTTAAATAATGCACTTTACATACTAAGGTTCCGTATCAAATTTGGAAATCATATCTCATTTCTGACAAAAGTTATAGAGAAAAATAATTAAAAAGAAGTACACTTCAACATATACCGGGTGTAACAGGATCATGGTACACCCCCCTTTTCTCCTTTAGTGTTGAAAACTACGTCAGTGTTATCTTCACATCAAAGGTTCGTACCCACTCCAGGGTTTAGTTTTGAAGATAATTGATTAAAATTTGGGATATCCTATATACATATTAAGTGGCACTTTTTGACATACAAGTGATTTTCTTTCACTTCCGGTTTCGCCGGATTTTTAAATAGAACACCCTGTATATTATTCCGTTTTTGAATTCTGCGTAATTTTCTGAAGCCAACGATACCAAATAAGTGACATTTCAAATGTCAGTATTTTTTATAATGTAATTTTTTATTTTCCATTTCAGTGTGCCATGATGATTCCGATTGATTCTAAATGACCCGTGTAATGGTAGAAAAATCGAAATCCCGTCAAAAATACTAAATTACGTGATTTATATGCAAATAAAATCCATCAAAATGGTTTTTGGGGAAAAACTCAATTTTTTCAAATGGAATCATATTGGTACCGTGGTACCATTTATTAGTACTATTAATAAGGAATTTATTCATATGTCGTATTAAAATGTGCGTTAAGTACAAACAAAATTACAGCTAAAAGAAAATAAGAAAATACAATTTTTTTCTAATTACCTTGTTATACAGGGTGTAACAAAAAGCATGTCATAAACTCAATGGCAGATTCTAGGCAACACATGCTTCAAAAAATTTTTTATGGGCTTTAAAAGTCGAAAATAAAAAATTAAAAATTTGCTCTAACTCTGGAGTCCTTGTAAGATATCTTCTTTAAATTTGGTACAATATAGCACTAGTAGTAGTTCAATATTTTAAGTAATTATGATCAGTTTATCTCGATTCAAAAGACGAGAAGTGGGGGTCATGTGACCCATTTACCCCCCCCCCCCATTTTTTATGGGCACACCAATGGCAAAATAATAAATTTTTTTGAACATAAAATTTAATTTTAAAAGTTTCTTTACTCTTACCTTTTTTCTCTACGTGCTTTAGTTTTCAAGCATTTGGCTTATTGAAATTGTGAATTAAAAGACTTTTAAATCGAATGAAATAATATCCTCTGAATAAACAAGCAATTTAATTTTAACAAAATAACTTTTTTGGAACTTATTGTAAATAATTTATTTTAAATAATTACTTTATAAATAAATAAACAACACAATTACCTAATTAAATAATTTGAAATTTCATAAATTGAACAGAAATTTATTCAGGCTTTATTTTATTACTTTAGCAAGTGCTCAAAGTAACCTCCTCCTTCATCAATACATTTAACACATCTCTTCAAAAATTAAAATCTGATTTTATTAAAAATTTGCTACTTCTGGCGAAAACTATCTGCAGTATGAAATTTTAAATTATTTAATTAGGTAAATGTATTGTTTATTTATTTATAAAGTAATTATTTAAAATAAATTGTTTACAATAAGTTCCAAAAAAGTTATTTTGTTAAAATTAAATGGCTTGTATATTCAGAGGACACTATTTCATTCGATTTGAAAGTCTTATCGCAAAAAATTTGTTCAATTCTGCTTTAGAGTCTTTTAATTCACAATTCCAATAAGCTAAATGCTTGAAAACTAAAGCACGTAGAAAAAAAAGGTAAGAGTAAAAAACTTTTAAAATTAAATATTATGTTCAAAAAAATTTATTTCTTTGCCATTGGTGTGCCCATAAAAAAAAGGGGTAAATGGGTCACATGACCCCACTTCTCGTTTAGTGCTATATTGTACCAAATTTAAAGAAGATATCTTAAGAAGACTCCAGAGTTAGAGCAAATTTTTCATTTTTTATTTTCGACTTTAAAGGCCCATAAAAAATTTTTGGAAGCATTTTCGCATAGAGGTAAGTTAAGTCATATCGTCACTATTTGTTGCCTAGAATCTGCCATTGAGTTTATGACGTGCTTTTTTGTTACACCCTGTACATAAGGTGGCTTTGGAATACAAAAATGAACACAAAACATTACAACAGTTCTTCAAAATGCTGTCCATTAACGTCAATGCACTTCTGAACTTGCATAGCTGTTTCTCGAAGAACGTTCGCCAATTGCTGGGCCGTTATGCTATTAATTGCGCGTCTTACTCGTAGTTCTAGGTCTTTACGGGTTGTAATGGCGGTTGCGTAGACAATATTTTTTTGGTATCGTTGGATTCAGAAAATTATGCAAAATTAAAAAATGCAATAATATACAGGGTGTTCCATTTAAAAATCGAAAGTCAGTGTCACTTCCGGCGAAACCGGAAGTGAAAAAAAAATCACTTGAATGTCAAAAAGTGCTGCTTATTATGTATATAAGATATCCCAAATTTCAATCAATTACCTTCAAAAGTAAAGGAGAAAAGGGGGTGTACCATGATCCTGTTATACCCGGTATAACAGAAACGGTACGTCCTTGAAAAAAAGTTTATATGGCAAATCCTCATTATTTTGATGATCTTTGCCTGAAGTTACCTAACTACAAACTTAATTACCCGGTTATAGGGGGCTTCATTTAAGATAACGAGGATATCTCGATAAGAGTTAATGAGCATGCTGTCAAAATATAATTTCAAAGTTTGCAGTTGTTTATATCAAAATTTTTGTATTTGAGGTTTTTTTTTATTGAATATCTACCCTTCAAAAATTTTGTCAATTTAAATTTTAATAAAGCTGTCAATTTATTATTTAAACAATTTTCCGTACCTACCATATATTTCTAACTAGGTATAATTTTTTTTCAGGTCAGATCAACACACGATGGCAAACTCAACAATGCGGGTAAACCGTGTCACGAAGTCGTCAGTTATCTGATATCGATAAAATTCAAGTGAAACACTTTAAAAAAATAATTGATAGGTTAAACACAATATATAATTCATATAACATAATTTAAACTAGTCGGGAGTGTGTTTTCACGATAACACATTGTCGGCCGCCCTCAAAAAAAGAAAATCAAATCTAAAAAACTAACACGTTCCTGGCGCAAGTCCAAATTCACGAGAAGAATCAAAACAGTAACAAACAATTCGTTCTGAGCCGCGTTGGTTAGGCCGATCGTATGCGCGTCTGCTTCGGTACTCTCTGCTTCTCGTCCCGGCTGAACGCTGCCGACGAGGAAGCTCCCCAAGTGCTGGGTAGCGCCAGACCCAGCGACACGATCCACCGGCAGAACCACGTGTCGAAAATGGCCAGCATCGAGGAGCTACAGGTAGGAGACCATTTCATTTGCTATTCTAGAATCGTGATTTATTATTACTATTACATTACACACAACATGACTTTTTATTTTTGTCATCTAAAATAGTTCACTTTATTTATAATTGTTTAAAATATTTTAATTTATATTAGTATATTTAAAAAGATTCTTTTAATAGATTTTATAACCATTTCTACATCGTACTAACATGTCTTATCTTATTATCTTCATATCATAATCTTTATAATTGTTTTTACAATAGTAAGTTGATAGAGTAGAATGTAAACACGCCGGTTTTTTGAAGTTTTCAGTTTTTGGCTAACTCAAATAATTATTTGTTATATTTGTTTTAATTGTACACGGACTACAATCCAGCAATAGTTTTTTCTTTACTATGATACGATCTTTACAAATACAATTTTCAATAATCATTTATATCTTTTAATTTTTGTTTGTATCCAAAAAGAGTTTTAATAATAGTAAAAAAAATTTGCAATGCGTTCTCAAGATAAAAAATGATATTGATATTATTTTGTGTTATGTTAAAATAATCATATTAAATAATAAACAGTGATAAAAAACATTGCAGCTTACAAGGGAAAGTTAATTTCGATGGGGTGCAAATTCCCCTAATACCACGTGGGATAATAAATGTTTTAGGTTCTCAGAATATTTTTTAATATTGCTCAAATACTGATTAGTTATTTAAATTTTTTTTGTTACATACTATTATTTTTTTTCAGTGTTTGTGTTATTATTTACAAATGCTGTCTTTGTTTTCGATATTCGCCGCGTCAACTTGTCTAGCTGCTTACATATTTCGCCCACTGTGGCATGACTCATACTTTAACACGATTTTTTTATACTTTACAGTGTTTTCTATAGTTGACATGGTCGAATTCCTTAAATTCCATGATTTTGTCATTTGGCAGCATTTCATCAATTTGCAATTGATACCGTTTTTAACAGCTTATTTTTAATCCGATTTTCGTTACCTTTCCTTTTGGTCATATATTATTATTCTGTAATATATTTTGTCTGCAACCGCCTAGAAAGTTAACTGTTTTTGGTCAATTTTTTGAGTGGAAAATACATATTTACTGGTCTGGACCGGTAAAGTGACATAAAGGATCGGTAAAGACTTTACCGGTTGACAGTAGTATCTGAGAACAATAATTAAAAATGGCACCGGCACACAAAAAAAAAGTTGTATGTACATTTGACGCCACCTACCTCCCGACATGTATTTCGACCCGCTGAATCCGAATTTGAAGTCAGTTTGGACCGTACACCCTCAAATATCGAGTAAATTGAAAAACCGTAAAAAATAGCGAAAATTGAATGTTTCGGTCATAAAAAAATTTTTGTGGATCTAAACCAAACCTAATTTTTATGTATTTCGATCCGCTGAATACGAATCTAAAGTATATTTAGACCATAAGCCGTTTTAAATCTAAGTAAATTGTAAAAAACCCTCGAAAATTGCTAAAAATGGCAAAAAATTGTGATTATGTTGATGAAAAAAATTTTGTAGACCCGGATCGAAGAGGATTTTTATGTAATTTGATCTGCTGAATCCGAATCTGAAATATATTTGGCCCATTAATCCCTCAAAATCTCAAAAAATCGCAAAAAACCGATAAAATAGCAAAAAATTGCAGTTGAAAAAAATTGAAAAAAAATTTATGAAATACGATTAAATACGTTTCTTGTATTTTTTTATGCATAAAATACAAGTTTAGAATCTGAAAATGTGAAAAATTGTAAAATCTATAAAAAATGACGTTGGATCTACAAAATTTTTTTCATCAACATAATCACAATTTTTTGCCATTTTTAGCAATTTTCGAGGGTTTCTTACAATTTACTTAGATTTAAAACGGCTTAGGGTCTAAATATACTTTAGATTCGTATTCAGCGGATCGAAATACATAAAAATTAGGCTTGGTTTAGATCCACAAAATTTTTTTTTATTACCGAAACACCCAATTGTGTACGGTCCAAACTGACTTCAAATTCAGATTCAGCGGGTCGAAATACATGTCGGGAGGTAGGTGGCGTCAAATGTACAAACAACTTTTTTTTTGTGTGCCGGTGTGGTTAATCCAGTGTTTTTTTAAAGTAAGCGTCTAACAGCTGTCAGTTGAATTTTATGAATTTTGTTAAAAAGTTAAAACATTTTTTGAGTCTAGCAAGAACAGTTGCAGAAAAAATATTGTACGAAACACACCCGGGCTCACTGGCTTTCAAGGCGAGCCCCCAGCTCGCCCAGTAAAGAATCACTTTCTGGCTTCTTACGTAAATAACTATTATATTTAATATTAAGACAAACTGTAAACTATTGTATAGTTTGTATTTTTCTTTTTTCAGGCGCAGCTCGCGCTCAAAGAGGAAAAAATTCAGGAACTGATTAATAAACTGGAGGAAATCGATCGGGAAATACTACGCGAGGAACGAATTCAAGAACTGCAACGGTCTCTGCAACAGCGCGATCGCGAAATTTTAAATTTACGGTCTCAGTTGGATAAATTTCAAAGTGTTTTTGTGGTGTGTAATCCTGCCAGTCCTAAGCATGGTGGGCTAAATAATAAATTAGGACTGCGGCCCAGAAAACAGAGGGCTGGTATTTCTGCCGAGCCGCAAAGTGAGGAATCCATTTTGGAGTTAAGCAAGCAGACATTCCCTACTATTTATAAAGATGAAAGGTAAGGTAACAAATGTTTTTCAAAGAAAATTTAAAAAATATTTTAAATTAGTTTTTAATGAACTACCTTTTCCTACAAGCGAAGCGAAATACCCATAATTTTGTTTTTTTTTTTGGATTTACAAATCGCAAATCATATTGAGCGAATAAAAACCAAAAATCCTTGATTGATTTTAAAACTTTTTTATATCTTGAAAAAAATTCATAGTAGCAACCGTTTTTGAGAAAAAAAAATTACAGATACCTAGACAATCAATCCAAAGGAATAAGAATAATTAAATTAGTTTAAAATACTTAAGAGACTGGTGCCAAGTCGTCACATGAGAATTATATGGTTCTAAATGACAATTTACTGTTTTTATAAGTGAACAAATTTAAGATTTAGCGGCGTTTTCTAGCTCCTGAGGAGGGCCGCGCGTCCTTCGGCCTCACGCAAATGCCTGCGGTCCTTTCTTTCCCGAAACGTCACTAATTTTCGGTAAAAGTTTCTTTTATTTTAATTTTTTTTCTGGAAAAAACCGATTTTTTTGTTACTCCAGTAAAAACACCCCGTAAATTTTTATGAGATCACTGATCGATTTCCTGTCCCATGTATAGTTGGAATCCGAAATATATGTATTTTTGTATTTGGGACACCGGGTATACTAACAAAATTTTCTTTGGGCCACCGTATACCACTCTCCTAGAAATAAATTTAATTTTAAACATAAAAAAAACTAATATTTTAAAACTTTAAACGCTCAGACCTTCTCTAAAAAGGAACACACGGTGCGTTTGTCACAAAAACGGAAAAGGAAAGGTCTAGAGATTATGCTCGTAGTAAATTCGGGCCCCGAAATGTAAAATTCCGGCCGCCAGGAGCGTATGAAGGGGAGTTTTTACAAAACGCGTAATTTTAAATGCAGGAATTTCCCAAAATAAAACTTTCGGAATCACTCTATGAGTAGAAATCGAAGAAGGAAAGTGGGTAAGGAGCTTCACATACTCGCAGCGACCCGGATTTCAAAATTTAAGGGCGGCATGAGTGAACTAAAAGTGGCATTTTTTACGTTTAAGCTAAAAATGGACCCTCTATTTACATATTTCCCATATTAATTTTTCTGTCACGTCGAGACGTATGCACGGTCGAAAAGAAATTAATATCTCTCTTAAAAAGGCAAAAATAATTAAAAAGAGCAGTTCGCAGATTTCTTGAACTTCCCCATTCCGTAAAAAGCAAAAGCCTATGACGAAGTCGTTTTTCTTCGAAAATCGTCGATAACACAGCTCCTATTAAGAATGCGGCTTACAGATTTTAATATACAGGGTGTCTCATCAGGAACTGCATCGATCGATATAGGGAAAAGTACGCACCAGGAAATTTTTAAAATTTAGGGAGCTACTAACGGTAGTGTGGCCAATCCAACTAAAATAATTACAAGCGGTCATATAATCTTTAATAATTGTTAATTTTACTTAAGCAAGTTTTCGCCGTTTGAAGTTTACAAAATGTAACGTCAAAGATGGAACACATGGTATACTATTATTGAATTTATTTAAACTGTAAAGCGTAGCTTACCTTATGGTATTTCTGCGTGCCAAAAAGCAAATGAGTATCTTTTACACGAAGAAAGTTATAACGGTTATTGTAAACCATTACACCTGTCAAAAGTTTTTTTTAAATATCAAATATCTCTGAAACGGCTGGGTCTATGCATAGGGTATCCACATGTTTTTGAGTCAGAATTTTATGCTCTTTTCGAAAACCGTAAAACATATAGGATATTCCATTTAAAATAAGCAAGTTGGTATTGACTTCCGGTATAACCGGAAGTGCCAGATGCTTGTAATTATTTTAGTTAGATTGATCATATTGCCATTAGTACTTCCCTAAATTTTTAAAATTTTCTGGTGCGTCCTTTTCCCTATATCGATCGATGCAGTTCCTGGTGAGACACCTTGTATAGAATCATTAAAAAAGTCACTTTGGTTAAATGTTTATACGTGGAACGTGTAGCACAAAGTAATCCCGCATTTGCCTGACCTGATGTAGAATGGTTTAAATTTATCCAAAATTGTAGGAATCATAGGAATATTAACCATCCTTTGTACCTTCTTAGAACCATATGACTGCAAAGTATACTTTAGTATAAACAATGCAAATATAGTATACATTTTAATAACATATTCATTAAGCACACGATAAAAAATGTATAAAAATAATCTTCAGTTTGCGATTTCAAAGAGTAAGGAAAAACATAAATTGTAGCAAATAGTTAGTTACATGATCCTTATTAGGATCATATGAAAATGAAGTCTATGACGCCACCTTTCATTCAATAATGAAATTTCCTAGGCAGAAAGATGCAGAAAAATAAACTCCTGGACAAAATTAACGCACCACTATAAATTTGCCATAAAATGATGCTACTTTTTTCAAAATGATGGTTCGAATTTAAATGAACTTTTCTTTGCACTCTAAGGTCGTTCTTTGAGAATTTTATTATGCTCGTTATTTTTGATAAAAAGTTTATTTTCATTTTATGCTGGGTGTAATAAAAATTTTGTTTTTTTTTTTCGAAAATTTGTAACACCCTGTGGGGTATATCAGCAACCGGAACATATTACAGTTGGTATAAAACTAGCCTCATCTTTCCTTAATATTGTGGTTCACTGCTTTATCTCTGTTATTAGAGGAGATATGCCGTTTTATAGATCAACATGTTTGTACTCTTTTTAGGCTTGTTTTAATAAATGAACACTTTAATAAACTTACTTTAATTACAATATTGAAATTTAAATTTAAATCAAAAATACATGGATTCAATATGATGTTAATATCGTATATGCCCCCCTCTACTCTGAATTACTGCATTTATGCCCCTTGGCATACTGGAAATTAAAGTTTCAATTATATCCTGGGGAATATTCTCCCATTCTACAATTACTGCATCCACCAGTTGATTATGGTTAACTTGTGCGGGTGTACGACTACGAGCTTTTCTATTAGATCTATATGCTCTATGGGATTTAAATCGGGCTGTAAAGAAAACGTTGAAGAGGCGGGCGAGAAGTATGAAGCAAAACAATTTGTTCCCTACGAATCCTTCCCGCCACTTTCAAGAGCCACAGCGTGTTGTAGATAATCCGCCGACTGTAGAATATGTCGAAACCTTCTGCAAAGGAACCTACGAAACGACGCGTCCATTCATTCAATAGCGACACTCCAGTAATGACGCACTTCGAGGCTCTGTGCCACAGTCATCTTGAAGAGCCAGAAGAAGCGTGCCTGGCAATCAGTACAGAAGAAGTCGAACAAGCATTTGTTGGTACCAAGAACTTTGCTGCCCCCGGCCCAGACGACATTAACACGTGGTGGTGAAAGAAATTTCCTTCCACTCACCGCCGTCTGGCGCGAGTTTTCAACTCATGGTTGAACGAGGGGCAGCAGATTCTGGACTGGTTCGTCGAGAAACGTACTGTGCTTATCTCCAAAAAGGGGGATCTTTCCTACCAGAAGAATTATAGGCCGATCACTTGCCTCAACTTCTGCTACAAGATATTCACACTTATTTTGTATGCTAGGACACTGAGGTCTATTGCTCCGGTCTTCCAGCAGATACACGAACAGCGTGGTACCCAGAAGGGCATGGCAGGTTGCAAGGACAGTCTGCTTATAAACCGCTGTATTACACAGGATTCTGTGCAATACAAGCGGAATCTATCGATGGCCTGGATTGATTACCGCAAGGCATTTGATACAACATCGCACGAGCTATTGTTGCATTTGCTCGAATCTCTTTTGGTACCAGCACCACTAATGAGATGTATAGAACAGCTGCTGCCGCTCTGGAAGACTCGCTTCACCATTACATCAGGTGCACAGCGGGTCACGACAGAGCATGTGGCAATTAGGAGGGAGGTTTTCCAGGCTGACTCCCTAAGTCCTCTTCTCTTCGGAATCTCACTGTTGCCACTGTCTGTTGAGCTCGGCCAAACCCGCGGATATTAATGTGGACCACCCAGCGATCGGAGGCATAAGGTCACCCATTTATTTTATATAGATGACCTTAAACTTTATGCCTCCGAAGAACGCGAACTACAAAACGCTCTTAGGGTGGTCGAAGAATACATGCGGGTAATTGGTATGGAGTTCGGGTTGGACAAATGTGCAGTCGTCTACCTCAAGAGAGGACGATGCAGGGAATTCTCTGAAGATGCGCAGCTCGCAGACGGAGCATCCTAAAACATCTGGATGCCGGAGAGTCCTATACAGATCTGGGTGTGCAACAAAGCCACATCCAGGATGTAAAACAAATAAAGGATTCTCTCCGCGGCAAATACAGACACCGTCTCCGAAAGATTTGGTCATCCGAACTTTCGGGGAAGAACAAGGTGTCTGCCACTAACATTCCTGTCGTTCCGGTTCTGCTCTACCCTTTTGGAGTAGTGAAATGGACAGTAGATAAGCTGCGTCAACTAGACAGAGAAACCTGTAAGATGATGAATATTTACAGAAGTATTCATCCTAGATCGTCCGTTCCTCGTGTGTACCGCCCACGTCAACGAGGGAGGGGGGGCGAGGACTCTTGAGCCTGGAGTGTACGCATGGCAGAGTAGTACTGAGTATGGCATGTAACATCCTCATGAGCTCAGATCCCCTCTTGCGGTTTGTAAAATATCACGAAACTGTAGGAGTGGGAGCAGGATTGTTCAAGGTAGCAAAAAGAGCAGCAGATGAACTCGGTCTCGCATTCGACATCAGGCGAGGTGCTGATGTACAGTCAGTCACTGAACTTCAGCCAAATCGCCTGAAAACCCGAATTAGAGCTGCCGAACAGGAAAATCTCTTTCGGCAGCACATCGTTAAACCCCAGCATGGTGTCTATAAGAAAATAGAAAAACTGGGTTTATCGACCAGGTTGACATTCGCTTTTCTAAGGTCAGCCGAGCTTAAGTCGGAGACCGAGGGATTCATTATTGCCTGCCAAGATGGTCTTATCAACACCATGGTCTACCGTAGCCGCGTGTGGCGTGTAGAGGTTCCTGACATCAACTGCAGGACTTGCCGACAGGTGCCAGAATCGCTCATGCACTTACTCTCTGCATGTCCCATATACGCGATTACGGCCTACATCCACCGACATAACGCGACGTTACGAGTGCTATACTACCATCTGAGGCACTTGTACGGGGTAGACCAGACACCAGTGCTGCCTTACGACCCCGGAGATATTGAGTCCGTTCTCGAGAACGAGAAATGCCGGATTTACTGGAACTACTCGTTCCCGACTGTCAGGCTAATCCAAGCCAACAAGCCTGACATAGTCCTCTTAGACCATCAACTCATATGTATGTCATCGAGTTCTCGGCACCTGTGGAGAAAAACATCATCTTGAAGGAGGAGGAGAAACGAACCAAATACCGCGATCTCTCAGTCAAAATGGTCGTCCTAATAATCGGTGTACTCGGAGAGATAAAGCCTACGCTGCTCTCGGAACTGAAGACCATACTGCCCTACTAAGCGCAGAGGCGGTAACTGATATTTTTCTGAAAATTGTAATAATGATTTCTTCATATATAATAGGCATTTAATGTACTTAATAGTAAGGTTTTAAATGCTTAACTCATTTGTAAATATAAAATATTAAAAATTTTTACGGGCCGTATCTACAAGTGTTGTTTAAAAAACTAAAGTATTTAGTGGTAAATAATAACTGCTAAGGTAATTAAACAGTAAATACAGCAGATACTGCGAAATTACCTTAGTGTTTTAGAGTTACCTACTTTTTACAATTTATTGTTTTTATTAATAAACATTTTCAGGATTATGGGTTATATTATAATTTCTAATTATGATAAAAATCCTTAGCAGTATCTATTTACGCCCAAAACCCTTAGTAATTCTAATATAAGTATTAAGCCAAAAGGCCGTATCTACATTTTATATTGTAAATATATGTTTTTCTGTAAATTTTAATATAAAAATATGCATCAGCACATATAATAAACTATCTAAACATATTTTAATTTGGTTACAACCCCTAATACACATGGCAAAGCCAGCCAAATGACTAAAATCGTAAATATCTCAAAACATTAGTGAAGCCAGTTACCGCCTCTGCGCTTAGGAGGGCAGCATACCAGCCTGCCAAAAATCAGCTGAGTAGGCTGGCAGGCCAAATGCAGAAGGCGGTCATTCTGGGTTCTCTCCGTCTGCTTAGGGCACACGATCCCGGAATCTACAGTCAATAACCCTGCGGGATGTGGGGAGTGGCTGTGGTTAATGTGTTGGAATGTCTCCAATGAGGTGTCGGAGGCCATCAATTTTATAATACTGGTAATATAGATAGGTATTAATAATAAAATATAAATAGTAATACAAATTATAATTTTTATAAGCAAATAAATAGCAATGCTCAATAAGTGAGTAAACACTTGTTTTGAGAATACAACTTATGAAAATACAACTTATATTTGTAACATGACGACACCCACATTTAAAATACCGTTTTTTGCTTCTTCACTGTTTCAGTTAATTACGCGAGTACATAAATGTCTTGTATTTTGCAAGAAATTAGTAATATAAAATAAAATAACATGATAGAAGGTTATTAATTAATTCCTAAATGAATCGTGTACCATTGCATTTCACAATATTTATTCTCATTTTATTAGTTGTACAAGAGTTGTACATAAGTCCGTTACAGAAATGACTACCTGAGATGCGTTTTTTTAGAAATAATCAAAACATTTTCTTTGAGACCAGCACCTCAAAATCCGTGTGGAACATCAACATGGTGACTAATTTTCGAATGTGTTATTTTGTTCAAAATAAAAGGAAAAATGATTCACCATGTATTCCATTACTACATAAAATTTGTTTAATTTTTTTTTAAGCAGTCTATGAAGACTGTTCTCAAAGAAACAACAATAAAACAAAAAAGTGTTTATTTATCCTAGTAATTCTAATTTTGTGTGTTTCTAAAATATACCAAGTTTTTAGCGATGCAGTTGTGTAGAGAAGTATACATAAAAACTTATTGCGGATCATGACTCAAATACCTACCTAAGAAATAATTATTTGCAGAACACGGACAAATTTTCAACGGTAAAAAAATCCAACAAAAATTTACTTAAGTAAACAAAAGTAATAGGTACTCGCCTAGCAAATAAACCATTTAAAATAAAATTAACACCTTATTTTATTTCAATATGGTTAATATCAAGGGCAACATAGCAGAAGGGCATATGAACCAAAACACAAATTTTACAGGAAACAATAAAAACGTTTCGTAATTTTGATTTGAGATAAGCCGATAATTTTTTAATGATATAAGCATTTTGATGTTTTTGTTTAGAAGAAAAAATGGCAATGCTAATTAAAATATATCACGATGTTTTGGTTATTACGCCTTTCTGACACAAATAAACCTTAACGTAAGAAAAATAGAAAGAGTATAGAAATTAAGTACATTTTTTCATAATTCATTAAAATGCCTAAGACCCGATATATCGAAAGGCAATTACAAACTGCTGATCGTCGGAGCTGCAATCTTACACATGTCTTCAGTTGCAATGTATGTAGATGGTAGGGGTTCTATCTTATACGTATATCTGCTTGTTAATTTATTTGAACTGCGACAGGGAGGAGGGTTGATCGAAATAGCCGAAACAGCGTCCCGCGTTTTATGGACGCACCTTGCACACAGACCAAATTATTATACTTGAGTTTCTGTACACTAACGTACCAAAAAAAACGCACATTATTTCAGGTAACCTATCAATTATAACTAAAGCTGGCCGACAGAGCCGTCATATGACTCATATGTTTACATCATATCATAATATTTGAATAAGTACAATAAATGGAAATAAATTTTAACAATAATGTTACATTTTGTAAAAACTTGTATAAAACTCACCCTTTTAAGCAGATTTATGAAGTATTTTGGTTGTCGTCATCACAAAGTGGGGAAGATCTATAGTATAATAGCATCAGGTATGTTTCGACAGCTGTCTCCGTCAGCGATGTTCGCTTTGGTGAAAAAATATGTTTATATTTTGAAAATGACCGTTCGACATCTACGGATGTAACACAGGCATAAGTAAAACAATCTGTGAACTCACTTAACGAAGTTGTAGATGCACCATCACAAATTTGTCTTAATTTGCTAAAATCAGGATCTTTCTGTAATACACTCTCGAATTTTTTACTAACGCGATTATTTTTTGCGTCATTTATAGCCTGTAGCTGTGTATTTACGTCGTCCACTATTTGCAGCGATTCCACTAACGACAACGAACTATTTTGCAATTTTTCTATTGCGTTGGGTAGTCCTCTATAATTGTTTTTAATAGTTTTTAAATCTGTTTCAAGGGAAACGTCTTGAAAGCTTGTCTGGCCTTCCCTAATAGCTGCAGCCTCGTTAGGGTTGTCCTGTAGTATCACAGCTTTTATTTGTTGAAAATATTCAGCATAATAAAAAGCCGCTTTCAACCACGTTCCACAACGTGTAAGAATCGGCTCTGGTGGTTCAGGGATACCAGGACACTCTGTGAAATGCTCGAAACCGTTTAGGAGATTTGAGAAATACTTTTTTTGTATTTGCTATTAATGCATCTACCTCTGGAAAACATTTTCGAATCGTTTCTGCCACAAGATGTAACGCATGAACTTTACACGTAACATGTAAAAACCTACAATTGTCTCTTTGAAGAGAACGGCCTACCACACGCATTGTCGCGGCACCATCAGTCACAAACATCAATACTTGACTTGTTGAAAGTTCAAATTTTTCGAATGTCTCCAACATCACATGCGTAATTATTTCGCCAGTACACGCAGTTAGTCTTTTACTAGCTAGTAAAAGTGGAAATGTTGGTTTAAGAGGGTCAAATACACGTACTATAATATTTAAAATAGAATTTATTTTACAATCTGTCGTCTCGTCAATACATAACCAAAGTCGTGTATTTTTTAATCCACATTTAATCCTATTTACAATGTCTTCACGAACAGCTGGAATATATCTACGTAACGATGTACGACTTGGTAAGTTCACCTGGGGATTGTATTTATTCCAAAACTCCCGAAATGGTTGTTTATCCAGTATGTGTAGCGGAATGTTACAGGCTGTTAACATTAATAATAAATCAAACATAAACTGAGTTGTCAAAGGCATGCCATTTTTTTTATTTTGATGTTGCACGGTATTGATATGACGACGACAATCTGTTTTGTGCCAGCACATTAAGTCTTGATTGCAACTTTACAAATTATTTTGCATTCGTCATAGAATAAATCCGGAAATTCACCGATAAATTTATTCACTGTCTCCATGTACGGTCGTTTTTTACCCTTTGGCGCGTTTGACATTATGTATAATTTATAGGTACAACCTCACGCATTAACCTTTCAAATAAGACTGCAGCGTAAATCACTTCTAAATCGGCACGTGTGACGCCAGCGCAAGACCGTGGCTGTACTCCAGCCACCTCGGCCAGCTTTAGTTATAACTACGTTTGCAAGTTTGTTCACGCCATTAAATCTGAATAAACAAACAACAGAGAGGGTACTTCAGTAATAATTGGGGCGTATAAACCTAGAACAATGATAATATACATACACGCTCGCATATCATTCTATCAAGGGCGTATGAATATACGCCCTGCTGATAGAATATGCTTTTAATTTACAAAGTTGTTTTTATGCCAAATTCACACAGCTAGTTTACGAAAACTAAAAGAAAATTTCATATATCGTCAGTGAATCCGCAAAACCTCGTATGAGAGAAAAGCAAAATTTTACAGGGGAAAGGAAAAACTTTCTTCAAGTTTCAATTTCTAAGATTTTCTAATTATTTTAGATAGGAAATATTTTAAAGGTTCACTTGATATTGTTGGACAAAGATTTTTGAAAAAATTTCAAAACTTATATATTTTATATCTCATACGTGGTCCTGACACCTTATTTTTGTTACATTTTCTCATACGTGGAGTGAAATAAAATAGGATAGCTTGAAACATAAGTTAATTATTAAAAAATATTACAAAACTCTTATCAAAAATTAATCAATCTACTTCCTAAATAATCTTAAACTATTAAAAGTGTGGTAGATTGTCATAGTAATCCCAAAATGCGGAGTCCATTTCTTTTTTAAGGGCTTGCAAATGATTATATTTGTCAGCTTTAATTTTCAATTTTCCTGAATAATTATTTGTAATATTAAACTTATCCGACAAATTTGGCCTCTTGATATAATGTTTATACTCATCTGAGTAATTAAGTTTATACAATATCTCTCCCTTAGAGTTATACATTAGGGACCGGATATCCGAAACTGTCGGATCGCCTACTTTATAGCCAGGTCTGATATTGTTGTAATATTTTATATTAGTTAAGTTCAAAAAATCGGTGTATGCTAAATATTTCACAATAAATGGTTTAGTTGGGCGGGCTTCCCGACATACGTAGATATAATCTGTTGGTAGGTAGATATCTTTATTTTTTAGTCTTCTCTCTATTAAGCTGTGGGCACGGTCCACTTCCATTTGTGTATGCCCCTTCTCAAGAAAATTTTGAATGATCGAGATTTTTCTATCCATGGCCAGTTTCAGTAAAACGTTTGACAAAACTGTGTTCATATTCTGGTACCCGCAACCATCACTTATTAAAACTATTTTTTTTAATTCAGGATGGCCCTCAATGTAAGTACCCAAAAACTGATAAATAATCGACGATATATTTGTAGCATCCAAGGAAGCTTGGGTTTCATCCCACAAAAAACAATATACGTCTTTACTCCTTAGATCATACAATGTGTAGTTGTGGACACATAGCTTTTTCTTGTAGTAAACTGCAGAGCACTTTAAAAAAGGAGCGAGTTTAACTGCTTGCATGTCTAATGTAAGAGCTACAACTTGTTCTGGGTTGTTTATTGCGATTTCTTTATCCTTGTTTTTCTGCTCTCCAGCTTCATTTTTGCGCCGTTGCGTTGGTGCGATTGGTACTCAGTCTCTTCAATGTGTCCATGTTCGTATGCCATACATAGATCGCATTGATCTTTCTTTGGTTTAAATAGGGCGATATTCTGACGATCCATTTCATGCACAAAATAATTTCGAGAAGGAGGTTCTACATTATTTTCTTTTGCATATCAGAGTAATGATTTTGATCGTGTGTTTATTGGTATTAATTTAATGCATTATTCAATAGTAAATATTTTAAATTATATACTTACCTCTTAACACAATCACTTCTTCTTATTAATAAAGTCTAAGTTCTAACACCACAAATAAGCAATTTTTTAGGAGCGCGAACTAACTCTGCACTTTCTTATGGGAGAACAGGCTCATACATGCTTTTGCGTGTATACGGCTGATTCGAGGTTTAGATTATTTCGTATATTTCTAAAATTATTTGATTTCAGGATACGAGGTTTTACAATTGTATGTGGCCAGTTACAAGCAATTGATTAATGTAAAAATCTCAATTTGGCGAAAAATGCCCAATACGAGGTTTTGCAGATTCACCGACGATATGTTCTTGTGATATGATGTGTAGAATGACCTTAGCTTTCCATATGCCCAAAATCTCATTTTTGCAAGAGGTGGCGTATGGCGTATTCGCTTCTGCTATGATCCCCTCGATGTTATACTGTTTTCACTTCGAAACTTAAGTTGCTAGAGTAACTCTGGATTTGGTGTAAATATGATTTGAGAAAAAAATACGTCGATTTAGTTTTCCACAGGGAAGGTCGGAATTGAATTTTAAGTTCTACTTTTACGGGTACTTACCATGTGTACAATTCAATCATAGTATTGTATACTATATCAAGTGCAAAAAATCTATCTATTGAGAAAAGGAAGGAACTCTTTTTAGCAAACGATGTGATGAATTTACCCTAAAATTTGCGGAAAAATATATTTATTCTTTTTTACAAATAATTACATTTAATCTTTTATAACATCGTATTTAAATTTGGCGCCTTTATTTATTTGAAAACAATGTAGATAAGAAAAAATTACTGATGCTCTTTATCTATATAATTCATTGTTTACTTATCTTATTATATTAAGTAAATTTCTCCAAAATAACTTGAGTGCTTACGTTCAAATTATAATACTACAGCTGTTTTATCTTATTTACTTATTTTACTATAGTGTTAATGTTAGTCTAAAAACAAATGCCATATTTTATCTTGATAAAAAAAATGATAGTTAGATTACTGAACATTAACCAACATCATACAGATTATTTTCACAAATTATTTTTTTATATTTCTAACGCAAGAACTAGAAAACAATGGTTAAAAACAAATAAAGATTTTTGTATCTCAGCCAAAAGCTACTTTAATGCTCTAATTCATAAATCACAGTAAAACAACATGGCAATCTTTTGGCAAGGACAACTATTGATGCAGTTTTTCTGACCTAGGATATGTTATATATATACTTATATAATATATTTGATTTATTTGCTTAAAATTTTCTATTGAATAGAGCTTTAAGAACTGTTAATTTATTGTCTCATTTCTATATGATTATCTTTATTTATCCAAGTTATAAAGTAAAGCCGACACGTTTATCGAATTTTCAGGGTCGTACTTAGGAGTTTTGCTGCAAATTTTACAGAATTTGCATTATATGATTTTTATTTCTTTAGCTGTATAGGTGAGCTTTTGCCAAAGTGTGTATTATTAGACCTTTGGTTATCCATGATTACATCCTCGTGCCAGAATATTCTTGTGCTGATTCAACATTTTTATATTTACCTTTGCAGGTAATTGAAAAAATGAATCGTTACACCCAAATGTTGTGATCAATAAGCCATTATAGGTGTTATAATGGCTTATTAAAGATTATTGAAAAGATGAATCATTACGCCCAAATGTTGTGATCAATAAGCCATTATAGGTATTATAATGGCTTATTGAAGGTAATTGAAAAGATGAATCGTTACGCCCAAATGTTGTGATCAGTAAGCCATTATAGGTGTTATAATGGCTTATTGAGGTAATTGAAAAGATGAATCGTTGCGCCCAATTGTTGTGATCAATAAGCCATTATAGGTGTTATAATAGCTTATTAATCACAACATTTAGGCGTAACGATTCATCTTTTCAATTACCTTCAAGATTAATATTAAAATATTGAATCAGCAGAAGAATAGTCTGTCACAAGGATGTATCATGGACAACCAAAGTTTTAATAATGTTATCTAACAGCATTTCGAGCAAAAATAAATGAATACTAACTGGACAGTTGTAAAAATTATTTTTTTATTATTTTTCTTCCTCTATTTTGGGACTTACGTTTAGACAATCTTTTTTTAGTACTTCCCTCTAACAGGCTTAAGTTGCAGCAGTCAATAATAGTTGCTTTTAATAATCGTGAGGAATTACAACTTGATTTTCAACATTGATTTTTTTTGCTTATGGATGTATTATTACGGTCAAAAAATCGTAACGTTTCATTTTCCATTTGTATCAATGATTTTACCCATTGGCTTGCACCAAAAAATATGAATGAATTATTTAGTTATAATTTGTCATTGCTATCATTAAATTTTCATAATGCTTACTCAAGCTCAAAGAGATTTTGTCATTGCAAAGTTGGAAGGATGGTCGTTACAACATGTGGCGGATGAAATACATTGAAGTAAATCAACCATTTCCAAATTGAAGCGTAAGTGCATAGAACCCTATGATTTACGTAAGAAAGAAGGTTACGGTACTCCAAGAAAGCCAACACAAGCAGATAATGAACAGTTTGTGTAATTTATTGCTGAAAAAACCTTCTGCTACTGCAAAAATTGTAGTAGAAGGAACTAGCTTCCCTGCGTGCGTCGCGTCGGTAAGAACGGCAGGGAAAATGTTAAGAGAAGAGGCCTCTTGTTCAGCAGCCAAAAAGCCACGTTTGAATGATGAAAATGTCAGAATTACACAGCTTGAAAACGAATAGCTTACTCGGACACCAAATGTGTGGGAATGTGTAGTGGTTTTTGATGAAACATTTTTCAATCCTTATACAACGGCCAATGAAGTCTCCATCGGCCAAGAGGACGAACATTTGCGACCTAATAAAACCGACAATGATGGAAGTTTTCTGTCCATGGATATCTGCTGAAGAACGGGAAGCGTTGCACATTGTTGATGGTCGCTTAACTGAGAAGAGATATATGAAAATTCTTAACAATATAATACTTCTGTCTGTACGAAATTGTTTTCCTAATGATTTTATCTTCCTGTGCTCACATCTCCAATTGTAAGAAACTGGTTGGACGATAATGATATTCAAGTTCCTCCTTAGACAGCAATGAGCCCTGATCTGAACCCAATAGAAAATAATTGATTGACGATAAAGTTACTTTGTGAAAATCCATTTTGATTTAAAAAATTATAAACACTTTTTATTACTTGTCTAATTTTCACTATATTTGTTATTTTTACAACTAGTTGTAAAAGCTAAAACTAGTTGTAAAAATAACAGATATAGTGAAAATTAGACAAATAATAAAAATTGTTTATAATTTAAATCCGATAGAAAATATCTGGGGATTTATCTCAAATAAAATATAGAACAAGTTTAGGCCTTAATACAGGGAACAATTAATAAATGCCATTCAAAACGAATAGAACAAATTGCAAGAAACCTACAATATAGCAAATCTGATTGGTAGAACCAACCGTCGAAGACTTCAAATCATTTTAGACTTCAACGGAAGTTCAACGAAATAAGGTTTTGAGTTTTGATATGCCGATGATTTTTAATCAGAGTGGTCATCTATGTCAGGATTGTCAGGAATGATAGAAAAATCCAAATTGATACAAAATAATTTTACAGAAAACCTGGTAGCTCGATAAAAAATCATTACGATTTTTCGGCCGCGATAGTACCAAAAAACGTAGACAAGAATCGATTTTTAGATTATTTTTGGATTCGAGTAATATTCTATGAATAAAATTGATATTCCGATAATATTTTGACTCTTCTCAGATATATTCAGGATTCGAGGGGTACATTTAAGCTTATTTCCAAGAATCCATGTATATTTCTAAAAATTCCAAATATTTGTCTAGTATCACATAGATTTTATTAAGCGTGTTAGAGTTCGGGAATATTTAATATTTGTAGTTAATTTTGCAAGCGTTGTATTTGTAGTGTTATTTTGATTTATAACGCAAAGAAAATATTATGGAATTCAAGGGATTTGTGAGGATTTATATAATATTCTCAAGATTTATTTAATAATAGATTAATAATACTCGAACGATATTTCTAAGATTCAAAAGATTCTTGAAGGTTTTAGCGACATACACAACAGAAATTAAATAATATATCGTAAGATTTGAAAGTTTTAGTAAATAATGGATTTCTGTAGATTATTGAGATTACATAAATTTCGAGAATGTTTCAGATGAGGTGTACATCACGTGGTTTTTACTTGAGAATTTTTAAAAATAGTATTTCTAATAAGAGAAAGTCACTGGGATATATCTATCATTTTAGTAAATTGCAACATTTATAGTCAACAGGTTAGTGTTAACTGATATCGCTTATTGCACTCACTGACAAGAAAATATAATTTTAATCAAAGGATAATTTGATGCATAAACCATATATATTCGTACTAGCTTGCAGAGGCAAATAGTTATCTTTAAAGCCAAATGGTTTGAAATAATATTGTCCAAAAACATTATAATATTTACCTTTAGCTTAATTTAGTCGGTTTGCAAAGGTTTCTGTTATTAAGCCACTATTTTCTTTATTCCAGCTTCCAAATAAAATAAATTTCTGTGCTAAATTTTGATACTTTTCAATTCTTTCAAGAAATTTGGCACTTGGAAATGAGTTCATAAACAACATTCAGTTAGTATAATACAAGCACAAGCTAAGCCCTGCCTCAAATGCGTGTGTTTTGCTCTCATTTTGATTTTTGTATCTTTTCTTATCTACAGAAATAGAAAAAGTGTTAGTATTGTGTTTGAAAATAAGCAACTGGTAATTTACCACTGAGGTAAATTACTAAAAGTACGAATTTCTTGGGAAGAAATAAACACTCCA
Organism: Rhamnusium bicolor; assembly: GCA_029963845.1. NCBI lineage: Eukaryota > Metazoa > Arthropoda > Insecta > Coleoptera > Cerambycidae > Rhamnusium > Rhamnusium bicolor. The sequence continues at coordinate 34,355 of JANEYF010002849.1, read as the reverse complement.
AATGAAATTTTAATTGTAAATTTTTGCTTGAAATTTATTTGGAAACTTACTGCCGATGTTTAACCTACATAATCTCAAAATTAAATAAATTGTAAAATGTTAAAAATAAAAAAAAAACTAATTTAACAGAAATAAGGTAAAATTATAATTCAGAGACAACACATGAAGAAACTACATGTTTACTAGTAATTTCAAAATTGTAGAAAATGCATAAACCATTGAGTAACAAAAATATTTAACTTTAATAAGTAAAGCTGCAAATCGTTTCTGTGTATTATGGTCGTAGAGTACAGATGTACTTACTGTCGCCGGCATTTACCTTGACCGCGAAACTCTTTCTCCAGTCTAGTCTATTATTAGCTTTCGAGTTGTGTACACGTTAAGTCACTTGGGCGTATTGCATATTGTTTTTTGTGTTTTTATTTTATTTGTTGTTCTGTATTGTTGATATTAATTTAATAATAAAGCATGGCAGACGTACGCAGGGGGTAAAAAACGGCCATTTGCTGACAAAGTGAATAAATTCATAGGCGAATTCCCGGATTTATTCTATGATGGTGCTAAAATAATTTGTAGTGTACGAGAAAGATTTGATATGCTGAGATAAGCGTGATTGTGGACTTCACGTAAATAGTGTACACCATAAAAATAAAAAAAATGGCGTGCCCTCGAGAACATAGTTTATGTTTGATTTACTATTAATGCTGATTGCCTGTGATGTTCCGCTGCGCATACTCGATAAACAACCATTTCGAGAGTTCTGGAATAAATACAATGCCCAGGTGAAGTTACCAAGTCGCACAACGTTATGTAACTATCTACCAACTGTACACGTAGACATGGTAAATAAGATGAAATATGAATTAAAAAATATACGACTGTGGTTATCTGTTGATGAGACAACAGATTGTAAAAGAAATTCCATTTCAAATGTTATAGTACGAGTACTGGACCCTTTTAAACCGACAGTTCCACTGTTACTATCTAGCAAAAGACTAAGTCAGTGTACTAGCGAAACAATTACCAGGGTGGTACTGGACACGTTAGAAAAATTTTAACTGTCAAAATGTCAAGTGTTGATGTTTGTGACTGATGACACCGTGACAATGCGTTCGGTTGGCCGTTCTTTGCAAGAACAAGGTTGTACGTTTACGCATGTTACGTGTAAAGTGCATGCTTTACATCTTGTGACAGAAACTATTCGAAAAGGTTTCCCAGAGGTGGATGCATTAATAGCAAGTACAAAAAAAAGTGTTTCTTAAATCTCCTAAACGTCTCCGTGCATTTCATAGCAAGTGTACCGGTATTCCTGCACCACCACAGCCGTTGGGGAACATGGTTGCAGTCAGCTTTTTATTATGCTGAATCTTTCCAACAAATAAAAGCTGTAATACTAAAATTCAATGCAGATGAGGCTGCAGCTATTAAGGAAAGCCAGACAAAATTCTAAGATATTTCCGTTGAAACAGCTTTAAAAAATATTGCGAAGAACTATAAACCGTTACATGAAAGCATAAAAAATTAGAAAACAGTACGTTGTCGTTAGCGGAGTCACTGCAAATAGTGGACGAAGTAAATCTACTGCTACACGCTATAGGTGACGCAGCAAATGAGCGCGTTAAAGAAAAGTTCGCAAGTGTGTTAAATAAAGACACCGGTTTTACCAAATTAAGACAAATATGTGATGGTGCAGCTCCAGATCCGTTAAGTGCGTTCAAAGACTATTTTACGTATGCGTGTATTACATCAGTAGATGTCGAACGGTCGTTTTCAAAATATAAGAATATATTTTCACCAAAGCGAACATCACTCATGGAGACAACCATAGAAACATACCTGATGTTGCAAAATGACTACACATCTTCTCCAGTTTGTGATAAGCAAGGTAGTTCGTCAAGCCGTTAAAAGGGTAAGTTTTACATACATTGTTATAAATTGTAAGTTTATTGTTTTTCGTATTAGTTAATTTCGCGTACGCCACTGTCTCCCGGAACATTTTTGATTTTGTTTAAAATTTTGATTGACTCTCCATTTTCGGGCATGCTGAACAAAAGTATAAATTTTTTGCCCTGCAAGCACTAACTTGTATTCATTATAAGCGCGAAATTCGGCAAAAATATTGCGGTCTTTTACATGGTATGCTACTAGATGTATATAGTGGTACCGTCTTTGACTTGCATTTATATTATTATATTATATATTATTACATATCATTAATTCAATACTAACCATTATTATCGCTCTATTGTGTACAACATTGCGAACTAGCTACGAGTAAGTTGTCCAAATTAAAAACCAATTGATTGGATTCAAGATTTTTACTATAAACGGGATTGCTGCAAGTCCCAGATTAAATTAAAGTGATTTATGGACGCTGTTTAAATAGAGCAGGTATTCATAGGCTTAACGCTGAGGTGGATAAATATGTGTACAAAACATGGTAAAAAGTATTTCGTAGAAAAAATACACAAATTAATTATCTTACTAAATTTCGCTGCTTAATGCTCAATAAATATGTAAAATGTTTATATTATACACCAATTTACACTATACCTCGGTTTTTTCAGTACCGATTTAAAGTTTTTTCGTTAGAGACGATTGTTTCGGTGTTGTATTTATTGATTATTGTTATTTTTAAGCTCGGACCGGCTCCGCTTCGCCCGACCTAACAATTGCGCCATCGTTTTCATACGTGGGGATGCTAGATCGACAATGGACCGGGCGTCCGGCGAGGGACGTAATAATATACTCTGGTCATTTTAATAATTGTGAAATAACTATTTTTGAATTTGAATTTAATTTGGTATGTATTAGAAAAACAAATATATTAAGTTGAAACTACGACGAAGGCTTTGAATGATTTTATTGCATTTATGTAGCAAAGATCCAAACTATATGAGCGAATTGAAAAAAAATGTTTCCGTTCCACGATTATCGAAATTTTCAGGTATTTTTAGATATCCGTTAATGATAGTCGCGTGTGCATTTTCAACTTGAAATTGACAACAATCATCTGAGAATTTATAGAATAGAAGTGGTTTTAAATAAACATAGCGCCTTGCAAATAACGAAGTTAGAAACAGTTAATCAGTTTTGGATACTGAAGCTTTCATTCCATATAGGGGGGGGAGGATGTTGAAAAATACACTTTTGGTTGTCATCTTACGTGAATTCCAATCATTTGAAATTGAAACAACTTTCTGTTATAGTATTTTAGAAAATTTGACTGTGACACGGGCACTAGTAACTTTAAGTAGGCACAGCTTATTGTAGTAAACGACGTTAGAATTGTACTGAAACTTTTCGTACGTTTAGTGGGACAAAAATGAGAACAAATTATTAAACAAATTAATTTCGTATTTTCCTTCCCCGTAATAAGCGATCAACGGTCATGTGAACCTCTCCAATCCCTTATAATAATCAATAGTTTCTGTGTCACATAGTACAATCCCCTGTATCCCTATACTACCGTTGTACGGGAGGGGGTCCACATTTAGAGACAACGGACATACACCCAGTATTCGTGTATAGTGAAAGTAAACTATCTCAATTAATTCCACTGCCACGCACAGGAATTGAACCTGGAACCTTTTGACGAGAGCACAACTACTTTGCCTCTCGACCTTCAGTCATATCATGGAATAAATAATAGTCAAAAAAATTTACATGGAAAGAAATAACCTCGTTAACCCAATGTTTACTTTGAAAATAAGAATAAAATACCGAAAGCTTCGATTATCATAGAAAATTTTGTTTGTCCATATAGAAGAAATAAAAATTCTGCTCTTTTAATTACCTACATTAATATCATAACTTAATTTTCCAGAAAATGTTCTCAGTTTTAGCAAAAGAATATTTTAAGTCCACTGATGTCCTTATTTATCTTTAATTAATAGTAACTAGAGCTCAGAATTTAGGTATTGATGACGTCAAAACCAGGATTGACGTTTAGGTGTCAACACGTAAATATCATGCACACAATATATCTTACCTTGTAATTTTTTTTAGCGAATTCCTTAATATTCAAAGTTGATAAAGTCAATTTATTATAAATATTCACTCGAAGAAGGCTGGAGGTATTGAGAGATGTAACACTAAACTAACACATACACAAGTATTTTTTCACTACCAGTTACCTACAAGAATAAAAGTATATTACTAATATTTGTTCTAAATGTTTTAGAGTTAAACTAGTAGATATTGGGTTACTTGGGCGTCGGAACTTTTTGAGGACCGTGGGAATTTTAATTTTTATCTATATTCACCCATCTTGACCTTAAGAATCTCTGTCGGCATACATCAAAGGAAGCCGCCATCGATACTAGTTCCAATAAGTGTAGTCAGTAAATAAATGTTGGGCTCCCAATTAAGGCTGGGAATTTTCCAGATTATAGTATTCGAATATTCGTTCGAAAAAGTATTCGAATATTCGAACCATTCGGATATTCGAATAATCGGATTATTCGGATTATTCGATTAGGTATTCGAATTATTCGGATATTCGAATATTCGGATATTCGAATTATTCAAGTATTCGTATATTCGAATAATTTGAATTATTCGAATACCTATTCGAATAATTCGAATATTTGAATACTCGAATAATCCGAATTATTCGAATAGGTATCCGAATAATCCGGATCCTGGAATATTCATTATTAATAGGTTTAGCCCTGAATACTAGTGAATAGTGAATACTCTATTTGAGTGTTTAGTTGGATAGACCACAATAATAATCGTGACGTAATCTACTAAGCAGGCAATTTGATTTGCTTTCCATACCCACAATAGGGTATGTTTCCTGTACATGTGCTTTAAGGGTCAGAATTACTTAGTTAGTATTTTATTTTAGGATTGAGGCGCTGTTGTTCACATTTAACTATTGAAGCTTAAATAAAACGAAAACAGAGCTAGTTTATTATACTTCTGTCATAACTATTTTTCCTTTTCGAAAAAAATAAAAGTGCTCGAAAATTAGAATGTTTTTAAAAAAGACGCAGATTGTGAATGTAAAACAAATACATGAAAAGTCAATAGTTAAATATTTACAGGTTTTCTAAAATTTAAAATTTAATTTTAACCCCTGCCTTAGTACAGTAAGAATAAGATCGAGGCGAGAAAGAGATGGAATAGTTTGACTGGGAGTAAAACGCGCCACTAATGTGGTCTATTTATATATTTGGATTTTAGAATAGGGTACCTACCGATACCTACTATCTACCTACTTTGGTTGGATGCATATTGCATACCTATTCGTACATAATTTAATAACATATTTTAATGTTCAAATTTACTCAAATATAATCGAATATTCGATTACTCGAATATATTCGAGTATTCGAATAATCGGGCATTCGAGTATTCGAGTATTCGAATATTTGAATATATTCGAGTATTCGAGTATTCGAATATTTCGAATATTCGAATAATTTACCATTAGAATAATTCGTATTCGAATACTCGAATATTCGAATACTCGAATTATTCGTATTCCATTCCCAGCCTTACTCCCAATAGTAAAGTGGCACGTGCTTTAGAATGCATATATCAGTGACCGACGGCTGTCGCACATGTCCCGCTATACTCTTGATGGCCCCAACTCGTATTCCTTTACTGATTATACTTATTGTAACTAGTATAGGTGTTAATTGGCTGCCGCCAGATGTAAACGACCTTGAACTACTTATCTGTACCAACCTCTGTGACATCTGTACTAGGTCCCCCGCCTGCGACCTCCCACACTAGAGATCCTGGACTGAGCACGGGGACTCTAGTATAAGCAAAGCATTAATAAATTTAAGTGTAATTCGCTTAAGTATAAGTTTGCCGAGTCATTCTATCTATAAACAAAAAATAAAAACCAGGAAGGCATGTGATTGAAGTTGAGTTATAAGAAAAACTGAAGTGTAACGCCACCCCTAAACTGAGTTAGCCAAAGCTAGTGATAAAATATAAATTCTTTGTTTTTTATTATACGTTTTACGATAAAACTAGTTTAAGTATTAACATTTTAAAATTAAATAAAATTTACTTTCTCAAGTATAAATTTCTGTTTTTCTGTCGTTTGGGAATGTTTCAGTAGATATTTACAATATAATATTATTCTGCATGAAAGCCGTCACTGGGAACCGATACCTCCGTCCGACCTCTAATAATAACACAATAATATAACATCCAAATATTTTGTACTCACCAGAAAGTACAATAATATCAAACTTATCAACTGTTCGCCCTATTGCCAACAGCTCTTATTGATGTTTTAACTTTTGTTGATACTAATTAATTGATTAACCGTAGATATAACACAAAGCGGTTTTGTATATCTAGCTATATTTGGCGGTCAGGCTATGTATTTTAATTAAATTGAAGTACTTGAATACTTAAATAATTACAATTAGTTTGATATGCTGCCAGGTAATTAATTTTATACTGTTTAATTTTCTATCTACCATGACATGACAATTTACTTTAAATTCTTGTGCCAAATTAGATTTACTAATAACCGTAATATAACGACTATACAAGTGTGCCCATAAAATAAACCTCCATACGGTTGGAACACGTTATAATTTCTCATCAGTAGAGTTGGCAAAAATGCGCCGCAGGACATAGGCGTACGCACCATAATCAGTATAAGAAACGAAATTAACTAGTAATAAAAGCCATAAACTGTTACAATTTATAACAATGTATGCACAACTTACCCCCCTTAACTAGCTTTGTTATCACAAACTGGAAAAGATGTGTAAAAACTTTGCAGCATCATGTATGTTTCTATGGTTGTCTCTTTGAACTCACTGGTAAAACCGGTGTCTTGCTTTAACACACATGCGACCTTTTCTCCAGTCGTTATACTTCGTTAACTATTTGCAGTGATTCCGCTAACGACAACGCACTGTTTTGTAAGTTTTGTATGGCGTCATGTAATCCTTTATAGTTCTTGTGAATAGTTTTGAAAGCGGTTTCAACGAAACATCTTCGAATTTTGTCTGGCTTTCCTTAATGGTTGGAGCCTCGTCAGGATTAAATTGTAGTATCACGCTTTTATTTGTTGTAAATATTCACCATAATAAAATGCTGCCTCCAACCAAGTTCCCCAACGTGTAAGAATCGGCTGTGGTGGTTCTAGAATACCGGTACACTTGCTACGAAATGCGCGAAGACGTTTAGGTGATTTGAGAAACACTTTTTTAGTACTTGCTATTAATGCATCTACCTCTGGAAAACCTTGTCGAATAGTTTCTGCCACAAGGTGTAAAGCATGCACTTTACACGTAATATTTACTAACCTACAACTGTGTTCTTGAAGAGAACGGCATACTAAACGCATTGTTGCGGCACCATTGGTCACAAACATCAACACTTGACTTTTGGACAGGTGAAATTTTTCTAACGTCTCCAGCACCATCCGCGTAATTGTTTGGCCAGTACATTCAGTTAGTCTTTTGCTAGCTAGTAACAGTGGACATGTTGGTTTAAGAGAGTCCCGTGCACGTACTATAACATTTACCATAGAATTTTTTTACAATCTGTCGTCTTCTCAACACAAAACCACAGCCATGTAGTTTTTAGCACACATTTGATCTTATTTACAATGTTTTCGCTTAGAGTTGGTACATAGTTACGCAACGTTGTGCGACTTGGTAACGTCACCTTTGGATTGTATTTATTCCAGAACTCCTGAAATGGTTGTTTATCGAGCATGTGCAGCGGAACATCACAGGTAATCAGCATTAAGAGTAAATCAAACATTTACTGTGTTGTGAAGGCACGCCATTTTTTTATCACGCTTTTATTAGCTTCACCTCTATGTTTGTTTGTGAGTTTGTTTGTTTGTAACCGACTCTTTGGACTCGATTTTGACCCACTTTAAACGGACAGATTTAATTGAAACTTACGAAGAACCGGTAACAATACAATAATTTGATAAGTTTATATCATTATCCTGATCAGGATCGCCAGAATACTAAAAAGTGAAAAATAAATATAGTTTAAAAAAAAACTAAAAAACACGCTTTTAAAGCACATCAAACTAAAAAGTGAAAAATAATTATCAATATAAACTGAAAACAATAATGAACGAAAAATACTAGTATTATTGTGAAAAAAACGTGGGTTGCTCGATATACGAAAAATATGGCACAAAGCGCCCCACGCTTTTTTCACAATAATACTAGTATTTTTCGTTCATTATTGTTTTCAGTTTATATTAATAATTATTTTTCACTTTTTAGTTGGATGTGCTTTAAAAGCGTCTTTTTTAGTTTTTTTTAAACTATATGTATTTAATTTTATGTTGCACAGAATTTACGTCACGTTTACAATCACGTTTGTCCCAGCACATCAGATCAGTCTCTCACACCTTACAAATTGTTATAACACCATTGTAGAATAAATCCGGGATTTCACTGATAAATTTATCGCTTTGTCAGCGAATGGAAAAGCCAATTCTACTCATCACTCATCGGCGATCATCTTAGTTATGTCTCAAAACCTGAGTTCTAATGGTAGACTCCTATGAACATATACTGAAATAAATATGAACCGTATTTCTCCCCACCTTGCTGATGCCAGACAACTTGTCAAGTTAGAATTTTGTAAATGATTAATCCCCAAATTTTAACAAAATGTTAATTCAAACAACCACCAAAATATTTTTAATATTGTTTCACCTCAAGGGGAGGAAAATACAGTATTTGTATGATTATCATACCTTCACTAGTTAAATGTAAAAATATGTGCGATGTTATGATCATATTTGCCAAGCCACAAATGAATCGATAGCAGAAAAAGTATTATAATAAAAATGTATATTTTATTGAAACCAATGTTATTAATTTGAGATATTACTTTGTCATAAAAATATCGAGCAAGAATGTAAGAACTAAAGCTAAGTTTTCCTAGCAACGAACATTTCACGCTACGCAAGACGAAATACATATAGCATAACGTAATACGTCACGCGCTGCGTAATAGTGTTTTCCTTGGATTTGTCATTTGCTGAAACCGCATTATGTATGTCTCAAAAGCAAAAAAAAAAAGGTTTAGCTTTAGTGATGTTACAAGAACAAGACAATTTGGAGGAAGAGATCGAAATATTATCTGCGATTCATTGTAGGACTAGGAAATCCGTTAGTAAATTATTTCAGAACAGAATCCTTTTTTTACAATATTTTTGAACTATACTAACTTCATGTCCCACAGAATAGGGTGACCACTCACTTCTTCAATTAATTGTTCGTCTTCGGCGGCAGTAAATCGCACTTGTTGCTTTTTGGGACCCATTTTAAACAACAAAATGTAATAACACCTAGTAATTAATACGCAGCGCATAACGTACTAGACTGCTCACGGAGCAGTTCTTTAATTGCGTCGGTCGTATTAAGTTGAAGTACCACGTTTTACACTGTCTAGGAAAACGCTCTCATTTGATTCTCATTGAACAAATCTACTGCGTTTTACGCCTATCGTATTTCGTCTTGCGTACCGTGAAATGTTCGTCGCTAGGAAAACTTAGCTTAACCGCATGTTCTAACCCTGCTGGCGGATGATGCATCCATGCCCGCATGTTTTTTAGTGGCTGGTGTCACAGTAGAGATTACGTCAAGTTTCTCTACTGTGCCCGACCCGTGCGCTGTAGCTTCTGCACGGGATTTTGTCTTGATTTTTTTTTTTGGACCAATCAGAATTTAATTCTGAAAAATTTTTAATACATCGTCGTCTATAATATGCATTTTTTTAAGAACAAAATGTCGTTACACCCTGTATTGACATTTTGACTTTGGTTTTCTAAGAGAGAACTGCTGATTTTTTCATTGTTTCGTCATTACCGCAACCGATTCAATGATTTTTTAAAATCCATATATAACATATATTCGAAATATTTTTACTACAAACATAACTCTACAGATATAAATAAAATTTACTCTAATGAATCTTATGCTCATTTGTAGGTCCTTTAAGTATTTTTAGCCGAGTTCTATTTCCACTCAGAGTTCTGGGTCATTTCAATTTTAAGCGATGTATTCATATTATTTATTTATTTTGTTTAAATTAGACATTAGGAAACAATTTTTGTCAGTTAAATATGCAAAAATAAAATCAACATTTTCAGTTTGTTTTTATAATTCGCAATAATCTAATCCGAGATATCTAATAAACATGCTTGGGTTTATATTATGGAAATCCCTAAAATCAGTTTAAATAATTTTAAAATTGATGTATTGATATACAGAGTTATCCACGTAAAACTGCCCAAAAACTAAAAAGATTTTTTTATTTTGTAAACGGGATAATGGGGTCAACCTAGTGGCTATAAATTAATGTCGCGGACAAAATTGCATCCGAGGCTGTGGACGTCGCGACGCCATTACATATTTTTTGTGACAGGAGCGTTGGCTATTTTACATTTATTTAGTACTTTAAATTCTGAAAAATTTCGTATCATATAGTTAAAAATTTCAATTAGTTGTGTTCGATATATTCTTTCTTAAACATTTGTGTGTGTAGAATAGCCTAAAACGATTTATCTGGAGAATCGAAATTATGAAACGACCACATTTTTACTTACTTTCGGGCATGGAAAGTCCAAAACAAGAAAAACCGATCTTTTTAGGGTCTCTAAACCATATTTGTTTATTTAATTGCATTTTTTGTATTCAAGGTGAGACATTACATTTACAAGATCAGAATCAAAAAAATCGGGTGGAAATTCGAATAAATCAAACAATTTTGTCTAAAATAATACCAATTAACATTTGAACCCTATACAGAGTGGAAAACTACCGTAATGAGTCTTTTATACTAGACAATAGCAGTTTTATAATTTAAGTAAAAAAAACCGCTGCCAATTACTTGGAGATCAGAACTTCCGTAGTAACACTCGACGTGTGGTAGAGTTTATAATAAAAGTAATTTGTGACTTTCAAAAAAAGTCACATTTTTTGACGTTTCAAAAGTCACATTTTGACGTTTCAAAAAAGTCACAATTTTTGACGTTTCAAAAAAAGTCACATTTTATGACGTTTCAAAAAGTCACATATTTTGACGTTTCAAAAAAGTTACATTTTTTTACGTTTCAAAAATTGGGACCGATTTTGCTCATCAACGAACTCAGTCCTTGATCTCTAGAATGTGTGTACCAAAATTGAAAGCTTTATCTCAAAAACTGCAGCTGCTATCGCGAACCAGACAGACAGATACAGACAGAACATTTTTTCTGTATGAAATTTTGTGTATCGTCATAATTCGTCGATATTCGTCCAGAAATGAAATGGAAATGGAAATGAAAATTTTCCAAATTTTTTTCACGAATACATAACTTCCTCACTTTGAGGGGTGAGGAAGTAATTAGGTTTAATGCCTATCATATTTATATCTCGACTTATATTTTGCTGCAATTGCTGGTAATACATTTTCTTGTCATTAAAACTTCCTTTAAGTTAACGTCCCTTTAAAATGTTGATAAAACCGTAACACAATTTCTATGCTTTCTGTTGATAAACGGCTCCTTCGGGGATAAGCACACTTGTTTAAAGCAAAACGATTTTTCAACATCTACCGAAGTAATATGTATAAAGTTGTTTGCATTTGTTTTTAAAATGTCATTACACCCCTTACTCACATCAACAAGGGTGCATTTGTCCCCCGATTAAAAAATGGCCTGGATTTTTATGGTTTACTACAGTGGATAAGAATTCATACGAAAATTTTTTGGTACGAATTCGTACAAACTCGTGTAAATTCATCTGAAGTAAACAAATACATACGTGTATGTGTATGCGGTTACGGTGCTTACGCCTATTTGGTACGTATACTCGCGAAGTTGTACGGTTGTTCTGATGCGAACAAAATATTTTTTTTACAACCGAGCGAAAAATGCAACTTTGCGCTTCCAAAAGAAAGCGCAAAGTTGCACTTTTCCGAGGAGCGAGTGTTTTTTTACTTTGTCGCTCGCCGAGCGACAAAGTAAACGCTTAGTTACCATGGAATCCATAATAAAGAAACGTCTAGTGTATCTGCGACTTTTAACACAAAAGTAAGCATTGAGGGTATTTGACAGATGTCGGCAATTTTGTGACCAGCGCGTGATTTTAAAATACCCTTCGCCTTGCTTTTCACCACTAAAGAAGGAGGAAGTGTTAGAAGAATTCCAAAAACATTTAGATTTTGTTATACATAGATATAAATCATAAGATGATAGTATTTAAATAAATAATTAATAGGTACTACAGCAATTTTTTATTTTATTTTGCAGTAAATACCATTTTAACAAACATTTCTACAAAAACATGTGTAGCGCAAATTGATGCTCACATTTTGAAATCTGAACTGTCAAATTTGAGGTTATCAATAATTATTAATGTTTACCAAACATTATTATAAAAACACCTGTTGTAGAAAAAATCTTGTGTGTAATTCGAGCGCAAAGTGACATTGCCGCTCTCTCGAGATAGCCGCGATTCGCTACTCGTCACGCGTCAAACTTCTCGCTCATAGCGACAATATATCACTTTGCGCTCTTAATACACAAATAGCTATTGTTTTTTGGTTTTGTTAATCGTACGAATACAAAGAGCTAGAGCATGGATATTGAAAAATGAATTACACTTGTTGAAGAAAGGTGGTCTTTATGGGATCAAAAATGCAAGCAATACAATAAGATGTTTCCAATAAATAAAATTCAGTAGCTGCATCCACTACACTTCAGCACAAACTGAGTACCATGTATGCATCTGTACTACCTTTTCGCATCCAATATAGTTAAAATGGTGGTACGTATTCGTACGAACAAATTTCTTAAGAATTCGTGCAAAGAAATCATACGAATTCTTATCCACTGTAACTGCTACCGAACAGGGTACTGCGTCGAAGCTGCTTGAAAAACACATATCTGGTTAAATAGATTTATTTCTACCCCCAACTTGTAATAGCTCTGTGGTCACGGTATTCTAGGAGTTCTTATGTATGTTGTGAATCAGAAATTGGTATTGGGCAAAGAAAAAATTTCTTTCAGCAAAAAAGTATAATAGATACTAAAATTTTAAAAGGAACAAAACATGTGAAATAGAAAATACAATCTTAATATTATTTTATTTTATTTATTTTATTTTATTATACACTACCCAACAGAACATGTTCCAATTACAGGGTAGGAAAAATACACAATAACAAATGCATAACATTAAAAAATACACAATTAACTAATTTTCAATGAGTATAACGTACATAGGTTTTTAAATAATTAATTACAAGCACATAGGTATAATGAGTTAATTGTTATAGCAGCTCTTACATCTGTAACACTGCAGCTCTTATATCTGTAACACTGCAATTAAAAAGGTTAATTTTGTCCTGAATATCATGCCAGTTATGACACATAACATACACCGGTGAGAATTCTAATATATTTGTTCTTGATGTGGGTAAATAAAAAAGATTAGTTAATCTTGTTTGCACCAATGGCATATGAACGAGCGCATTAACTTTTACCAACAGTTCAGGACATTTTATTTTATTATTGACAAGTTTATGCAAAAACATAGCAGAGTGAAGAAACCGCCTTCTGACCAGTTCATCAACACTGAACCTCTCTAGCAGCTTGTCATGCGGAAACCCTATTGGTGGATATGTTTTGTCCTCCTTAAATGCCATAAATTTTAAAAATCTTCTATGAATTTGTTCGATAGCTTTACTATGTACGGCGTAATTAGGATTCCATACGACAGAGCCGTACTCAAGTTTAGAACGCACAAAAGACGTAAATAGAATTTTTAATGTGTCGATGTTGTTAAGCTCACCGGAGTTTCTAATGATAAAGCCCAGGGTTTTGTAAGCTGATGATACAATGATATTGATATGCTGGTTAAAGGTCAGCCTATTATCAAAAGTTATGCCTAGATCTTTAAATACCTCTGGTTTATTTAAATGTACCTGATTTATAGCGTATTCATACTGTACAGGATTCAATTTCCTAGTGTAGGTGACTGCGTTACATTTGGCAGCGTTGAGAGGTAGGAGGTTTGAAGTACACCAGTCGTTTATTAGATCCAAGTCAGCTTGTAGTAGCAAACAGTCAGATTCATCCTTGACAGCTAGATACAGTTTGAGGTCATCCGCGTATAATAGACAATAGCAGTTCAGACCAAGTACGATGTCGTTTATAAATAAAATAAAGAATAAGGGGCCCAACACTGACCCTTGGCGTACCCCAGAAGTACAAACAATTCTTTCAGATTTATGCCCGCGATATTGAACATATTGGTTTCTACATTTTAAGTAGGAGGAGCAGAATAGAACTAAATCTCGGTTAAAGCCGAAAGCAGAAAGCTTCCTTAGTAAAATACCGTGGTCAAGTCTGTCGAACGCCTTTGAGAAGTCCGCATAAATGACATCTACCTGTCCATTGCCATCCAACACCTCCGAGATGAATTGTGTAACACAAACCAAGTTGCTGATTGTCGACCGGCCTGCCACAAAGCCGTGCTGATTAGGGCAAATTTGTTTATTGACATGTATGTGGAGCTCCTCGTATAGAGCGAATTCAAAGGCTTTACTAAAATTATTAATGATGGTAATGGGACGATAATTTTTTATGTCAGTCCGATTATCTTTTTTAAAAACGGGAATAATTTTGGAGTTTTTCCATAACTCTGGGAATGTGTTACTGTTAAGGGCTAAATTAAATAAAATAAGCAAAGGTTTCGCTAAGACACTAGCACAGTCTTTGATAAGAAATGACGGTATACCATCAGGACCAGCGGTAAATTTGTTTTTTAACTTCTTGATAGCTTTACATATCTTGTCTTCATTCAGTTGGATTGACAGTGATGGATCATTCTCATCTGTGGCTGTGTTATCAGATTCTACGTAGTCAGTTGACTCTGTAAAAGCAGTTTTAAAAAGATCAGCAAATGCGTCGACAATTTCTTGAGGATTGCCCAAGGAATTATCTTTGTAGGTCATATTTTTTGGGATCGTTGTCGTATTCTTTTTGCTGTGAATATATGACCAAAAAGATTTAGGATTCGTCTTAAAGTTATTTTCAACATGGTTGACATACTGTTCATGCGCTAGCTTAATATCATTTTTTATTTTTGATCTTAGTGTTTTAAACTTTTGAAGGTCCTGAGTATTGTTGAATTGCTTATATTTTTTCCATGCTGAATTTTTTTCCCTAATATCATAGATTATGTCTCTGCTGTACCATGCAGGATACCGATGACTTTTGGAATAAGTCGAGGGATAAGTCCTTGGGACGCATTTCATAAATATATTATTAATAACACTGTAGAAATCTTCTACAGCGAGGTTAACATCTTCATAATTTGTTAGAAAAGACCAATCTGTTTGTAGAAATAAATTGTACATTGTGACATAATCGGCTTTTTTAAAATTAAAAGTCAATTCGGACTTGACTGAAAACATATTTTCCGCCTCGTCATTTCCTTGAAGTAGGTTAATACACAGTGGTGGATGATGCAAATCTTCCCTCATCATTGAAATTTCTGACTTATCAACTTGTAATGAGGTGATATTACTTATGACTAAATCTAACAATCTACCATTAACATTATAAACTGAGTTAAATTGATCAAAATTATAAAATTTACAAAAGTTTTGCCCGTAGTTTCGCAGATGTACTTGCAACATTAGACTCATTATATTCTGGTAAGTTAAAGTCACCAATAAAGCACGTATCCCATGTTTGGATTGATTCTAAACTTATAAGAGACTCAAATAACTCCACATAAACTCCGGCAGCTGAGTTCGGTGGAATATATATTACGAGCAAGATAAAAATGTAGTGATTAATTTTAACTTTTAAACCTAATAGATCAATACTGGGAATATTTAAGGTAATATTAATAGGAGTGACTGTGTATTTCTTATCTACAGCACAGAGAACCCCGCCTCCCCTTACTATCCCCAGGCTTTGAAATTTACGATCTGCTCTAAATAAGTTATATCTATTACAGAATAGTTCATTATCGTATATGCTGTCATCAATCCAAGTTTCAGTAAAACAGATAATTTCATACGTACTTATTTGCGAAGCAAGGTGTACCTCCCCGGTTTTAGTCTTAAGACCACGAACGTTTTATACTAATATGAAGTATATTATAGCCTCAGATTTCATGTTGGTAAACTGCTTCAAAAGTCTTTCGTAAAAAATTGTATTTACTACACTCAATAAACTACAAATTTAGGAAAACACTCTGCGAGTCACTCGTCCTTACCTATTTCTATTATTGTGATTGTTAGTAAATTTTCCCTGCTTGGATCAAATGACAAAAAACCGTATCCAAATGTACAAAATATATGAGAAGTATGTGGTAACTTAAGAAAATTTGATCATATTTCGGGTGCTTTTGCTAATCTTATCTAGTTAAATATAGAAAAAATTTTTAGATACCACTATCATGTCTTTATTCAAGAGCTTCTAATAAATTCGTCTTCTGTCTACCTTAAAGAAAAGCTTGTATTCAGAACTGCCACACACAATTTAAATATCAGATTTCCCAACACATAATGCCTTTACACAGTACGGCTATGTTCACCAGATCATTTAGTACAAATTTACAACACTACAGTGTCACTTCCGGTTTCGCCGGAAGTGACACTAACTTTCAATTTTTAAATCGAATACCCTGTATATAATTGCATTTTTGAATTCTGCATAATTTTCTGATTCCAACCAAATAAGTGACACTTCAAATGTCAATATTTTTTATAATATAATTTTTAGTTTTCCATTTAAGTGTGCCATGGGGGTTCCGATTTATTCTAAATGACCCGTGTAATGCTAGAAAAATCGAAATCCCGTCAAAAATACTAAATTATGTGATTTATGAGCAAATAAATTTCATCAAAATGGTTTTTGGGGAAAAACTCAATTTTTTCGATTGGAACCATATTGGCACCGTGGCACCATTTATTAGTACTATTAATAAGGAATTTATTCATATGCCTATTAAAATGTGCGTTAAGTACAAACAAAATTACAGCTAAAAGAAAATAAGAAAATACAATTTTGTTCTAGTTACCTTGTTATACAAAAGGTGGCTTTGGAATACAAAAAATGAACACAAAACATTACAACAGTTGTTCAAAATGCTGTCCATTAACGTTAATGCACTTCTGGACTCGCATAGCCGTTTCTCGAAAAACGTTCGCCAATTGCTAGGCCGTTATGCTATTAATTGCGCGTCTTACTCGTAGCTCCAGGTCTTCACGGGTTGTAATGGCGGTTGCGTAGATAATATTTTTTAAATGACCCCAAACAAAGATATCAAGAGGTGTTAAATCAGGTGACCTTGGAGGCCACCTCACAGGACCATTCGTCGAAATTACGTTTTCTCCGAATCTCCGTTGAAGGCAATCAATTACTGTCCTTGAATTATGGGGAGGAGCGCCATCTTGTTGGAAATACAATCCCTGTCGTAGGAATCCCAAGTATCTGACATCAGTCAGGGGTCCTTCAAATATTATTGGACCAATGATTCTACTACCGATTATTCCAAGCCAAACATTGAAACCGAACCGCACTTGAAAGTTACCCTCCTGTAATAAGTTTTGATTTTCTTGTGACCAATATTTTGTATTTTGTCGGTTAAATTATCCCAAATTTGTAAACCTAGACTCGTCTGAAAATAAAATCATTGCCAAAAAATCATTGTTTGACAGCACGTTATTCTTCAAAATCTAATTGCAATATTTCATCCTACATTTTCGTACAAGTGCTGGTGCAATTGGTATTTAAAAGATTTATAGTGGTATTTGTGCAAAATTTGGCTCACTGTTTGGTGACTGATCACTTCCGGCGACACCGGAGGTGAAAAATAAAAACTTGTATGTCAAATAGTGCTGCTTATTATGTAGATATTATATCCCAAATTTCAATCAATTATCTTCAAAACTAAAGGAGAAAAGGGGGTGTACCATGATCCTGTTACACGCGGTATGTTGTTTGTCTTCAGTTTCTTGTAACAGGTAATATGAAATTTAGTTTGTTTTTTAGGTGTATACTCATTTACAATATTTTCAACACGCGAGCAATCTTTTTTATTGTGTTACTGTAAAAGTCCGAAAATCTGTGAGCCTGGTGATTTACCAGTTTAATGTGGTCAATGCGTAGAAAAAACTGTCACTTTTATCATGCCATTGCGGTTAAGTAGCTTGTTCCTTCTTTTTTGTATATCCGTTTTTATGTCAAAGCAGGAACATGCTAATTGGCCGCTATGTCGCGTCGTGTGACACGAATTTAGTACATTTAAGGTACATTTACAATCAATTCGCTACAGGCACAATTTACTGACGGATTGTGAATTGTGCCGAGATAAAATTTAGGTCATTTATAATGAGTTGGAGGCTGCCATCTGTTGAGATTTTTTAATATTACGTGTGAGCAAATTCAGTTTGATTAAATAATTACAATTATATTAACATAACGTCTAAAAACATCATATTTTCTAATACTAAAAGATCTAATCTTCCAATATCAAATCACAAACCGACTTTAAATATAAACAATAAATTTGTGTCGTAGTACGCATGCGCAATTTGAAATTCGTGCCGCAATTGAATTGAATATTTGCGATCTGCAAGCATCCAATTCAAACCTGAAGTGCAATTCAAGGTCGTGCCGACTTAAAATTTTATTGTAAACAAATACATTCAACCAGATATGCTTAAAACCCAATTTACAATCCACCAGCAGATCGTGCCCATACCGAATTGGTTGTAAATGTACCCTTACGTGTAAGTGGTGAATACTAGGATTCACCGATTTTCGTACTTTTGCACTAACATAAATAAACTGCTGAAACACTTCAAATGAATGAGTAAACAAGTTATGCTTAGAATTTCATTATCATGCAGAAAGACAATAGACATTAATAATTCTGCATGTATAAACTAGTATTTAAAAAATGCTTAGTTGTAATTATCGTAAAATGGCGCAGTTTATTGAATGCATTTATTAAATATGTCCATATGTATTAGAAACGCTATTCAAAAGTAATTACTTATGAAGACAATATTAATAATATGGGAAGTATGCGGTAAACGATCAAATTTTATAATCACCTCACAATGTAAAAATTAAAGATTGATTTTTATTTTCTTAAATATTTGTTTTGCGACATCTTTATTTTCTTGATGTTTGTTTAATGACCTGCTATACAGGGTAGGCCAACTATCAGAAATTCATTTCTTCCAGGTTTATTTGACAGAACAAAAAATTGTTTTATATAAAATAATTTTTAATTTTAAAAGGCCATGACTTATAATTATTGTCAACATTATAGGATGTTTTGTATTCCCTGGACGTACATCAACTTTGTTATTTTAAATTATGTCAAAGTATACCGGGTGTAACGTGATCATGGTGCACCGCTGCCTTTTTTTGAACTTGGAATATACTATATACTTAATAAACGTCACTTTTTGACATATAAATATTTTTTTCCACTCCCGGTTTCACTGAAAGTGACACTAACTTTTGAGTTTCAAATGGAAAACCCTATATGTGATTGCATATTTGAATTCTGCATAATTTTCTGAATCCAATGATACTACTTAAGTGCCATTTTTATCGTCAATATTTTAATATAATCTTTTAGTTTTCGATTTATGTGTGTCATGACTGTGCCGAATTAATTTAATTCACCTGTGTAATGCTGAGTAGTGGTGAGAGGTATGAAACTTCTCGTATGGTCTAAATGCTACTATCCGACCGACATCATAGAGGTCTCTGTGGCGGATAGCGACTTGCGAAGCAAGTACCGAGAGCGGCGACCTCTAGCCCAGGTCGATTAAACTACTGTTATTAAATATGATTTGAACGAAACAACTACTCAGCGGGCAAATACCCCGACCTGCATTGGATTACACCTTCAAATCATGATAGATCGATAGCCAATATCATTTGTTAATTCCTAACCAGACATAGACCGGTTTCGAACTTTCATACCTCTCACCACTACTCAATTTACCTTGGTTAGTATTTGACTAGCAGGTTGGCCACTATCATTTGTCTGTTCCATAACCTATGGCCTACTGAGGAGAACAAATAAGTTCGAAACTGGTCTATGTCTGGTTAGGAATTAACAAATGATATTGGCTATCGATCTATCATGATTTGAAGGTGTAATCCAATGCAGGTCGGGGTATTTGCCCGCTGAGTAGTTGTTTCGTTCAAATCTGTGTAATGCTAGAAAAATCGAAATCCCGTCGAAAATACAAAATTATGTGATTTATGAGCAAATCAAATTCATCAAAATAATTTTTGGGACAAAACCCAATTTTTTCAAATGGTACCGTGGAACCATTTATTAGTACTATTAATAAGGAATTTATTCATATGCATTATTAAAATGTACGATAAGTACAAATTTTAAAGACACAATAAATACATCGGTACACCAACAAATATTTGACAAGCTAAATATTTCATTGTTTTCAAAGCCGCCTTAGTTGCTTCTTACCAATTAATTATAACAAAATTGTATTTTCTTATTTTCTCTTAGCTGTAATTTTGATTGTATTTATCGCACATCGTAATAATGCATATGAATAAATTCCTTATTAATAATATTAATTCATTTTCGTACAGCGCAATTTATTTATACAATAAACTAAACCTAGATTTTAAAAAGTATACCTTTCCTAATTTTAAAAGGAAACTCAAAAAATATCTTTTAGATCAGCAGTTACTTGGCAACTCATTTTAATTCTTGTTATTTTTTTTCTCTTTTTTTCTTTCTCTTCTGTTTGCATGATTTTTGGGATAATCTACTCATTATTTTTACGTTTTACTTTCTTTCTTTCTTTTCTTCATCTTTTCAATTTAATGTTACTATTATTTATATTTATGTTTTTTTATGTAATTATTTACATTGGGTTAAGTGTAAGAATAGCCCTAGAGCTAAACTTCGCCCAGGGAGTAAATTAATTAATGTAAATTTATTAATTTAAATAAAGACGTTTTATTATTATTATTATTATTAATAGTACTAATAAATGGTACCGCGGTACCAATATGGTTCCATTTGAAAATATTGTGTTTCGTCTCAAAACCCATTTTAATGAACTTTATTTGCTCATAAATCACATAATTTAGTATTTTCGATGGGATTTCGATTTTTCTAGCATTACACGGGTCAATTAGAATAAATCTGAACAGTCATGACACTTAAATGGAAAACTAAAAATTAAATTAAAACAAATATTGACACTTATGTGGTATCATTGAATTCAGAAAATTGTGCAGAATTCAAAAATGCAATAATATACACGGTGTTCCATTTGAAAATCAAAAGTTAGTGTCACTTCCGATGAAACCAGAAATTGTCACTTCCGATAGAACTGGAAGTGGAAAAAGTGACTTTTATTAAGTATATAGGATGTTCCAAATTTCAATCGTTAATCTCTAAAACTAAAGGGAAAAAAGAGAGGTGTACCATGACCTTGTTACACCCGGTATAAAACTATATTTTTAGATTCCCTGTTAATAAATTTCCTAGATTGTTTATTTAAAAAATGTGCACATTTAGGTCCGTACTAAAACTATGTCCCCGTGATTTGTAGATTAATGAAATAAAATCGTTTTGAAGGCTTATTATGCCTATAAAAAGGCACATAATGCGTTACCAAGAAATACAGAAAAGCATATTGGTTATGAGTTTTAATTGACCATAACTAGATTTTTTAAAACTAAATACCCTATATATTTTTACACCAACTTGCAGCTAATTTCATAAGCTTTCATAATAATATTACATAGTTGTATCTAGATTTAACAGTTTTTGAGTTATTTTGAATTTAATATGTTTTAATAATTTTATATTCGTTTTCTCCTAAAGTGTGTTTACAGCAAAATTATTAATTTTTACTGTCGGTTCGTGTATACCATTTGAGCTTAATAAATTTTAAACTGAATATTGTACAAAAATGAAAAAACGTGAAGTTCAGTGACGAATCGAAGTTTAGTGTATCCGATACTGATGGTATATGATATGTACGACATCTGTCTGGGCAAAGATTGAATCCACGTCACTGAACAGTACGTTTTCCATTTTTGTACATTCCGGAACAAGTGCTCATACGAAAACTGTAATCGGATCCTTCAGTATTTTTTAATTAAAAGAGGTTCTTTCACAGGTTTTGGGCTATAAAATCTTTTTTTCAATTAAACGTCTTCGTACGGTATGAGCACTAACATTATCGCCTATCACGCAAAACAGTAATTTGTGAAAGCTAGGCAATAGAAAACGATGGGCTTATATTGGAGAAGAAAATAAGTTTACAAAGGAACGGTGGGTGTATTAAAATTTGTACCAAATTATTTCTGTTGGTATTCGGGGTGATTTCTAACGTCGCAGAGAGGGGTTAGATTTCTGCAGCATATGTAAATTCTTCTATTTCATCCATTGCAATTTCAGAGATTGCACGGATCATTTATCTCCTAGAAATCATTTACTTATATATCGCACGTGTACTCATTTTTAATTATAAGGCTAATTGTATGTTTTAGAGCATAAAAAATAAAACAAATTCACCAAAAATGGTGCTTATTGTTGTTTACATTTTGTAACTAAAAATAGACTGTTTTCTGAAATAGTTTAAATAGTTTAATCCTTTACAAGGTTATACATACGTCTTATTTATTAGATAAGTAAATAATTCGAGTAGATTAGTGGCAGTTTAATCAGTATTCTGTTAATTTGTTGCATTGTTAAAAGGTACCAGACGTAAATAATTAATCTGCCACTACGTGTTTTCCATTCTATGCTGATACACATCTTCGATGAGATAAAATATGAAAGTTAACCCCTAAGATTTTATAGCCATCTAAATAAATGAAAGAATTCATGATTTTTTTTAAATTTCTGTTCAATGTATAAGGAAATTAGTGTAAATAAATCCGATTTTTCTTCATATAAGCCTTTGCTGCTATGTTTAATGTATGCATGTTATCAGACAGCCCAAGATAAGTCCCCAGAAAGTGATAAAATCCTTGCAGAACTCTTTAAGTATTGAGCAAGCCCAACCAAGTTCGCAAGATTATGACCAAGGTCTGGACAGAGGAACGGATGCCAGATGAGTGGCATATTGGTATTATCTGTTCTTTGCATAAAAAGAGCAATCAACTGGTGTGTACAAACTACAGAGATATCACACTTCTCGTCATGGTGTATAAGGTCCTTTCCAATATTTTTTACCA
This sequence comes from Rhamnusium bicolor, assembly GCA_029963845.1. Taxonomy (NCBI): domain Eukaryota; kingdom Metazoa; phylum Arthropoda; class Insecta; order Coleoptera; family Cerambycidae; genus Rhamnusium; species Rhamnusium bicolor. The sequence continues at coordinate 11,131 of JANEYF010002849.1, read as the reverse complement.
ACGATTAAGCCATTATTCCGAAACATTACTAAGTGAATACCAAAGCGGATTCAGATCTGGTCGATCCATAGAGCAGATCTTGGTATTGCGTCAGAACATATAAAAAAACCAGTGAATGTAATACTGACATACTCCATCTCTTCATAGACTTCAAGGCAGCATGTGACAGTGTAATAAGAATTAAACTATATGAAGCTATCAATGAATTTCAGATCCCAAATAAGTTTTGATTAGAAAGCAACAAGTGGGCACAAGGTAAAGAATCAGAATGAAATATCAAAATAATTTCATACTAACACAGGGTTGAGACAGGGAGATGCCCTGGCATGTCTCTTTTCATACTACTCTGGGAAAAGCTAAGAGACGGAGACCTAAACAACAGAGGTATGGCTTAGACCTAGTTGCCTGCACTGTACGAAAAACCAATAACCAACCTGTAATCTTGAATGTCCATCAGCATTTTTCGGTAGGAATATATTGTGTAGGAGTAACCCATTAATATTAAAGCCCAATATTAATGCCCCTCCCGCCTATTTCCGGTGGTCGTAGGGAATCCCCTTTTCGACCCAAATATTGTAGTTAAAAGGTTTATGGCCAATTTCTAGAATAAACCCACGTCCCCAAAATTTTCAAGCTCCAAAAATTGATGAGAGCTCCTCACGCTCTGTCTGAGCATATTTGTGTTCCTACTTTAAGAATATTGGATGCAAAAGCATTTAGAAATTAATGAAAAAGTGTACAGGAAAGTTCCACCGAACTAGCATTATACGCAAGAACAAGGGCTAACTTAAGTAAAGTCAAATAGAGCCAAATAGTCCTTGGAAGTCAAACGCGATTTAATTTTATTAAATGTCTTTTCAGTCGTTGGTGTGAAGCTGGCAACGGCCGTTACTGGCAACTGTAAAAAAATCTACCACTTTGATAAAGGTGTGGTAAATTGTTATTAAAAAAGAATATGGCAATTTAAGCCGTATGACAAACTTTAAATCATTGAATAACATTAAATTTGCCACTGCAAATTCAAGATAAATAAATAACTTGTCCTTTATTATTACTTGCTTTTCTTTAACTTACAATGTAGTTTTTTTTCCAGAATGTTTGTCTTCAAATATTGTATCCTTCATTTAACATACTTCCTGACATAACCAAGTGATGAAATTTTTCATAGTTACTAAGGTCGTATGACGATACAATATTCCACCGTTACTTTTGCAAATATCCCCACTAGGGCTGGGAAAAATAATCGATTAATCGAAATATAATCGATTAATCGATCATTTGGTTATTTCTTCTTATATAATCGATTAATCGGTCATTCGATTAATCGATCATTTGATTAACCGATTATTTGATTAATCGATTATTGGATTAATCGATTAATAGATCATAATCGATTAATCGAAATAATCGATTATTTTACAATGATCGATTATGACTTTTGACAATCGCCCAGCCCTACATCCTCATTATCTATTTTTTTTACTTAATACAATTATTATAGTATTATAATCATATAAATAAAGAGTATGTAAATAAAATTGAAAATGATCCTAAGATGAATCCTACAGCTCCGTAAATTAGAGGTGGGCAAGAGAATCGAATAATCAATTAAGGCTGGTTAAAATCGACTATAATCGATTAAACGCTTTTACGATTAATAGATAATAACCGATTTTCGATTACACGATTATTTGATTAATCGATTAATCAAATAATCGATTCATCAAATAATCTATTAATCGATCATTTGATTAATTGATTATTTGTTTAATCAATCATCTGATTAAACGTTCATTTGATTAATCGATTATTTAATTAATCGATTATTTGATTAATCAATAAATCGATTATAATCGATTAATCGAAATAATCGATTATTTTTCAATAACTAATAATCGATTATGACTTTTGACAATCGCCCAGCCCTAATCCCCACGTAGGGGGCGCGGCGGTGAAAATTGAAAAATCTGCAAAAGTATGAAAATAAAAAATAATTTAATGTATGATAATAAATTAATTAAAGTATGACTAAATAATAAAAAGCAGAAAATAAAAAAAAATTACAATATTTCACCGTTACTTTTGCAAATATCCCTACGTAGGAGGAGCGGAGGTAAAAATTGAAAAATCTGCAAAAGTATGATAATAATTTAATGTATGATAATAATTTAATTAAAATATGACTAAAAAGTAGAAAATAAAAAAAATAAATATTTGTTTAAACAATTTGCGTTTCTTAGTCGTACTAAAGAGTAAAAAATAATTTCTTTGACAAAAAAAAGCAAGGCGTGCGCACTTTGTACAATCTGCGTACAATCATACAAGTACGACTAAGAAAAGCAAGTTAAAATATATATATATATATATATATATATATATATATATATATATATATATATATTTTGCCTCTCACTTGTGTTCGTTACCATTGCTGATCATTTCTTTATTATGCGGCAATGACAATACTGCATCGTTACGCCTTTATCAAAGTGGTAGATTTATTTACCGTTGCTGAAAACAGCTGCACAATGATTTTCAATCATTGTTTCATACGAAGTTTAAATTTTTTTTTCGAAGTTTATTTAAGGATAGCATAAATCAGCTAGATTTGGAATAAATTTGGCATAATAATTAACCATTTCAAAGAAGATTGTAAACAATTTAAATCTGTAGGAGCATTATCATATTCGATGTTATTTTAGGCCTGTTTCGTTTTACTTCCGGTTTCATATATTTCTCCTGTCAATATATTTTAATAAGACGTGCTGGGGATATGCCCGTAGTAGTTTCCCGACATTCATCTGTTTGCCTCTTTGCCATTTTGTTCAGGTATTAAAACTCCCATGTCCCATAAGCGCTTGAGTTAAATGAAAGTTTAGCTCACCATGCTCTGACCGAGTCTGGAACCACCGATTTATGTTCCTGATGGGCTTTTAAGTCCAGCTTCCCTTTCCCGGTTCATTAACCTGCTTTGCCTCACTGTCATAATTTTTTATTTCTCTCGTTTTTCGTTTCTTTCCACCTTGTCAATTTTGTAAAGTCTTACTCATTCCTCAATCTGTAACAATGGGGATTAGTCAAGCCAGTACAAGAATCGTTTCTCTCGATACTGTTCAGTACTCATCGCAGATTCTTATGACCAGCCGCCCGTTTATAGAGACCAGTTTTGACCTGTTTTTTTTGCAACCTTCATGATTGCTCTGCATATAGGCGTTCCGTGCAGTATCACTGAGAATGCTGCAGAGCATAATACCCTGCGTTTGCTAGTTCTTGCTCCTTTGTTCGGCATCAGTCTGGCCTTTGCTAATACTCATTGATCGGCTTTGTTGGCCACCGCTTGTATGTGTTTACTGATGGTCATATTTCGGTCTAGTGATCACTAAAGCTGGCCGAGGTGGCTGGAGTACAGCCACGGTCTTGCGCTGGCGTCATACCTGCCGATTTAGAAGTGATTTACGCTGCAGTCTTATTTGAAAGGTTAATGCGTGAGGTTGTACCTATAAATTATACATAATGTCAAACGCGCCAAAGGGTAAAAAACGACCGTACGCGGACACAGTGAATAAATTTATCGGTGATTTTCCGAATTTATTCTATGACGGATGCAAAATAATTTGTAAAGTTTGCAATCAAGACTTAATGTGCTGGCACAAAACAGACTGTCGTCGTCATATCAATACCGTGCAACATCAAAATAAAAAAAATGGCATGCCTTTGACAACTCAGTTTATTTTTGATTTATTGTTAATGTTAATAGCCTCTAATATTCCGCTACACATACTGGATAAACAACCATTTCGGGAGTTTTGGGATAAATACAATCCCCAGGTGAACTTACCAAGTCGTACATCGTCATGTAGATATATTCCAGCTGTTCGTGAAGACATTGTAAATAGGATTAAATGTGGATTAAAAAATACACGGCTCTGGTTATGTATTGACGAGACGACAAATTGTAAAAAAAATTCTATTTTAAATATTATAGTACGTGTACTGGACCCTCTTAAACCAACATTTCCACTTTTACTAGCTAGTAAAAGACTAACTGCGTGTACTGGTGAAATAATTACGCGAGCGGTGTTGGAGACATTCGAAAAATTTGAACTTTCAACAAGTCAAGTATTGATATTTGTGACTGATGGTGCCGCGACAATGCGCGTGGTAGGCCGTTCTCTTCAAAGAGACAATTGTAGGTTTTTACATGTTACGTGTAAAGTGCATGCCTTACATCTTGTGGCAGAAACGATTCGAAAATGTTTTCCAGAGGTAGATGCATTAATAGTAAATACAAAAAAAAGTATTTCTCAAATCTCCTAAACGGCTTCGAGCATTTCACAGACAATGTCCTGGTATCCCTGAACCACCAGAGCCGATTCTTACACGTTGGGGAACGTGGTTGAAAGCGGATTTTTATTATGCTGAATATCTTCAACAAATAAAAGCTGTGATACTACAGTTCAACTCTAACGAGGCTGCAGCTATTAGGGAAAGCCAGACAAGCTTTCAAAACGTTTCCCTTGAAACAGATTTAAAAACTATTAATAACAATTATAGAGGACTACACGACGCAATAGAAAAATTGCAAAATAGTTCGTTGTCATTAGTGGAATCGCTGCAAATAGTGGACGACGTAAATACACAGCTCAGGCTATAAATGACGCAAAACATAATCTCGTTAGTGAAAAATTCGAGAGCGTATTACAGAAAGATCCTGATTTTAGCAAATTAAGACAAATTTGTGATGGTGCATCTACAACTTCGATAAGTGAGTTCACAGATTGTTTTACTTATGCCTGTATTACATCCGTAGATGTCGAACGGTCATTTTCAAAATACAAACATATTTTTTCACCAAAGCGAACATCGCTGACGGAGACAGCTGTAGAAACATATCTGATGCTATTATACTATAGATCTTCCCCACTTTGTGATGACGACAACCAAACTACTTCATAAATCTGCTTAAAAGGGTGAGTTTTATACAAATTTTTATAAAATGTAACATTATTGTTAAAATTTATTTCCATTTATTGTACTCATTCAAGTATTATGATATGATGTAAACATATGAGTCATATGACGGCTCTGTCGGCCAGGTGACCTCGGCCAGCTTTAGTGATCACTGATCACACTAGACTGAAATATGATCTGAAGTACCTGGGTATCAAACCAGGTACTTCAGACTGTCTCTGGGTTGTATTGTTATTGAAGTTTGAACACCCAGCAGGTTGTGTTTTTTTCCTGTCTATCAGTAGCACTACTTCGGTCTTTTCTGAAGCTAGACTGAGTTTGTTTTCCGCAACTATTGGCTTATAATGACAAGTGCTGCGTTCTCTTTGCCTATAGCCAAAGGGAATGCAGCACTTGACATTTTAGTTATTCCTCAGACTGTGCACCGTAACTACTTCTAGGTCATTGGTGAATGCCACTCGTTTCACACTTCATGGAAGTGCGATCTTCAGGACTTTGTCGTATAGTATATTCCACAACGTAAGACCTAATAAGGATTGTTGCGGTGCCCCACTGGTGACCTCTACCATTTCCCTTAGCCTTTTATTGTTCTGAATGGTGATAAAGTGACTGTTTAGTAGGCATCTTCTCAGAAATTAGTAGTTTGTTTGCATGTAAAAATATTTATGTATAAAAGTCCAATGTTCCCACATAGTTTTTGACTCATCATCGACAACGGTGCATAATTATACACTGGAATATCCAATGCAGTAAGAGTAAAAAAAATATTCACTACTTTTATTTTTAGTCTTAAATTTATTAATAGAACCATAGATTTTATTCTTTATTTTGTGATGGTAATTTTACAACTTGAATGAATAATTCGCAAGTCGTAACCTTCATGAATACTTAGTTCTAAAAATATACCTTTGTTATATTTTTTCATTTCATAGTTCATAATTTATTAATTTGAATGAATAATTGTTTATGTTGTGAATTACGTGGTTCTTTAAATAAACATGTTTGTGCAATAATGCACGAGCTGTTTTATTATCTGTAGTTGGGAATTTCTTTTTCGTATCATAGCTACTAGGAAATAAACACATTTTTATTAAAAAAGTATATATATATATATATATATATATATATATATATATATATATATATATATATATATATATATATATATACATACATATATATATATATATACATATATATATATATATATATTTACATCCCGCGCCTAAATTGTGTCCTTTCAAAGAGCGGTTATTTTGCGTCTCCCAGAAACAACGTATTTAGAGTAAATCTGATTGCGTATATTGAATCTACTAAAAATTTCACGAACCAAAATGTACTTTGTCTGTCTGTATCGTTTAAAAAATTTTATACGGTTTTGACACTTTCAGGGTATTGTGCGTCATTTTATTTGACCATCTATATTGAGTCCAGTTGTATATTTTTACATACATATTTAGCGCTATATTACGTCCATGTGTGTATATATTTCTTATTTTACTATCTATTTTTCACCCGGCTGTGTTGCCAAGTGGGCACATAGTTCGAAATAAGATTTTATGGAGGGGAGGGGAACAGCTCTATATTATTTCTGTAGGATATTGGTAGTTTCGCAGAAATAGTGGACGCAAAATTGCACCCTGCCATTTTGATTATGAAGTTAATGTTAAAATAATAAAAAGCGGCAAACCAATGACACCTGCTTCAAAAATGCTAATAAAAATGAAATTAAAAAAGCACTAAATTGAGTTATTAGTTGTTACTCTACGATGAAAGAATTTAGTTATGGCTAAAAATCTTTTTTGCAAAGGCCGCTATTTCGTAATTGTTTACCAACTATAAACACAAAAAGCATTTGATTTCAAAAAAATTTGCTAGGTTATAAGTATAGAATTTTTTCAGGAAACGTAGTGTAGCATAATAAGATTGGCCAAACATCGCCCCCCCGCGAATGATATTAATTTTTTTAACTTGATTGATAATTTTTCCAGATAGCCCTTAATATCTAACCCTTTAGGTGTAATAAAAATAATAGAAATATTAAAAATAAACTAAAAATATCTTATGAACCGCTTGGCCGATTTAAATAAAGAAATATGTGTTAGATACACAATTGGAGCACACTTGTAAAAAATTTAGCAAGACATTTGATGATGGAAATATCGAAAAAAATTGATATGCTTTTCTACATTTGTTTAGTCATTATATGGTTCTGGCACACCTACAATATTTTTTTGGTAGAATCTACAAAATGCTATTTCATAGCATAATTTTTTAGAATCGAAAATGGGTAGAACATTACAGAAAATAAGCCTAGTTACTTTAGCAATATTTGGCAATAATTCCTCTATTGGCTCTCCTGTAAAAAAATTTCATTGAACTTCACACGGTACAATTTCTAGTAGTAGAGAATTATACTTTTTAAGTCTACATTATCGTACAGCTCCCGGGGGCGGTACTGCTAGAATTAACTTCACGAGTTTAGAAGATGGTTATTGCCATGCTCACATGATTTTACCCGGCTATCAGTGGCCTACTTTATAAAATAGTAAATGAGTTTTTACTTTTTCTTGTTTTTCCAGAAAGTGTATCAGTAAAGATACACGTGGCCTGAACTGATGATTTATTACCCCAGGCCGGGTGTATCCCTAGCGCTACACCATCTCAATTGTCTTTTTTCATTACAGGTGCAAGCATTTTGACGTCAATCTTATCAGTTTGTGATTAGTGAAACACAGTGACACTAATAAGTAAAAGTGCAAAAACAATGGCTAAGAGATATCTTAGTGATGCTGAGTTAGCTGCAGCTTTTGAAGACGATAATGATGTTATGATGGACATGAGTGATGAGGATATAGATTCAGGGGGACGATCCCAATTATGATCCCTCTAAAACTGATAGTGATTGTGAGAGTGGTAGGTCATGGTCCAATAGTAAAAATTCAAAACCTGCACTCGTCGTTGCTACAATTCAGACTATGCCTATACCAACACTTACACCGATACCAATGGCAATTCAGACTGGGCCCATACCAACAACTACGCAGGACCCGTCGATACAAACCGCTTCTACAACAAGAGACTTTCAAAATATTATTTGGACTGTTCCTGTAGGAAGACAACAACATTTTCCTTGTACTGGTAAATATGGCATGGATCCAACCATTTCGGGAATATTAGCGCCTGCTGAACCAATAGACTACTATTCACTTTTTTTAACCCAGGAAATTATACAAATAATGGTCAATGAAACATTTATATGCAACTCAAATACTTGAAAATGCAAATGATATAACCCCCTCATCACGGTTACATGACTGAACACCAACTGACGTAGATGAAATGAAACAGTTCATTGGATTACTTGGATGGATGGGAATTGTAAAAGTTCCAGAACTTTCTAATTATTGGTCAAAAAGTAAATTATTTTCTTTTGATTTGCCAAAAAACGTCATGTCTCGAAATCGTTTTGAATTGCTGTTGAGATTCTGGCATTTTGCCAATAATGGAGAAGCGATCCCTGGAAATCGTACCCATAAACTGGATAAGATATTTCAGAAATTTATAGCAAATTTCAAAAGCGCGTATACGCCTGGGGAGAAAATTTGTATCGACGAAACTATGGTCCCCTTTAGAGGTCGCGAGTACATTCCTACAAAGGGACACGGAAACAGCATAAAACGATATAAATTATGCACCGAAAAAGGGTACACGTGGAATGTCTCAATTTATGTTGGTAGAGACCTAACTGAGGACCTGACGCAAACAGCTTCTCACAACGTCACTTTGAAACTTATCGAAGATTTATTGGGAGAAGAAAGAACACTCTATATGAATAATTTCTACACCAGTGTGCCACTAGCTTATGACTTGCTTAAACAAAAAACACATCTTGTAGGCACCTTGCGCTTTAATAGATAATATATTCCTCAAGAGGTATAGGATGCAAAATTAGTAAAAGGTGCAATTATCGCCAAAGAATCCCCAGAAGGTGTAACGGTTTTAAAGTGGCGAGACAAAAGGGATGTTCAAATATTATCTACATGCCATTTGGGAACAGAAACTGTTGTAACTAGAAATAAACAAAAGACTGAGAAAATCAAGCCAAAGTGTATAGTTGATTATGACAGTGGCAAGTCTCCAGTTGACGATAGCGATCAGTTAGCTTCACATAGCACCGCTCTCAGAAGAGGCAACAAGTGGTATCGCAAGCTGATGATAGAACTTATTTGGAGTACGACGCTTGTGAACGCACACTTCCTGTACAATCTCAACTCTGTCAACAACGCTATGAATATAACATCTTTCAGGCAAAATGTCATCTGCTCGCTATTAGAGGACTATGTTGTCAAAAGTAGTGCAAGGAGACACAGCGCAAATGCCGTACATCACTTGGTTACACACGAACAGAAAAAGGAGCTAGATGTGCTGGCTGCTACAACTTAATGGCAAAAAAGGAAAAATGGTTGATGGGGTGAAGAAGATGGCATCTCAAATTATCACCGTTTGTGATCAGTGTGAAGGAAACCCCCATTTGTGTAAAATTTGTTTCAATAAAAAGCATTAAATATTTCTGAGAGTTTTGTATTCCTTTCTTATTAGTTTGATAACTGTTTGAAACGTTTCTAGTAGTTCCTGAAACAAATCTAGGTAGTAAGAATTTCTAGAATGTGTTTTTTGTTTTTAAAAGTGTTTTGTCATTTATTTGTTTTAAACATTTTGCTTCTTTTATTTTTTAAAGTTTGATGCACCAGGCCATGGCAACAGACCCATGTGTTACCCCTCAGGCTAAAGTTCTATACGACAATGTATTTGTACAGGCCAATACTATCAAACTGTAATGTTAAAGTATAGCATGGTGTGCGTTACCGATACACCGTTGAAAATATAGTCACTGCATGGTGTATCTCTAGGAATACACTTGGCGTGAGGCACTATGTAATATACACAGTGTTTCTTAAGTTGATACTTTTTTTGATTGTATATGGAACTCATTAAAGTGAACACATTTTTCAAATAACTTTATTTAAATAACCCCTAAAATAAGAAAGATATACCCTTCTAAAGTTTATTATTTCTTTGTTTTAATGCGGTCCTGTCTTCATTATTAAAACTTATTTATTAAAACTTGTGTCACGTCATCTTTATGTCAGTTTATTTTTAATCATTCGCACTGGTTTTTTACGTAATCATTTTATTAACAATTTGCAATTGTATTAAAAGCTACAATGATCGCTCACGTTTATGAAAATATTGAACTAGTTAATATGTTGAAAAAAACTAGTGCAAATGATTAAAATTAAACTGACATAAAGATGACGTGACATAAGTTTTAATAATGAAGACAGTAATAAAAGTTATTTGAAGAATGTGTTTACTTCAATGAATTTTATATACAAATCAAAAGAGGAAACACCCTGTATAAGATTTACACCAGTAGTATAGCTACAATAATATAATAATGTAATAAAAGTAACCGGATTTCTTGTAATACATGCTTTATTTTTTTATTTGAATACATTAAATAATAATACAAATAATAAAAGTAAACAAAATCTTCTAAAGGCAGAGAATGTATACAGCGTCTTTTAATTTCGTCCGGCCGCAGCGTCCGACTACATCGTCCAGATGCATTAGTTCTTTAATATATTTCAATGGAAGTGGCATCTATATTGCGCGTCGTGACGAAGCGCAATATAGATGCCACTTCGATTGAATCTATTTACGAAGTAAATACTTGACGTTCAATTATTTACATTAGGAAATAGGGGAGACAGTGTTGCCATATCATTTCTTGAACGGAATCAAAATAATGCGTGAAATAAAATGAAATATACATAGAGTATATTAGTTTGCGCCTCTAACGTATTTTTCTTGAACTAAACTAAAATTATACATTTTATAATTGGCACTAAATTGCGTCCACAAGATTTGTCATTACGGGCATCTGGTATTGAGTAGAAAAAGCAAAAAATTGCTGCAGATTCACAATTATGACAGCAACTCCGTCTATAAAAATGGTGTGTCTCTGACTTTTATATTTTGAAATCAATGAAAACTATTTTACGTCCGGTATTCGGGCGCAAAATAGTCATGGACGTAAATGTTATGTGCGAGGTTCATTAGATGACGCAAAATAGTGCTACGGACGTATATATAT